>OV839569.1:8400000-9000000 GCA_929447395.1 Epistrophe grossulariae
CCTTATACAAACGTACGTGCGTCGTAGTTGTCGTCGTAGTCGCGTCGTCGTCATTTGTGGGTGGAATTTCCGATGTCCTGAATTTGCAAGATTTAAATTGTAAAAGTAAATATTGAATAGAAAATATAGTCATGCTAAGGGTGGTATTGAAAATATTTTTCAAAAATAAATCTTGATCGAAACGAACTATAGTTAGCTTTTATTTACTTATGTTGCAAATAAATTTTAGATTTTTTTCCATCTCGGGATGTTGGGACTGAAAATTATGGGCTATAATTTTTATAAAAAGTATTGCTTCTGGCGTGTATTCAGGAGGTATTATATTTTTTTACCAATTTGTATATAGTGGGAGGAATAATCCATTGGTAATTTCAAAAAAGCATTGACTTGCAATTTACTTGCAATATAACGTTCTGTTGCTCTCAGCTATAGTGCATGGTGATTTATGAGCGCAAACTCAACTAGAAAATTTAATTTCTGCAACTTTCCTGTACAAATCTAAAAAATATTTAAATACCAACCAAATATTAGCTTTTTTATAAAAAAGAAAGCCCAAATAATATTCCTTTATTTAATTCAAATAAATTTTCTCTTGACTTTCTTTAGTTTGCCAAAATATATTCCTCAGTAAAAAAAAAAAAAACTAAAATTAACATACAAAGTAATCTTTACCTTGTGTTTTCACAAAAACGTTTATATTTCAACCTGAGAACGATTTTGAAGCCAAACGAGTACATACTACCATTTTATTTTATCATTGTTTAAGTTCACAAATTCCTTATCCAATTAAAACGCAAAAACTAGACTACCACTTTTGACCTGACCTTCGAGATTATTTGCATACAATAATTACCTTCATATCCATGTCCTTTCTGAGACCAAACAAAAAATGTCTATAAATCATACAAGTTATCATATTAGGTTTAGCCACCTGAAAAGTGATTTTTTTCTTCAAATAAAGAGGTGTAAAAAATAAATTAAAACAAAAAACCACACTCCATTTTTTTTTGTTAAGGTTGGTATACCTGTTATTATAAACAAAAGTCGGGGGAAAATATGTATTATTATTCAGCATCCTGATGATGAAAATCGTTTGAGATATTAATATAAAAAAGAAAAAAACCTATTTTAAAAGGAAAAATTAAATTTCGGCTTTCATGTGCAATTCTCATTTAAATTTTTTGTTTTTTTTTTTTTTTTGAATAATTTATACGTATGTTGGTTTAGCTTTTGTGTGTTAAATAAGATTTTCTGTTTTAATTAATGAGAGATTCTTTGATCATTTTCACAGCATGTGGTAAAAGGAAATCAAAATTAAGAACCGTAATTATTTTCTGGTAAAAAGTAGCTATAAAGCAAAGAAAAATATATTTTAAAAATGACAAAGTAGATTTTTGAATAAATTTTAAATTGCTAACTTTATTAAAAAAAAAACAAAAATTCGAGGTTGTAATGAAAAAAATAACACTTCAGTGATGGAGAAATGGGTTTTGTCATATTATCCGTCTGCGCGTCCACTGTAATTTGAACTAGAGCCTAAGTTGGTAGACCAATTTTTATCAAATTTGGTAGATATTTTTCGAATTTTTGTTTCAGCTCATCTTAAACGGGTAGCAGCCATACAATTTTTTTGGTTTTTAAAATTTTCTCGAAAACGGTTCTTACGATTTTTATTAAACTGCGTACCTGATATCATCAAGGTTGTTTTAAGAAAACTGCCGTTTAGGTTTTGCCAAACAATTCTCATAAAATAAAAAGGATTTTCTCACGAAAATTGTCTTGTTTTTTAAATTATTCACGTATTGCTTTTTAAAAGTTTAAACAATGGTTCATTTAAAAATTTATAAAATAACAAATAAAAAATGCAGCTTTTAATACTTTTGACTTTCTTAACATTTTAGAATGTTAGCTACATAATTGTTGTTAGTCATTTCCATAGTCATCGCATCCCTAACAAATATATTAAACCACCGTACACCATGGCGTATGTGGAACATTTTGTTTTTTAAACTATCTCATTACCTGTCGAACCGATTTTAAAGAAATGTTTTACACAAGAGCTTCTTTTAAGTTTGAATAATGTTGCATATCTAAATTTTGGATTAAAAAAAATTTCAAAATTATATCTTGAAAATTCGATAATTCGAAAATGAGTAGATGATTATTTTCAAAATTAATTTTTTTTTACTCTTCATTAATTAATGCTAAAAAATTGTGTACCAAATTTTTTTTCTTAAAAATGTAAAATTTTATATTATATATTAACAATTATTTTTTTTTAATACCAAAATTTCAAATTTTGTTCTCTTAATTGATATTAATTGTTTAAGAAATCAGATTGTGTATTTCAGAGGTTGTTTCATCACTTTATTTATAATTATGATTTTTAAACAATTGTTCAGTCTAAACTGTAAGTTCCATGGATATTTGCAACACGGTGCTATATATTGTTCATATTTATGAATCAAATAATACTACCTTAAACTTAACTACGGTCTACGTTATAAGCAGGTGGCATTAAATATAGGCTCCCATAATTTATTTATTTCTTTTGAAATCAGATGAATAATGTAAATCTAAACATATTCAAAATTTAAAACCACAGTCTGATCGCACATAAGAGCAAGTTCGTGTGAACCAGTGGTGCATTTTATTTGAAATAAAAAGAACACAATATTTTTTTTTCTGCAAATATAAATCAACACTTGATAATATTCGGACCACAGTAAGTGTAGGACTTTTACCACATACGAAAACCATCGTAAAATCAGGACCAATTTATGAAAGATTGACAAAATATTTTCCTTTCTTAATTTAAAATCAAATTTGGTGCAGTTAAGTGGCTCATATTTTCCCATAAATTTTAGACAATCACCTCATGAGTCTTGGGTTTTTTAAGTCTCCGAAATTCATATTCTTCATATATCACGGTCTCTTATATTTCGAAGTAAATTTTACTTGTCAGTCTCCTGTCTAAAGCTCGTTGCCTTGGGCTGGAGACTTTTACAGGTGTATTTATTAGATTTTTGACGTTACACAGTGTCTTGATAGTCCGAAATAGTTGAGAATATATATAAAATGTAACTTAAAAGAATTATTAATATCTTAAACAGCTGTTTAGAGCTATACAACGTTGATAAATACGACCGTTAGTCTTTATATTAAGGTTACTTCTAGAACTTAAAACCAAAATCCAGACTGCATTAATTGTTTGCATTAATTTTACACTTTTGGACTATATTAACTTATATCATACTACTGTAGCGATAGCTACATACACATAGTTCAATTTCAGACTTTTACTTTAAAACCAGATATTCAAGTAATTTTGAATTTGACCATTTTTACTAGAAATACTACCCTCAAATTGACACAGGCACTTTTATTTCTGCCTTGTCGCGTTTTTGTTGAAAAATAAAAATCCCATTGCAAGAAAAAAATAAAAAGCAATAATAGGTACATATATATTATGTATGTACATAGGTGACACTTAATTTTATTTATATCCCAGCAGGGCGGATGTATTTTACTTTGACAGTCCTGTGACACGTACCAATTGCTGCTGCTCTTTTGTTAAACCAAAAAGCAAAACAATTTCATACTTCCGTAAACAGTTCTGAGAATGCATGATGGTGTGTATATTATGTGAAACCATATATTCCTACCGACGACGACCGAGATTTCCAAAATGGTAGGTACCTATACCCAGACTTCTTTGAAAACATTGAAAAGTGACATATAAGTGTCAACTAAGTGAGTGACTTGACTTGAAGTATACAACAAAGTGCAGTGCAGATTCTTCCTTTATACTCGTTTATAAGTACATAAAACAAAAAGAGGAAGAAAATTGAAGAAGAAAAATAAAATTACTTCAAGCATCACGTAGGTACGAGTACTTTCAAAAAAAAAAAAAAGTTCCATAGAGCATACAACTCACATATAATTGGCAGTACATCCACATTCGTTTCCGACCAAACGCGACATGACATCAAAATTTTGTACATATAGTCAGTCAGTGTGTGTAGGTGTGTGTGTGTGCATATGTGTGTTTGCAGACATCAAATTTGTTTTAACTTGAGATCCGTTTCCAGCTAAAGCATCAGCAGGAAAAGGAAGTAACCTCGAATCCTTGTCATTTGTCTCTCATTTAGAAAAATCTACTCATGCATCTCCATTTTGGTGCGATGACATGGCAAGGACATAACAAAAAATATACATATGTGTAGGTATACCTATATCTACTATATTTATATGTAGCAGATGCATACAGATGAGAATTATCAAGAACGCCTGTCGCTAAGTGCCTCGCTTGAGGCATGTTTGCGGGCTATATAATATGAGACGACTGACGGGTTTAAAAGGCATGTTTTATAATACGGTTATAAGAACGATTCCAGCAAATGGGCACCCATACCACGTATATCTACTAATGCTGTAAGGACTACAAGAAAAAATGACATACCCAAAGTAAAACGATGAAGTGCCAATGGGAGTAAATCACATCAACATTTACATGATGAGTTGGTGTATTGGGAGTAGGGACGTTAATAGAGTACAGAAAAGAACTGTTAGCAACGCATGTCATACGTACTGTCATTTGCCTCAAATACCAGCAATCTTTTTGCTATAGACCTTCTTTGGAATTTTTCTTCCCAACCAGCATGGTTGGAGTCTGTGAATGTTGCTGTTAAAATCATTGAACTTAAACTGAGGCCATTATACCCTCGTTTGTAGGTTATAAACCTGCGAAGAGTGATGTCATGTGTAAAATGGAATTTTTGCTTTGCTCACTCTTTGACACCATGCTGAGTTGTGTGTGTATGAAATAATTGGCTTCATAGAACATTGCTCAAAAAAAAAAAAAATATTCATAATAATATTACAAGCAATGCAAAATTCCTTTATTTTGGCAATAGGTATGTTTTTCTTGAGTCATGTCGATGGATGACTGTCATCAGCAGAGAATTCATTGACATATAACAGTTGAGCACGGTGTTTTTTTTTTCATTTTTTTTTTTCTTTTCAAACAAAACCATTTTTCATTTCAGGTGATGTTGGGAAATAGTTCTTTTTTTTTTGTAAAAGGAAATTGAATAGCTTCATTTTTATCATCGTGTATGTTTGAGTATAAATCTCTGGTACAATGAAATTATTTTGATATTTGGAAATTGAAAACTGTCAAATGTGTCAACTTGTCAAGCAAAAAGGTTTTTTTCTCATAAATCATGGAATCAAATAAATATAACTTCACATGTTATTTACACGAAATGATAAATCTAATGTTGTATTATGGTAATGTCAAGAAAATAAAAATACTTATGTACATAAATATTGATATACATGTGTAGTGTATGCAACCAACATTTTGACAGTTAAAATTGATGTATCGAAGTCGGCGGCTAAACAATGTTTAGATTCAATTTTGAATTGAAAAATATCTTTTGAAACCACAGGTCCATCATCCTTTTGAACTATGAAACTATTCAACAAGAGTGTGAATGCATGAAAACAAAACTCGATAAAAATAAAGCAAACAAAAATATTTAATTATACACAACATTGTGTTGAACCATTGAACCAGTTGAACCAACAGCATTGCTGAGTAAGTTTTGATTTTACAATTTGCCTCATCACAGTTTATAAAGCTAGCAGTTCGATAGATAATCGTTTGTACACGTTTGTCTTTTTTTTAGTTTTTATGTGTCACAATTTTTTTTTTTTTTTTTAATTTTGGATATGTAAAAAACTAAAATAGAAAGACAAATGTGTACAAACGATTAAGAACTGCATTTACAGATTTCTCGAGCGTTAAAGTTGGTGGCCCAATCTCCGTTTTTGTGTCTCAAAATATTTCGAATACTTATCTACTTAAAAAAAGAAATTGAAAAAAAATTTAAAAACTAGTTTTACGCAAAATCTTTATAAAAAATGTACAAACTATTGAATGTTTTTCAAAAATATTGTGTAAAAAAATTGTGTGTAAAAAAAATTTGGGACATGTAAAACCAAAAATAAAAAGACAAACGTGTAAAGATTATTCATCGAACTCGCGTTAAGAGCTGATTTTTAAACGTTAAAGTTGGTGGGCCAAATTCCGTTTTTGTGTCCCAAAATATTTTGTATAATTATTTAAAAACAGAAAATTAAGAAAATTTAAAATAATGATTTTACGAAAAATCTTTATAAAAAATGAACAAACGATTTGATATTTTTCAAAAATTTTACAATTTATTTTTTCTTTAAAAATGTTTGTAAAATAAAATAAGAGAAATTTTCAAATAATTTCTTTATATGCATGTTACCTTAAACCTCCGAATTAGTCGAAAACCTTAGTTCAACCGATTAAAAATAAAATTTATAAATAAGGCCCCGAGCCTACGTTAGAGGAGAAAAGATGTAGATTCTAAGTAGAGTGTTTAAGAAGTGTATGTGCCGATTGCCGAATAGTTGGCAGTATTCTTATTTTACTATACACACAATTTTAGTGAGGAGTGTAACCTTAGAAAACTCGTGGCTTAAAAATAGGACACCAAACTTTCTTGTGAAATTAAATACTACATGAAGATAATTTTTTAAAAATATTTAACTCCCTTCATTTGCAGTTAAGAAATAAGAAACAATTCTATGAAAAAAATCCATTCAAAAATTTAGTTTGAAATTGTTACAGTTGTGACAATTTAATGTTGTGTGACCCAAGTATGATTTTTACAAAATAACAGTATACAATTAACAATATTACAAATGATTGTCACGAATAAGGAAATATTTGAGTTTTTCTCACTTAAAATTAAAATAATATTTTTCATTCCAATGTATTAATTATATTAAGTAATTCTTATGTGGAGTAGATTTCCGTAAAATTATTATATTCCTGCATTTGTAAATTCCATATATCATATAAATAACAAAATGTTTCTTTAGTAACAAAAAATATACGCATTTTGGTTACGAAAGTGACTCATACCAATTTATTAATCAATTCACAATACATACCAAAATGTTGAAATGAAAAAAAAAATAACGGAATTATATTTTATATTATACTTCAGGGATTTAGTCTTGTTTTTTTTTTTTTTTAATTAGCTGAACTGTATATCGTCGTCCTTCTATGAAAACTCACTGAGTCCATTTTTTTTTATTTTTCAAACATTTGCATTTGTTATGGATTTTTTACTGACAGCAACTCGAACATTTCTGTGTTCAGAATTTAGAATTAAAACAATATTAAAATTGAGACTTACATAACTTAACTCTTGATATTTGATTATCCGTGACGTATTTAAGGAGAAGTATCACAGTTTCGAAAAAAAATGGACTTAGGGAGTTTTCATAGAACGACGACGATATACAGTTCAGCAAATATTTTAAATAAACAAGAGTAAATCCCTGCAGAATAATCAAAAAATATAATGTAGTTATTTTTAGTGAATATAAAACCCCTTTGCCAGCCCAGCAAATTCGATTAAATTAAAAACTTTTATGAAACTTGAATACAATACCAAATGAATCCTATCCTTTCCAATTGCAAAATCAATTTTTACATTGAAGCCCAACAAAAAAAATATAATACCATCACAAACAATCTGCCATCATCATCATCGTCGTCAAGCTCTCTCTTTCTCTGTATATCTTGTGTGTCCAATTTCCACGTCCATTTAAAAGACAAAATCAAAAGCGGAAATAAAATTTGAAATCCGGCATCACAGAGCAAGCTACATAAAGTAATTTGTGTGTTGGTTATGAGGACTTGGAGCACTTGACGAAGATTAAAAACCAAAAATCCTTGATGTGGTTCCTGATGGACTAAAAAAAAAACAAAAATAAGTTAAAAACCCTGAGTGCAACTTGAGCATTCAACATTGGCATCAGATCGGTGAAACCTCTGAAACTGAATCATTTCGAGGAAATTTTGTTTTTATTTTTTAATTTAAAGTAAAATTGTTTTTACTTTTGGTTTAAGCTTAAATTCATTCAAAACACTATCTCCCGATATTGAGTAGGGAATAGGGATGGATATTTTTATTTTCCAATTTTTTTGTAATAGAAAAACAAAAGTCCAAAAGTATCGACAAACAAAGTGCTGCTCGAATATAAATTAATTCAAAAGCTATAAATATCTGTCAACCAATATATAAACCGTTCTTTATGATGGTATTTTTGTTTGATATTGGATCTTAAAGAGATGTGGTGTCCTTAAACTTCTCAGAGGGAAAATGTTTATTTTTATACGCTACCTAAATGTCAATTTCAAAATGACCCTTGAAAATTCAAATATCTACAATAACGATAAAATGGTAAATTTTATAAGTTAATTTCAATATTTTTATTTTGGATTCTGATTTGCTTACATGAGTAAAATATTTTTAACAGGTGAATATTAAAATTTTGCCATTTTTTTAAGTATACTCCTTTTTTACAGAATCCACCGGAATAAATAAATTCATTAAAAATTTAGTTAATTGTAACAAAAACTAATATTTTATATCTTTAATTATTCTTAGTCACATTACAGTAGAACCCCCTATTTCACCTGTACATCGTATACATATATTTATACTTACACGTGTATTTATTTTTACACATGTAATACACGTGTAATTACTTCTTAATCGTACTTATGATGTTTTATGGTTCAAAAGTCGTTAAAAATTGATACAATGCCGTAACTAATTTTTTGGAAAATATTTTTTCTTGGTGTGGCATAATATCAAGTACTACCTAAAAACCATTCTTTTACACTGACAAAAATATCGCTTCACTTCAGTCAGTTACAAAAAAGTGACGCTTTTATAATTACAGGTGTATTTTTATTAACACGTGTACACGTGACACGAATACACGTGTAATTAGTTACACGCTTAAAAACTCTACTTTATAGCCTTTAAACACAAAAGCAAGTTCGTAAAATCCAGTCGTGCATTTTAATTTGTATTCCTAACTAACTTTAAACCAATTAAAAAATTCCTTGAATTCAAATTAAGGCTTTTCCACACAGTTGTCCATACTCATCTTTTATAAATTCCAATTAAGTGCTTAAATATGAAATACTCAATCATCCAACACACACACCATTAAATTGGCTAAATTATTTACACTGCAAGCTCCAAGTTTATACTATGCAACTCTTATAGAACTATATTAGATATAATAAATTACAACAACAAGAACATATTTTACAAAAATTGAAAACCCTTCAAGCTTCAATAAAGTAGCTTAATTTGACTTATAGCTATTTTGTAAAAGCAATAACAAGCCAAACCATTCGTGTATTTCATCCTTCATTGCACATTTACAACACATAATATATAATATCATCTATACAAAGAGTACCTATAGAACCATACTTACATACCTACGAGTATAGATGGAAGTTGCAATTTCTGTTTCAGAATATTTTATTTCCCCATATTTTTGGATTAGTTACAATTCATTGAATACATAAAGTCAAAAATCTGCATGTGGACCTGTTTTTACAGTACATTAAATTCTGATTTAAGTGTGAGTGGGGTATTTGAGTATGTAGGTGTGGGTATTGGTGTGATTGTTTTGTGGTACTATTTTTTCCTCCATTTACAAATTACATTATAATTTTGTTTTTCCATCTAAAATCAATATCCAATTTTGTAAATTTAATACCACCCGAGGTTTTACACAACGTAATATGTACCTAATTGGTTGAAACAATAGCTTTCTAAACATATACAATATTGGAAGTAATGAAACGTTTATAAAACGCATTTCATTAATGAACGTGGCGGAAAATACTTTTAAAAAGTTCTAAAATGCATTTAAATGCACTTTACAAAATATACATACTAAGGGTATCCACGCAATTATGTAAAACACTTGATAAGTTTACCATTTGGTTAAGTTTACCATTTGGTTAAGGAACTGTCAAATTTTGTATAAGAAATGATTAACACAATTTGGTTAAAATTCTCCAAGGATTTTGCTGGATAAAATTAACCAAATTTTTTTGGTAAACTTAACCAAATGTCATTGTGACTTTTAGAATAAGGCGTGTTCAGAACTTTGATAACTAGGTATCCCAGAGAACTAAAAAAACTGCTAGTGTTCTGTAACTATCGGGTTAAGATTAGTTGGCGATAAAAGTTGTGAATAAAAACGTTGTTTATACAAAAAAAATAATTAGGACAACCACATTTTCTGACTATTATTGATCAGCATTGTTTATTTACACAAATCCATATAATGGGCCATATGGATATACAAAAGTAAATGCTTTTACTTGTATTTTTTATGGTTTCCGAATTGTTATCGAAGAAAGGAACCATTTATTTTTTGTATTCTTCTTTCATAAAATTTCAGTCGAGTTGAGCTCAGGATAACTTTTACTGCCGAAAACGAAAGTGAACTAAACTGAAGGAAAAGTAGATATCTACCATTTTGAGCGTGCCATATGATTTTTCTTGTATTCGCTCATTTTCGTTCGATCACTCACACTGCCATGAGTTTGCGGCTATTACCTACAGTTCTACTTTTAACCCCGAAATCGTTTTCACATATAATTCCCGTCAGGCTTAAAAAAGACCTGTTTTTTCGTGTACCTTACATTTCTTTCCGTTCTGAGACATTCTGCTCCTATTTCAAGTTAGTTTGGGAGAGGTTCTACATTTAAAAATAACTTCGAAATCTGAACACGCTTATTTGTATACATATTTTGAAGTTTCATATTTGACGTTTAACAAACAGCTGATTCAATTACACTGAATTTAACCAAATGAATTAAAAAGGGCGTTCACGCAAACTTTTGTGTAAACTTATCATTTTACACAATTTGTAAACTTACGTGAATACCCTTATTGTTATGGATATTTGCTTTAGGAAAAATAAAACACGGATAATTTAAGTGGAAAAAGTTATTAAAAATCCATTATTTATTTATCTTTTCGACAACCTTTTCGGTTGGAATCTTTCTTAGAACTAACTTTCATTTATCATTATACATATTATTATGTGTAAGTTTCTTTCGATAAGTGTCTTTCGTTAACATACATACAAAGATTTGTATAAGTAAGAGATTCAAAACATCGAACGTCAAATCTTACAAGAACTTAAAGCTCTTGCTGTTCGATACACATACAACGGTATCTTTGACTAACAAGGGCCATTTTGTTTAAGATCGGACTTTCAACGTTCGTTGTCGGTCGCATCGATCCCAAAAATATATACATATTCTTTCAATACTTTGAACTAATTCGATTTAAAAAATAAAGCCACAACTCTTTTTAATTATTATTCTCTTTAATTTTCTCTTTTCAGATGAACAGCTCTAATTACTAGAACGAAGAATCATCATCACCACCGCGTGTTTTACTTACATAAATGCATTAAAAGACTTCTCTAATGTTATATCAAACGCATTAACACATTCCAAAAGCACCTGGCAAAAGGCAAAAAAAACAACAATAAAACTAAATTATATAAAATACTTATAGATAAATAATGGAAACGTACCTTCCCAATACAACGTTGGCGGGGGTAGCGGCAACGGAAATATTTCCCATTACATCAACAACAGAATCCGTTGCCAACACTAATGGCAATGGCTGTACAGTTCCTCCTCCCATTTTCAATCCCAGTCACATTGGTATTGATTTGGCGGTACCTGAGTGGGAGGCTATATTGACTGCCCTTATCCTATCGATAATCATTGTACTCACCATCATCGGCAACATCCTAGTCATCCTAAGTGTATTCACGTACAAACCACTACGAATAGTGCAGAATTTCTTTATAGTTTCCCTAGCTGTGGCAGATCTAACCGTAGCACTTCTCGTTCTGCCCTTTAATGTTGCCTACTCAATTCTAGGCAGATGGGAATTCGGGATTCATCTGTGCAAAATGTGGCTCACCTGTGACGTCCTTTGCTGTACGTCATCAATTTTAAATCTCTGTGCTATTGCATTAGACAGGTATTGGGCCATTACCGACCCCATTAACTACGCACAAAAGAGGACCGTTGGTCGGGTGCTTCTACTCATAGCAGGTGTTTGGATCCTGTCACTACTTATAAGCTCACCACCATTGCTTGGTTGGAACGACTGGCCTGAAGAGTTCACCAGCGCCACACCCTGCGAACTCACCTCAAACCGAGGCTATGTGATATACTCATCTCTGGGCTCATTTTTCATTCCACTCGCCATCATGACCATCGTCTACATCGAAATTTATATCGCCACAAGGAGGAGGCTGCGAGAACGCGCAAGGGCATCAAAAATCAATACAATCGTCACAATGAAAGGCGCTGCTCCTGGCGGTGGAGTAGGTGGTAATAACAATGCTACCGGAGGCTCTGGAAATCGTCCCGAAAAGGACATAACATCCGTGCAACAGGACCAAGAGTCCATTAGCAGTGAAACAAATGTCAACGAAGCCCACAATAATTCCTCCGATCAGGCTGCAATAAATCCCAAAGACACACACAATGGCAACGAAAAGGCGGGGAAAAAATCTCGTCGTCCTAAAATCAAAGATTCCATTAAACATGGAAAGAATAGAAAAATAATCCAAGAACGACTGCTGCCACCGCCCGATAACAACCAAGAGATCTCCAATGTTAGTGATAATCCTGAGAATTCCTCCGAATCCGGCCCCAATGCCAATAATAGTGTAACTGGTAATTCCGACAAGCTTGAAAAGAGTGTACTGGTAGAGAACACAAAGGCCCCACCCAAGAAACCAACTGGAGTGTATCAGTTTATTGAGGAAAAACAAAAGATATCCCTTTCGAAGGAACGACGAGCCGCTCGCACACTCGGCATCATTATGGGTGTGTTTGTAATTTGTTGGCTGCCATTTTTCCTCATGTATGTTATTTTGCCATTCTGCATGTCCTGCTGTCCGACAGATAAATTCAAGAATTTCATCACATGGCTGGGATATATTAACTCCGGCCTTAATCCGGTTATCTATACTATTTTCAATTTGGACTATAGGAGAGCCTTTAAACGACTATTGGGCTTACGGAGTTAAGGCAAATGACAGTAGGTGAATTATTATTATTTTTTTATTATTATTATGACTGTGTATATTCTTCTTGGCTTATGATATTTAAAAAGAAAAAAAAAACAAAACAAAAAAGACCGAAATAAAATTTGTTGTACGCAAAATAAAACAAATTCTAGTAAATTTTAATTAGATTTGTTAATAATAAAAACAAAAACAATATTGTTCTCCAGTTTTCTACTATTACATTTTTAAGACGAATATTTGTTTACTATTGATTGTAATGTATGTAATCGTTTAAGGACAAACTACTCTAGTTGTTTATATTTTAATTGACAAAAAGTTTTTAAAATACTAGTTTATAAGTAGACAAATTATTTCTTATTGTTGAAAATAATATTTATTACAAAAAAAAGAATAACTCTCAAAAAATCACAAGCACATACAAATAAATGTGGTAAAATTAAAAAAAACCAAACAAATAAAACAAATCCTATAAAATACTGTAAATTAAATGTTTAAAACTTGAATTTTCAAGTATAAAAATTAATCTTAAATTTAATAATAAAAATGTATTTAATATAAAATACGTTTTTATTCAAATCAAAAATGTGATAAAAAAAATATAAGGAATATAAAAAATTTAAAATCAAATGTAAATAGTACCTACGCCAAAGGATCAAACATAAAAAAAAGTTAAAAAAATAAAATAAACAAAAAAACTATTAAAGAAAATTTAATAATCGTGAAATTAAATGGTTGTTTTTTTTTTAATTTTATACAAGCAAAACACATGCAAATCATATGCAAAACTCAAGTTGAAATGTCAAAAGCATATGTTTGGATGTTGGATGGATTCGGAACGAATATTTGCTTAAATTGAATTGACTGTTGTTGGAGTTAATAGTGGACCCAAAAAAGAAATAACTTTAATCAATTTTACTTACTTTTTTTCATTTATTGCGCCCAGTTTGATAAAAAAAAAAATAAATCCCAAACACGACTAAAAATAAACAATTTGAAATTCAAGTGAAGAATATAAGATATTTTTTAGATCTGCACAAATGCATTTGCATGCAAACTCAAATCTACTACGTTTTGGGATAATCTGCTTTGCTAGGATGTTTACGTTTGCTTATAACATAATTTGCGCAAGTTTTCCGTTTAGTAATTCGACCTGTACATGTACATTATACTTAAGGTAAGCAAAGCAGCAAGGACACAATTTTTACTTTCCTTAAACTGCGGTTCGCTGTACCGCAAAATATCTTAACTCACGTCTAATCCACAAGTTTACTAATCCATGGAATAGGAGTGAACCCGCGAGTTAATATTTCTATTAATAAAAAAAATGTTCTTGGAAAAGCAAACTGTCGTTGCTTTTAGAAAATCTACTACAGTAAGTAGAAATTTCTATAGGGGGATCAGTATGAGTATACAAAATTGTTTTTGTTTGAAAGTCTCCCTTTGGCCACCATATTGGAAAAGGAGGTAAAAAAGTTTGTTTTCGTGATATCTTGAAAACCATTAATCTGACAAATAAATAAAGCTTAAGCACGTTTTTAAGAAAATTTAGTTTTATACAATATTGGTTAAGATACTTTTTAACGATAATTGAAAATTTTGAAAAATAAACGAACATTTCCTGCCTGAAAGTTTCATCCAATTTACATTTTTTAAGATATAAAACAAAATTGATACATCTGTTGTTTATTTCCATGGTTGGCCGAATTAACTATATTTTCTTCATCATTAACTACGCGTAGTTTATTGAATAAACTACACCCTTTGTTAACTACAAATTGTTACGTTTGCTACATATATAGGAACTCGAGAATTTGATCAAAGTTGACATTACGATATAGTGAAATCAAAAAGTTGGTCTTGCAATTCTGTCTGCTTGTAACAATTTCAGTGAAATTTTTTACACAAGAGCTTCTATTAAGTTTGAATATTTGGATTTTAAAACAAAAATTTCAAAATAAATTTTTGAAATTCGACCTGGCGAGCGATTTGTACAATTCTGTTTTGCCGAAACCGTGGCTTACGGGGGAGGATCTTGTATGATATGGGCAGGCATTTTAATTGAAGGGAAAAGTGAGCTGGTTTTTGTACCTGGTGGTGGTAGAGGAGGAGGTTTAACTGCGGATCGGTACGTCTCTGATATTCTGACAGATCATGTCATTCCTTATGGTGAAAATATTGGCCAGGATTTCATGCTAATGCACGATAATGCTCGATTCCACACTGCGCGAGCAACGACCGAATTCCTCAGGAAATACGATGGACTGGCCGGCACTAAGCCCAGACTTAAACCCAATCGAGCATTTGTGGGACGAGCTTAAGCGAAGAGTTAGAGCCAGAAATCCAGCTCCAGAAACCATTAGTGAACTGAAAGCGGCACTGGAAGAAGAATGGGAAGGAATACCGCAGGAGATAGTCAAGAAACTCATCAGGTCGATGAAAAATCATTTACAAGCTGTAATTAGAGCTAGAGAGGGCAGTACAAAATATTGAGACAGTAAATTGCACTTCATTTTGTTTAAATGTTAAATTTTCCAGATACTCTCTGTTTCAATTTCAGTCTTTTTTTTCCTTACATACTTCATTTATGTTGATTGGATCTTTATAAAGTGAACGGATTTTGAAGTTCTTAGCATTGACTTAAAGCTTTTGTTTCAAGCTTTTCAATGGTACCATTAACATTCATGTATGTCAATTACATCTTGATCAATTATCGTTTTTACAGAAAGCAAAAGTTTGATTCCATTTTTTTGCTCCTGAGTGTATAACAAATTATTATTTAAAAAACTGCTCCAAAGGTTTTCATAAATTCAGATTTGTTTAAGAAATGATAAGGTGTACATCACGTTGATGTAAAAATAATTTAATTTCAGAGGAATTATTTAATCAATTTATTTCTAATTATATTGATTTTTTAACAATTTTTTAGTCTAAACTATGTTGTGCCCCAAATGACATGCCACCCTACAAAGGCATGACCCACTGAGTCACAACTGTTGTCGAAATACCTCAACTTATGAAATCGGTATTCATCATCGACAGCAGTTTTCACGTTACACTTAATGTGGCGCAATGATGTCGAAATACCTCAACTTATGAAATTGGTATTCATCATCGACAGCAGTTTTCACGTTACACTTAATGTGACGCAATGATTCAGTGGGACACAGTAAGAAAGCCCTACTTCCAGAATGCTGAATAATGCATTTTGGAAGTAATTGCAGGAAGGTTCCAGGTAGGTCTTTGGGAACGCGGTGAGTCTAATTGTAACCGTGATCGTGGTTGTTCACCATTTTACAATAAACGGAGGATAACATTTTGGCGCAGCCGGTTTGCGAATCTACCGCGACTTAAATTCAATTAAAAAAAAAAAAAAAATAAAAATACAAGTGTCTCCATAAGCAAACCCCTAAGTGAAAAGTTTTTAAAGAAAAAAAAAATACTAAGTGTCTCCCAATAACTAAGCCCCTAACATTTGAATAATTAGTGCGATAGTAAAAAAAAAAAAACATTAATAAAACAACAGAAAAAAAAACACCGTGAAGTGTGGCAGAGGAAAAGGAAAAAGGTGCAGTAAGTGAAAATTTATTTTTTAGTTTTTATTTGCATGATTTTTTTTGTGTGCCCTCTTTAGCATTGGTTTTTTTTATTTTTTAATTTTTTTTTCTGGGTCAAGCAGATTTTTTTTAATTTTTTTCAAGGTAGCTTTTGTTATTCTTGATTTTGGTTTTTCTTCATTAATTTTGGTTTTTGGTGTAGGTCACGGTTTTGGCTCCAAAAGTTTTTGTTGTTTTGTTTAATTTCGTCAATTTCAACTTCCACCAAGGTAGTTAATTGTGAAATTCAGAGGTTTTGTTTCTGTTGGTGTTAAGTTAATGGCCAAAAGGCAAATTCAGGCCCAACTTAATGATCTCATAGAAGAAACAGAGTTTCTTAAAAAAGCGGAAAAAGAACAGCAACGGCAATTAAAGTTGTTGAATGAATTTCTTTTTTCGGAACTTAAAGAAATTTTAAACCCTGAAGTCTATAGTCTGGTCAGTTTCCAGTTAAGTTCTCAGTGGGGCAAATTTACGCGTGTTGAATCAACAGACGCTATTCTGACGGAATACGTAAAGGCCGTTCAGAATTTAATAAAAAACCACACGAGAGAGACAGAAAAACTTGGTAAGCAGCTTGAAAAAAGCGAGTATTTTCGTAAGGAAGCAGAAAAGCGACTTTTGCGAGCGGCAGAAGAAGCTGACCAGGAAATAGACCAGTTGACAACTGAATTAAATAAAAGTTTGTCAGCTCAAAAAGTCCTCAGTGAGAGAAGTGCAAAAGCCAGTCACTCAAAAAACTTACTTCCGTTGTTTTTATCCTCTACACCAAAAACACCTGTTGCTAAAGAGTTTGTCAGTAAAGGAGTTCAGACTCCAAAAACTGTCAAAATTAACCAAAACTTAGAACAGGAATTGGTGCAGATACCTGAGGTGCCAAGTGATATCCCAATCTTGAGAGACAATCAAGTAATTAAAATGTCTTACGAAAAGGTATCCAAAGTTGTATGCCGCGTCATACCCCAGTTTTCAGGGCAAAGGACACCAGATTTAGCAAATAAGGTGTACGAGTTTTTAAATGCCTGTCAGCTTGGTTTAAAATGTTTAGATACAGGTGACTCAGAAGAAATGTATGTGTCCTGCATCTCTACAAGGCTTACTGGGGACGCGTTCGATTTGATTCGATCAAATCCTCCTAAGACTGTGAAAGAATTAGAGTCATTAATAAAAACGGCGTATTTGGCAATAATCACTCTAGACAGTGTGATGATTGAGATTAATCAGTCACGTCAACTGAACTCTGAGGATTTTCAGTCGTACGCAAGGCGTTTACTCACTCTAAAAACAAAAGCAAAAGAGATTATTGATACTCGCTACAATGCAACACAGTCAATAGCTTTAGTGGCTGAGCTAAACCACAGTTTAGTGAAGGTTTTTAAGATGGGATTGTTTGATCCCGCGTTACGCCAGTTTATGCTGACAACCGCGGAAACGGACCTATCAAAACTGGCTGATTTGGCACAGGAAACATCTCTTTTGATGAGAACGCAGCATACCTGGGAATACGGTAATCTGAATCCATTTCAAACAAATGCGTTCAGTGCCAGCTCACCATGTGCTTACTCATCTACTTTAAGCCAACAATTTTCACCACACCAAACATACACACCCGCACACATAAACAGTTTTCAAAATTTATGCACACCACAAACGTTTAACCAGCAACATCCACAACAACCACATATAAACCCTTTTTTGAACAACCATTTAAACCCTTCTTTTAACGGCTCATCAGCCGTAATCCACGATTGGCAGTCACCTAATTCCCCTCAAAAAATAAACAAAGGTAGAATCCCAGAGGTAATAAAGTGTGGTTTCTGTAGCCAGCCAAACCACACTTATGCGGAATGCAGGATAAGAAAGAACACCCCTTACTGCGAGTCCTGTAAGGCATATGGCCATGCCCTTGGAACATGTCCGAAAGGCCAAGTCTTTATGACAGCGGCTAAATCACTAAAGCCTAGGCTTAAATGTGATTGGTGTTCAAGGATGGGCCACTCTGAAGAGGATTGCTATAGCAAGAAGAACTACCTAGCAAGGAAAGGGGAGGGAAACGGGAAGGGGGCCAGCCTGAATTACTGAGCTGCGCCCCAAAAATTTCTAAATTAGAACAAACTGAAACAATGCAATCCACTCAAAAACCTATCCCTCCAAATCCTAGTCCCAAAAACAAAACTTCTTGGAACAAAAGCGAGAGATCTCGTGGTAAACTTCTCACTTGTAACAGAAGTAAAAACAAAATATCTCCAATTTGTAAAAAAAGAGCTTGTCTGCAAAAAACCTGTTTTAAAACTTTACAGTACAAAATTCTAAGTCTAACCCTGCACCTTATTGATTTATTCATCTTAGGATACAATATTGTTTATCAATTTTCTTTAGCAACCTGCAAGAAGATCCTCAAGAAGGAGAATAAATTTTGCGATATAAAGAGGAATAGACTCTACTTGATAAAAAAATTAAGTAAGAATGATGTTTTTATTGACCTAGCTATGCCAGAGGCAAAAGAAGGTAAAGTAACTGTTTTAGTTGACACAGGTGCAGATACTAGCCTTTTAAAACGAAATGTTTTAAATACAAACACAAAGATATCCTCAAAGGAGATACGAAAATTAGGCGGAGCATTTGGTGGAAATAGCACGACATTAGGCACGGTTTCATCCAGTAAATGTTTGGGAAAAAATTATAGTTTAAGATGGCATATAGTGGATGGCCTAACTGATATACCCGCAGATGGTATAATAGGCCGAGATATACTCTGGAATCGTACGATAATTGACTCTGTGGCCAAAACATTAAAGTTTTTGGATAAAAACAAGAAGTTGATTTCAGAGTGCTCCTTGAAATATCCATATAAACAAAGCAATACTATAAATTGCACCAAACCATCCAAAATCTTTCCAAACAGCTACAATAAAGAGATAAAACCCCGAACTCAGAGCATCGTGAAGCTGAAGGTAAATACCGGATTACGAGACGTTCTTGTGCAAAGCGAAGAATTAAAACCCGGAATTTATCTAGCTAACACAATATCAAGAGTGAAGGGGAGTCATCTGTTTATATCTATAATTAATGCTACTGACAAATCCTTTACCTTACCAAAGGGCTTCGCACCGAAGATCCAAAACTTCAACAAGTTTCGGGTTGAAGGTAAAGAGAAGGTAAAACATACAGTGCTCAATATAGCGAAGCAAGAACCAAAGCAACGAATCGCGAAACTTCTTTCGACACTTAAAATAGGTACCGATTTAAATAAGGAAGAAAAATGTTCAATCGAAAATATAATCATTCAATTCAACGATATTTTTCATATTGAAGGTGACCCATTAACGCATACTGACATTTTAGCACACAAAATCCCAATCAAACCAGATCAAGGACCTATCAACCAGAAGCAGTATCGTCTGCCTCAAATAGCCAGGGATGAGATACATAATCAGGTGAAGCAAATGCTACACGATAAAGTGATCTCACCAAGCAAGTCACCATGGAATTCCCCTCTTTTGGTCGTCCCGAAGAAACCAGGTCCCGATGGCCAAAAAAGATGGCGAGTCGTGGTAGATTTTAGAAAGCTCAACGAGGCCACGATTAGGGACGCTTTTCCTCTGCCAAGAATAGAAGATATTCTTGACCAGCTAGGAAACTGCCGTTACTTCTCAACTCTTGATCTTGCTAGTGGTTACCACCAAGTGCTGATCGACAAGCAGGACCGCGAAAAAACTGCTTTCAGCACAGGATTGGGGCATTATGAATTTAATAGAATGCCTTTTGGTCTAACAGGTGCTCCAGCGACCTTCCAACGAATAATGAATTATATTTTAACGGGTTTGCAAGGAATAGACTGTTTTGTCTACTTGGATGACATTGTTATTTATAGTTCAAATTTAAATTCGCATTGTGATAAGTTGGTACGCATTTTTTCAAAGTTGAGAGATTATAAACTTAAACTTAACACCGAAAAATGCAATTTTTTGTGTAAAGAGGTGGTCTATTTGGGCCATATTTGTTCTGAAACCGGGGCAATACCAGACCCTTCAAAAACGAGCTGCGTAACAAACTTCCCTGTGCCGAAGAACATAAAAGAAGTTCAATCCTTTTTAGGATTCGCGAGCTATTACCGAAAGTTTATCCCCAACTTTGCCAAGTTAGCCGCCCCAATTAACTGTCTGTTAAGGAAAGATGAGGGATTCAAATGGACGAATATTCACCAAAACTCTTTCGAACAGTTGAAACGAGCCATTACGTCACCTCCAGTTCTGATTTATCCAGATTTTTCAAAACCATTCATCTTAACAACAGATGCAAGTAACGAGGCTTTGGGTGCCGTGCTATCACAGGGTAAAGTAGGCCAAGATAAGCCTATAGCTTATGCAAGTCGGTCATTGAACTGTTCTGAAAAGAAATACTCAACGATCGAAAAGGAACTTCTGGCTATTGTATGGGCTACAAACAACTTTCGTACATATCTGTTAGGGCGTTCTTTCACAGTATATACAGACCATCAGCCACTCAAAGGGGTATTCCATGTGAAAGACCCTACTACTCGTTTAGTAAGGTTTTAAGTTCGAAATGCCAACCAACTTGAGTAGAAAGCCCACACCATTGTACAATGCCTATGATTATGATTTACAGCTCAAACATCAGCTTGGAGTTGCGCACAAGTTAGCTAATGAGAATCTAAAGAAAGCTAAGATTAAATCGAAAGATTTTTATGATAAGGCAGTAAAAGACATTGCTTTTAGGGTCGGACAAAAGGTTCTGTTGAAGAATCCCGCAAGAAAAAATAAATTTTCTGCTATATGGTTAGGTCCTTTTGATGTTGTGTCACCAAGCAAAAATGTGAATACTAGAATCAAAATGGGGAACAGAATTAAGAGGGTACATAACAATCAACTGAAACCTTTTTTTTTTCCCCTATGACGACCATTAGCGCCAGTTTACAATACTAATAAATAAAATCAACGTTGTCTATAGAGGGTCACAGAGGTAGGAAGTAAGCAAAAACATTATCATTAAATACATATAATATGAACACAAAAATGAAAATTCAAGTTTTGTTCAGACATTAATCCCTTTTTCTCTTTTCAGTCAAGGTTACCTAAACCAATACGAAGTCAAAAAAAAATTTTACTTTAATTTATATTTACTATAATTTATATTCATTGATACTTTCTTAAATTTAAGAATAAATTTAAGTATGAATTTGAATAACTTAATATATTTTGTATTAGTACAGCTAGTAATAAGTATAAGCCCCGGGCAGTCACAGAAAGTAACACCATACAACATCCATTGGTTGAAGGACGCATCTCCAGTTTTATTCGAGAGTGTAGATTCAGCTAAATTCTACAGCAGCACGTGGACGGTCCTAACGAAAGTCACGCCAATGGACTACGGGATGGTTCTTCGAATGGTTGAAAAATGCGACGACATACTAGATAAATTGTGCCAGAGCATCCCGGATGAAGAATATAGGCCGCATTGTCGCGCAGTCGTTCAGGAAACAGCAGCAAATATCGATAACTTGCGGAAAACCGCCAACCTCATGAACCAACTGTTACGCTCCAAACGAAAAAAACGAGCACTTGACTTCATCGGAGGTTTCTCCAAATGGGCATTTGGAACTATGGATAGTGAGGACGCTAGACGGGTTTATCAAAAATTAGAATTCTTGCATAAAAGAGATCAGGAAACATTTCAAGTAATGGACCGACAGCTATCTGTGATGAGCTCCAATTTCGACAAACTGAGCAAACCAATAAATCAGCTAGCAGCGGAGATAGACAACATAACAGCGGGTGTAGAAAGTCTTAGTGAAACTTTCCTCGGTTACAGTCAGACTACTAACAAAGAAGTGTCGCTGCTTAAGATGAGAAGCGACGTCAACATATTGGCGTCTTCCATCACCGCAAAGGTTGTTGAAGTGCAAAATAAACAAACCTTGGAGCTGGCAGTATTCGATGACTTATACCAGAATAGAATCCATCCGTGCATCCTCAACGTAGAAAACATCACTGATCTACTGAAAAGCGCTACGACCAAAGGATTTTCATTTGAAGACTCCTTCATGATCTACCAAGCATCAAAAACCTTTGTGTTCCTGAAGGGAGGAAATTTGTACATCAAAATTGTACTCCCGCTACCAGATACCCTGCACTTCGAAGTCTACAAAGTCTATATATTGCCAACAGGTCTGGACGAACGCTGGGACCTAATGATTGACACTAAGTACGAATACATCGCGGAATCGGACAACCATGACTTGTTCGTGATGCTGAGCCAAGAACAGTATTCCCGATGCTCACATGTGCCAACAGGAGAAACTTCGAAAAACATCGCGGTATGCCGACACGAGGCCCCAGTCTTAACATCAGGCTCTAACGAGTGTTTGGTTGAACTCCTTCAACACGCAGCAACCTCAAAAGTTTCGTGTAAATACGCTGCGGCTCCGGCAAGCGAAGGACTATTCCTCAAGATGACGGCCCCAAACGAATGGTTGTTCAAAGTGAAGGACTCCCTTGTTTTAAACTTGAAGTGTGGTAGCCAGCAATACACTGCCACTATCAATGGTTCTGGAATCCTAAAAATGGAACAGCCTTGCGAAGCCAGCGCCAAAGGGTTTAAACTATTTTACGAGCACCAGTCTGAGGTCATCACGGAGTACAAACAACCCATGGTGGACCACTCTGAGTTAACGAACTCTATACGAGCTAGTTTCAACCCCGTTCAAGCAGCGTCAATGCCGAAATTTCGCCCCATACGCATTGGGAACCACAAAAGTTTTGCCAATGAACTGAACGCTGGGAGGAAGACCATAGAAGATCTAGCACAAAATTGGAAACTATTAAATGCAGAGCGTAAAGCGGCGGACCAAGACTGGGAATTGTCATTCCATCGCTATTCGATAATGTCCTTGTCGATTTTCGGAGCAGTTGTATTGTTTGTTGTGTTTTCAATCCGATGCCTCCGGTCCAAAGCAAGAAACATTCTACCCATTCGAAACCAACCACCAACCATTCTAACCACTCATGAGCTGACAAATCGTCAAATACCAAGAAGACGTGCGCCCACTACAGTCCCCAAAGCAGACACAGCGAGTTTCAGCATCACCTCTGCCCGGGTGTAGACTAATTTATTCTTAATAAAAATTGAAATTAATTTCCTATTTAAAAAAAAAAAATATTGAAATTTTAGAATTAAAATAAATTTATTTTAATATAATTATATCGTTTAAGTTATGATAGAATATTATATATAAAACAAAAAAAAAAACAAAAAAAAAAATATCAATTAAATTTAAAATCAAATCAAATATTATGTACCTATATGTAAAATTTAGTATTAACATCTAATTTTTATGTTTAAATAAAGAAAGACGAATCTATTTCTGGAGACCTGGCTTGAACTTCCTAAGGGGGGAGGGATGTTGTGCCCCAAATGACATGCCACCCTACAAAGGCATGACCCACTGAGTCACAACTGTTGTCGAAATACCTCAACTTATGAAATCGGTATTCATCATCGACAGCAGTTTTCACGTTACACTTAATGTGGCGCAATGATGTCGAAATACCTCAACTTATGAAATTGGTATTCATCATCGACAGCAGTTTTCACGTTACACTTAATGTGACGCAATGATTCAGTGGGACACAGTAAGAAAGCCCTACTTCCAGAATGCTGAATAATGCATTTTGGAAGTAATTGCAGGAAGGTTCCAGGTAGGTCTTTGGGAACGCGGTGAGTCTAATTGTAACCGTGATCGTGGTTGTTCACCATTTTACAATAAACGGAGGATAAGTTAGATAAGATATAAGTTCCATACATATGTGCAAGACGGTGCTATATTTTCCATATTTACGTATGTACTCACATAATGCTATCTTAAACTTTACTAAGTTTTTAGCAGGTGGCATTAAATAAAGGTTCCCAGAACTAATTTATTTCTTTTAAAATCAAATCAATACAGATCATAAGTATTCAGACTTTTAAACTAAATTGTGAAAAATCTTTTTATATAAAATCTATTTGATAAATGAAACTATTTTAAAACCAAAAAGCTGATGAATTGAATTAAGAGAAAATGCAAAATTTGTTTGCATCAAATTTTAAGTAAATCAATGTTATTTATAATAACGAAGATGAGGAAAATTAGAAAAATACTTCTGTTAGTTTACTTATTTTACATAAATATACTATGAACTAAACAAATACAGTTTTGAATTTTCAAGCCACAAACATAAGAGCAAGTTGGTGCAATTTTTTGTTGTAACTTCCTTTCCATCGAAATTACAACATTAATACACCCCTGTGACTCTTCAATAAATTCTAAGTTTAAAATAAGTTTCCCTACTCAAATTTATGTGTCCCCAGTCCCCATTAGTATTTTGCTTATTCATATAGACAGAGTAGCTATAAACAGATAGACCTTTATTCCAAAGGTATTGTATAAACATCTTTCCCAAACCCCTATTGAATAATATGTCAAGTTCATGCAAAAAACATAAATTTCTATATATTCTTTGAAAACTAAATCTCCTATCAATACTAGTCCATAAGGGATTGTTTATTTTGAGCTGAAGTTCAACACAATTCCCATTCTGAAGAGAAAAAAAGGATAAACCCAAAATTTTTGATTGCATGTATAAAATGAATAAACAAAAACCCCACTAGTCTATTTTTTTTTGTGTGCATAAAACCATAACCGCTTTTAATTAAAAAAGTTCAACACCACCATCTCATCATTGAAAAAAAAATATAATATCTTTGTTCTTTTTCATCAGTTAATTTAAGTTTGCCTTTCTGGGTGAAAGACACTTCTGACACGTCTCATATTCAGAAAAAAGGTAGCAAATTATTTTAGCTGACATGTAGTACGTATTTCGGTTGGTATCTTAAGCTGATAGACATGAAATAAAAAAGACCTTGTGATTCTAAGGTGTATTTTCTGTTTGGGTGTGTGTAGAAGATTTTTAGAGCGCAGGACGTATGTATACATATATTTCATTTTGAATATTAATTAAACATGTTAATTACTGCAACGTCAACGGCGCGTCATTGTCGTGCTGGAAAATTTTCCAGGAAAGAGGATTTAAAAAAACAAACAGAAATCTCTTCATCTTTCCCTTAGCATTTAGGACTAATGTGTCATCATCAGCTAAAAGTTTGTTTTTTTTTTTTTTTTTGTTTCTTGGTTAACTCGTTATTTTGTAATTAGGATTATAAAGATGAAGAAACTTTTGGAAATTTTTAATACAGACAAGATGATTTTTGATAATGGATATCGTGTCAGAGGGATATATATTTTCCCGAAAAATATAGTTTAGGTGGATTATTTTTAGTCTTTAAGTTAATTTTAAGATCAAGTAAGTTACATAAAATTTAATTTGAAATTTTTTTCGTGGCAAAGTTGAGAGTTTGTGTATATGGGCTATATTGGACAGCAATCTTTGAATACTAAGCTCTAGACTTTGGAAAAGTTCTTTGTCTTTGACTATAAATCAATTCAAGATTTGGAGTTTTGTGTGAGGCAGTAAGTATTGATAGGTGCTGCGTTCCTTTACTTTATAACTCTGTGATTTTCTGTCCAAAACTGCATATTTTATTAATTTTTTTATATGAACCTTGACAGACGTTTGTGTAGAAATTCACACAAATGCACAGAGTTTCAAAGTAAAGGAACACACCTTATGTTAAAATTTTGTATAAGAAAATCCTTTTTTAAGATAATTTGAATGTTTTTAATTTCTTAAGTCAAAATTTAAATTGAAATTTTAGTAGGCTTATATTACAGCCTTTAAAATGGCTCAAACCATTCAGCTCTTACGATTTGGATTAAATTTTCAAAATTTATTTTATTGTTGTTGTTTAGGAAGTTTATATTTAATTCTCGAAATCGGTTCAAACGATTTGGTTGAAAATTTGTATTTGTTTGAATGTTTTTATTTTATTTTAGTGTCATCCAGGGACATATAGCTAGAAAGTTACCAAGGAGATACGAAATTGATGACAAAAACTAAATCATGATTGTATGTTATGGCGGTAATGAGTGTCCACTGTCCAACATGTCAGGTTATAAACATTAATGCAGCACAATTACATCCCTGTTGATCGGAAAAAAGAATATCATCAGCTTATTTAAAATAATAAAATTACAACAGACAGTAAGAAACGTACAAAATAAAAAAGTACGTATACGTCACAGTGTACCATCTTTTCACAGAGTCAAAATTTTACACATACACTATTTTGCAAATTCTGAAGGTGTGCACTTGCAAGAAATATTCCTTTTCTCAATTCTTTGAAGGTACGAAATTACATTCTTCTGAAATAATATAATAATAAATTTGTTGTTTAACAACAGAAATAATTTACTCTCCGGTCTGGGGATTGGAAATCTCACTCAAAACAACCCAAATAACTTTTTCAGACACACCTACACCCAAGAGACGTAAAATCCCCATTATTTGACAAAACTTCAAGAAATACAAAACCAAACCCAAAAAGTTTTTGTTTTTTTTTTTTTCTAAAAATACCTAAATTATTTTGAAACCAAACGCCAACACATATTTATTTGATAAAATTCTATTCCCCAATAATAATCTGTTATTTTTGTATTTGTATTAGCCCCTTAGTTTTGTTTCTCCTAAGAATAACCACTATGAATATCAAGTATGTATTTCATTTCACTGCTGATGGAATATATTAATATTCCTATACCTATTACCTACCTTAATTTCATGACAACTTTTCATAGCAATTCAAATAATTCTGATATCAAATTTCGTTAAACCAAAATTCGAGTCTGTCTGTTTTTCTTGTAGAACATTATTCTAGACCTTAATTAAATTACTTTTTATTACTGGGGGGACTTAAGATATTTATATACAATTATACCAAACGATCTAATAAAAATCCCTTTATTAAATATGAAAATAAATTTTCTTGACACAAAATTTCCACATTTTTGTAGTATTTTATGCTGTGTTAAATGTCGAATACGAATGTAGGTCAAGTGCATAGCCAAGCCAGTTAGTTAGATTATACTGTATAGGACACGAAACGTCTTAACATTTCGTTTGTATATCTTCCGTACACAACATCTTCCTACTGTTACTTTAGGAACGCCAATGCCACCGCTGAGCCGTCAACCATAAGCCAGAAACCAAAACCACTAACATTTATGAAAGTCATCTTCATTTTCCCTTTATAGATAGATACAGCTATTTGGATAAAGAGCATCCAAAAGCAGTACCTAACCTTTATACAAGTTCTTCTTTCTTTTTCTATCCTTCTCTCTCTGTCTCTCTCTTAACTGCAAATCACTTTATTTTAATGTAATTTTCAGTTAAAAAAAGATTGAAAACAACGGCTATGGCAGTCTTGTGCAATGAAGACAGACAGGACTTAAAAACGATGATGACGGCATATTCGATTGCACAATTCTGTACGTGAGTACTCCTTAGCTACTACTTCATCATTTTATCTGTCTCTGCAGAGTACAAAATGAAACGAGGAAGATGCACATCACGTTGATAAGAAGTGTTGGTTGTGAACATTGCATGCGAAGTGAACATGTTGCACAAAATGTGCTTTTGAAAAATTTATAAAGGACCGTATTAAAAAAAAAAACATGCAACTCCCGAAGAACAGATGGAAATGAACTTAACGGTGAGAAATGCGACTGGGAAAAGATAAGAATAAAAATTATTCTTTGGGCGGAAGTTTGGTAGCTTGGTCCGAACTCCGTTGCCCTCCTCCCAGCCCCATGAGGATAAATTCTCATTTTTATTGGATTCAAAGTTTCTTCGGTACTAATTTGTTGGAATATAAGATCCTTCTCGAAACGGTTTTTGTATATACGTGAAGCTGTATAAGAATATAAAAATAAAAATAAACATATTCCCTGTCCTTTTTCGAGGTGCACTAGTGTTAGTGTTGGTGGTGTCCTTTTGTGGCCGAGATATGAAGGACTCGGAAGGAATTCGATTACAGCAAAACTCTCTCTCTCATTCAGCACACGCCAACAGGGAATGCTGTGGAATAAGTTATGGAATTTACCACAATTATCATCATTGCAGTTAGTGGATTCGAGTTTAGTCTCACTCGGCTTTGCCACTTTGGATCCCTAAGGGTAATTGTTGTAACTTAGGAGCAAAATTCTATGTAATGGCCAGAGGAGTTTTGTCAGTATATAGTTGAGAAATTTAGTTTTTTTTTTTCTAGTCTACCTACTATTTAAACCTCAAAAGTTATTAGAACAGAATTGGTACAAGGGTCGGTTTGTTGGGTTGTTTCACTAATTGAAATTTGTGTGAAATTAAGTTCTCCGGTGGTGAAATCATTGTGGACATTGTTGTAGGAGTATATATGTAGCTATTCCCCTATACAAACCACGCATAGTAAGCAAGTTAGTGTCTTATAAGAAAGTTTTTGACATTTCTCAAAAGGTTATATTATGAACAAAGTACTTAAGTTGCACGATGGGAATAATGTTACTTTGCTTAAGAATGTGCACAGGGGGTTGCAAGTCGTGCATGTAGACAATTTATTTTATTGAATTTTTATTAATTCTGCTTGAATAGTTTATAAATACTTAGATACTTGTTTCATTTCATTAGTTTTGTTGCAGAAAATTGGATCTGACATTCCTATAATGTCACTTTTCAAGAAGTACTTTAGTAATAGTTTGAGTAAAAATAAGAAATAATCACAAAAGTAAAGTTATGTATTTATTAGAAAGATAAATACATATCTGCGTAATGTTTAGTTTTTTCTTACCTATAAATAGTGATGCAAGACTTTGTATGTAGGTTTTCCCACAGTGATACACAAAAATTCTCTTTTTCCCAAGCCTTTGTGATAAACTTCCTACAATTCTCCCACGACAAAATTAATTTTAAAAAATATATATTTTGTTGGAATGAAGAAATAAATATGCATTCTGCTTTGTTAAAATAATAAACATTACCATTGAATGTACAAAATCAATATGAACAAAAAAAACAAACCCAATAAAACTCAAAATGTCATTTAATTAATCATGTGCGAAAAAAGTGTGGAAACTTCTCCAAATATTCTGCTATTATTTTCAATTTCGCTTATCAAATAGCAAATGAACAATTTACAATATTAAAAAAAAAATCAAAAGACAATGGTGCAGGTATACCAAATTTTATAATTAATTTGGAATTTCAGAAACTAAAGTTAAAATTTAATACTTTTTATGTATTGGCGGAAAGACTTGTAAAAGAATGCTGTCTTTAAAATTAATTTATTGAATTTAATTAAACGATTACATTCATTGGCTTTACTTTGAGAATTCAGACTTTAAATGCAAATAATGTGAAAGAATGCAAAGAATGCATGAATTCCCAAATGATTGCATTCAACTGATTGCTGTAAAATGAATGGGAAAAAAATGATTGCAATCTTTTTCATTCAATTGAATTGTGATTGCTTTGAAGTCTGAAATCTAAAAGTAAAATTTCTGAATGCAATCTTATTATTGAAATAATAAACGAATGCATTTATAAAAGATATGCATTCTTTGACAAGCCTGTCTCTCTCTTTCTTTCTCGCTCTTTATCTTTTTCCGACAAGTGTAATTTTTATATCTTTCATCCCCTATTTTTTTGCAGAACTCGCATGAAGATACATGTAAATCTAAAAATCCTGCAACTACTCATTGTCATATTAGTTTATTAATAAGAAAAAATAAACAGACAGAAATCTTAAAAAACATACGTACATTATACATATGTACATATGTATATACAGATACTGACATTATAACCATCGATTGATTTGGTCAAAATTCTCCTATCCCTTGCAATATGGTTGAACAAATTCGATTTCAAAACGATTTCTTTTCAATCCACTCAACCAGTGTAAATACAAAAATTAATATAAAAAGTTTCCATGGAAAATATAATTTTTTTTTTATTTTTCTATGCTTTTTATGTAAAATTTGTTCAATATTTTTTAGTTCTGGTATAGTCAACGGTTCGTTTATATACAAAGTAAAAAAATAAAAATTGATTAAATCAGCGTAACTGTGAAAGTTTTTTTCTCTAAGAAAAAAAAATAAACATGAAATAAGTATTTTTTCTTACAGTTTCTTCTTTCTTTCTTCAGCAGCACTTCATGATGTACGAGTAAATAATAAATTACCAAGGAAATTTTAGAACAAATTATAACTAGGGTGATTAAAAAATTAATTTATGTTGTAACTTTTATAGAAACTATTTTTGGAATTTATGTACATAATTCAAGTCAAAGTCTTTTGTACTCGTTTTTTACCAACTTGTTGCCTACCTAATAATATGATGTTATCAGGTAGACAACGATTTCATTTCATTTCAAACTGGTTGGGAACCCTTAATCGATAATTATTTCCAAAGATGCTAATTTATACGAAGCATCAATTGGGATTCATTTATTTTCATTCACACTTCTTTTCAAAGAAAATTGTTTTGCTGGTACCTTTATTATGGTCCAAAAAAAAATGTATCGTAAATGTTTAAAAACTGGGTGGGTGCCAGTGCACGTAGCTTGATACAATCGTGTTTTGTCGATACAATCGAGCATTGCGGGCAGCATGCATGTTTTGGTTAAATCGATTGTCCTCGATTGTATCGTTTAATTTGGCTACACGCAAACTTGAAAATGACGTTAGAAACAAAATTTTTCACTCGACATAAAATAGTAATTATCGTCGGCAGTGATTTTTTTAGAAAAAGCATGGAAAAATAAAATAATATGCCAATAAATAAAAAAAGACAAGATTTTGACCACTTTTATGAGTTTTCACCATGATATAGTGAGAGGAATTCTTAAAACTGCCCAAGGGATGAAAAACAGCAATTTGCTTAGGGAAAAAACTGACTAACTTCTTAAATACAGAGGATGAAACCGATGTGCTTCTAAAGGTGTGTGGGAGATTTAAGCTGCTTAGTATCATCTGGAAACATTAATTTTTCTCTATAAACTGCGATACAAAACTAAAAAACCATGGTATTCTTTTTCTTTGTTTAAATATGTATATGAATACTAACTCATTTTCACACAATTCGAATGGATTCCAATTATCTCTAAGCCCTAAGGTATCTTTTTTTATTTTAGCATTATAGTACTTTCTCATCTTCACTTTCCGAATCAAAAAATATCATTTTTAATTCAATTTAATATTATATATGAACGAACTTTATTTTGAAGATTTGACATTTCACTTTAAAACTCACAATGACATTTTTAAGTGGAAGTCACGATGAAACTCGTCTCAAACTACGTGCTGCCAAAAATAATTTGTTTTGACCTGACCGACCCCTACTATAGGTATTGAGTTTTAAGAAAATTGTCCATTCGTTTAAGTTGTAGAAAAGACAGACGAACTTTCGAACCCACCTTTTTCGTGTTCTCTATAAATGCAAGGTTTGATCTCGAGCTGGATAATTTTACGAATGTATAACTTGCCACTGCATATATAATATACATTATACATATATGTATATATCGCAAGTAAAAAAGCTTCAAATTACTATGTCCTATACCAATTTCAATTCTCAAATTGTGATTTTGGGTTCTATAATTTCCTTCCTCTACATCAATTTACATAATATATATAGATATTTCTATAGATATTTCTACATACATACATATGTATGTATATATCTGTTGGGTTTGACGTCTAATTTAATTTTGGTATATTTTTGTGCTTAGTCCAAAAACTGCCACCAGCTTTTTAGAAAATCATGAATGGCATCAGATTTTTCACATTCTGTCATGTCATTGCCAAAAATCCAGAACCTTAAATTCTCTAGAACAGAAATATTTTTATTTGCATATTATGAAGGTTTGAGGGAGAATTATAGTAAGTTGGTTTTGTCGTTTAGTTAGATACGTACCAAAGCGTTGCCATTTTAGTTTAATTCTCTTATTATGGTTAGCTATATAGGTATAGGTATTAGGTATATGCTTATGATATGAATATTTAGTTTGTTCTGTTGTTCGAGCTGCATAAAGGATGGCGAGAGAGCACTGCAGAGGCAAGAAATATCTATATTCATAAAATTTTGCCTTAATGAAGGTAGATGCGTGATAGGCTGATGTGAGATCTCAACAAATGCAATAAACATTCTGGCTATTAAATGAATGAGTTGTGACTATAGGTATATGTATGGCAATTTATTTGGAAGTTTTTAATTAGTTTGCTCATTTGTTGCGTAGAAATTTGAATTTCGGCACTTTTAGCGAGCATTTGTATTTGGTTTTGTATTGCACGTATAATTATTCACAGTGATTTAATAAATTCAATGATAACACGGAATAAATTAAAATTAACTATGATCTATGTGCGTATAATTATTATTTTCAGAATCAAGGTAAACTTCAAACTTATCGTAAGTCGCAAATGAAGATTGATGGTGCCTTTGAAACAAATGTTTGCTTAACTCCTTAATTTTATAAAAGTCTTTCACGAACAGAGTGACACAGTACACAATAAAGGGTAAAATTATTAACGTTTTCATTTTTGTTCAGTTCTGTCAAAATCGAGGAATATGGTGGGAAATTGTGGATCCAGTTTCTAATGATGAGTGCTGAGTTCGTGTTGGCACCCGAACAGCCATTTACAGTTTTTTGACACTTTCACTTATGACAACCTGCGCAATATATTACCTTAGATTTTTGTACTGTGATATTGCATTTTTGATTTTTGAAAGTGTCAAAAAATTTAAAATACCTGTTCGAGTGCCCACAGGAACTCAACACGCATCATTAGAAACAACAAGAAAATATTGAAATTAGAGAAGTTAAGGGACAATGGATCCACTATTTTCCCACCACATATTACCTCTATTTTGGCAAATGCGCAGAACTGAACAAAATGAAGACCCTAATGATATTACCATTATTATTATATGTGTACTGTGATATTTGTGTACTGTGTGTCATTGATACTTCTGTGACGCTGTGGCTCCATTGGCAATATTTGAGGCAGTGCATCAATTTCAAGGGAAATGACAATTTATTGCCTGGTTGAGCCTTCTATTGCCAGGTAATTCCAGTTGATAAATGTCAGTGTAGAAATAAAGACCACTGTTAATTTTTTTTTTTTTTTTTGCTTTTTAAATCACTATATTTTTTATAATACAAAACTTTTATTCACTTAATTTCTCATATTTTCAACTTTAATTTCAAAACGAAGCAAAATCATTCAAAATCGCGGAGAAACCATTTTGAAAAAGTTAAAACGTCAAAATTCATTGTCTCATCGATGGAAATCAATAATTGCCTTCCATAAGTCGAGCAATATTGGCAATGAGCCAAGCAATTTATTTCCTCAAATATTGCCAATGGAGCCGCTGGGTGAGTATTAGGTAAGTCTGTTTGGAAACTTATTTTCAACAAGTTTCCCAAAGTTTGCTGTCAAATTCCATAGAAATTTTTGAAAAGTAGTAAAAAGTAACAAAAAGTTATAAGCCAAACAAACATATGTATATAATAGGTCTTTTTGGAAACTTGAAATTTCTTGCAAATTTGCATAAACTCTCACAATTTTCTTTCAAAATCCTTATGAAAAAAAATACAGTTTTGGGAAATTTGTTGAGAAAGAAAGTTGCTTAACAGTCATATTATATTGATGCAGAAACGGCGAAACATTCAATGCAAGGAAGATAAAGTACAAGTAATATGCTATTATTAAGTCCACAGCAACTTTCAGTTCTTGAGTGAAAAAGGCACCAAGTGAGACTTGAAAGGAGTAAACGGTCTACGATTTGTGGAGATTTGAAATTAAAAGAAAATGTCAAAAAATCTCCAGCAACTTGTTTCCTCGTGTGAAAAGGGACAAAGTTCCGAAATTAAGCAACATCATGATTTTTGTACACTTTCTGTTATAAAACCATTCATATTACCACTTTCACAAAAACCATTTACATATATACATATTTTTTTGTACGTACAGACACATAATCGTTATTAGTAAATATTGTATATTCCTTTCACATTAAACACACATAAATATCATAGTCATTACAATATATCAGATATAAGAATCATCTTATCGGATAAACATTGCTTATATACCCGAATAAATCATGTAATTTGATTAATTGCCTGTTAAGTACCATATTATCTTGTTGCTTGTCAATTCTTATACAAAATTTCATACGAAAAATAATACCTAATTGGCTAATTGACATCCTGCTCTTAAAAAGTAACAAGCACAGCGTGTTGCTTGTTAATTTATAAACATTATTATGCCAACCCGCCCTGAGTTTCCAACATCATCACCTCAAAACGTCAAATGTTTTAACGGTAAATTAATGTTTTTAACTACAGTTGAGAGGGAATTTTAAGCTCGCAGGATTCGTTATTATTTTATTATTATTTTTCCTCGCTGTTTTTCTTAGCCTTCCGGCTGAGTTGGTGTGTTTGTTTGTTTGTTTTTTTTTTTTTTTTTTTTCCTTTTTTTTTTTTATAAATTTAATGGAAGGTACATAGGTACCCTATTTCGTGAATTTTCTGTTTGAGGGTTTTTCGGCTGTGTGATGATTATGTAAGCAACTAGGGATAAGCACGATTATAACGCTGATGACAACATTGCGCGCAGAAGCTTTGTGACTTGAACGAAGTGGTGAGGAAAAAAAATCAAATTACCCAAGCATAATTTCTTGATTTTGGTGAGAAATGAAAAGACCTATATATAAAAGAAAAAAGACTTGCCAAAATTTATTCTGATTCTATCTGTCTTGGGCTTGGTAGTTGGTACTTATGGAATAGATTTAGACTATGAGATAGGTAGATCGTTGAATGATGTGAATAACGGTCTGTAAAAATTTTGTTTTCCAACTCATCCTTAAAAACAATCAAAATTAACATATTTTATAATGGCAAAATGTAAAATAATACTTATAAAGGAATTCTATTCGGTTTATGTACGTACTTCTTTATTGCTTGCATTCATCAGATTTAAAAATGCCTATTTTCCTTATTGAATTAACAGAAAATAAGAATGATTTAATGAGTAAAATTTGCATCTTAATAAAGGTTTTGACAGCAAAGCTGAGAAATTTTGATGAAGAATCCTGTTCAGGTAACTGAGATTGCTGGGATCTCCGAGATCTCGTTTTCCTGAACATGTCTATAGTTAAGGAATGAATTAAAAAAAAGCTATAACATGATATTGTAAGTGTTGCCGTTGTGTTTTTATATTCATTTTCTATTTTATATATATTTTTCCACCTAAAGGGGTTGACAAATAGAGTAGACCAATATCTTAAAATCGGTGCAGAGCAATAAGACCCGCGGAAATAAAGCCTACGGGTCTTCTTTCCCAAAACAAAGGGAAATAACACCCGCGGGCTTTTTTTCCTTTTTGAAATGGAAACAAAAGCTGTGGATTTTAATTTTTGTTTCTTGGTGGGTTTCCATTAAAAGAAAAAAAGTACAATTTGTGACTGTTGTCCAAGAAAACTGTTGACATAGGTGCCTGTCCGACGACTGAACATATCCTAAGCGGAGCAACTGACTTGCGTGAGAGGTACAAAGACCCCAAAGAAGGAGTTAAAATTCTCGCTTTAAGGCATGTTATCAACACCACTACCATATAAGGAGCATTATAGTGCATTATGTCTCTTTTAAACAGTACACCACTGCCTTTAGAACACATCGTTCCACAACGATAAGCAACAGTTTAACTATATGAGAACCCCAAAGGTGTACATAACCATTATCTTCCAACAATGAAGTTTATAGACAACAAAATATACCTACGATGTTTTAAGTGCTATACGTGCATATATTATACGAACATTATGTTTATGTATATATGCACCTTTTTACCCATATACCTTTTATCCTGTCTCGACAGAATCACAATTAGGATATAATTTCAGCATCAGATGGAAAGTAAAGGCACTTTCCACTTACAGCGCACCACCTGCACCGCGCGAATCCTAACAAGCTGCGGCGCAACAGATTCCCCTATAACTACGCCAACTTCCAATTACCATTAACTTTTAATTACGTCTTTGACTTCAACATGAAATGGAGAAGCAAAAAGAGAAATATATATAGCACCTTTCTGTAAAGTATAAAGGCTTAGAATATTCCTTTGGGTTTTACTGCTTGTATTTTTTTTGTTTTTTTTTTTTTTTTCTTTTTTTTTTTTTAATATCCGCATGCCGTTCACGCTCAATTCATTTATAAAAAGGATGCGAAAGAAATTATCATTAGAATTTCGACTTCCGATTTTCGGAACTGACAAACTATAAATTGCCTGTGTCTTAAGTTATATTATCCGCAAATCCTTCGTTCTAAATTATTGTCTAGAAGTAATTTTGTATATATAAATGTAAAAATGCACATAAATATAATGCACGACAGGATATTAATTCAATTGAAAATGACCTTCTTCCAACAGCCCGACCTATAGCCATCATCATACTACCTTTACCTTTTTTTTAATTCTCAAAAATACAAGCAAAATAAATATAACTTGGGTGGCTTATAGGTAGAAATATAGGGGTACATACAATACACATGCAATTAAATTAAGCAATTACCATTCACATCTTAAAATTTCTTAGTGCTGTCCTTGAATGCTGAAAGTATAGTTTTGAGCTTAAAAATTAAGTTGGTATTGGTATTGTAAAGTTTTATTTGTTCCGCGCGGAGCTTGGTTTTGTGTAAAGTGCAAATAGCTACGAAAGTTTCTTAACGTTTATTCTTAGTGCCTCGAAAACAATTATAAAAAAGGATCACGTACCTATTTAGTTATTCGGAGAAGAGCGTGAGGGTTAGTTTTTCTTTAGTTTGGTGTCGCTTTCAATCTGGATCGCTTTCAAGCGGAATAATTAAATGGTAAATGGAGGTCAAATTGTCGTTTAAAGGCTAAATAAAAGTCATAAAACTTTTGTAAGTACCTACATGAGAATCGTCTTCTTTTGTTAATTTATGTAGGTATTTGTATATTACTAAGGAATTCGTCTTTGGTAGAATTTCAAAGCGCTCGTTTTTGAAAACATACATAATATGTATATATTATATTGTATAGCTATAGCTATTTCTTCTGAGGAATCTCACTGAGGAATTACGTCAAATTTCTGAGATTGCTGAGATCTCAGAGATCTCAAGAAACCTGAACTGGTTAAATGTTAACGAAATTTTCTTGAAAATGTCGTGAACGATTTGATTTAAGGCTCCCCGAAACCAACGCGAAACATTCGAAACGACGACGAAATTTTCGTCTATCAAAATTTATTTAGAGGGCAATATATTATGATAGTACCCAAACCAACACGACACACGATGCGATTTAGTGAATCTCATATAAAATAATAGCTGTGTTTTATTTTCCGCCAGATCCGAACCATATTGGATTTGCTTACGAAAATACTTATACATATTACAAAAACAACATAAGATCATCGGTCAAAGTATGCTCGGATCTTACCAAATCCGACGAATGAGCTGCGGAAGTAAACAAACTCAAATTTTGACAATTCGAATATTTAAAATATCAAAATTGTGTCTGACTCCCTACGCAGCTCATTCATCGGATTTTGTAATCGGAATGAACATTTCATTAAAAAAAATTACTTTACGTTAAACGCTTAATCTAGATCATATTTTTTTCTTACAACACCACTTCCCATCTTAAAGGAACATGCAAACATAGACAACCATATATGGAATTTGATGTAAAAAACTAATGTCGAATTCCTTTCAACCAAAGAATCGAATTTTTTTTTTTAAAGAATCGAATTTTTCTGTCGTTGAAAGGAATACGAAAAAAATCGATTTTTTTGCCCTTGACAGCAGCAATTTTAAACTAAAACGTCAAAAAAATATTTAATTTGGAAATTAATTATTATAATTAATTGAAAAACAACGTATAAATGTTTAATAAAAAATTCACCGAAAATTCGTTGCAACCAAAAACACAATCAGTCGTATTTATAAAACTTTTGTCTACTTAGACACTGTCTAACTATTTTCAAATTGGTGGAAATATGCTTTATTTAATAAAAATATTATTCACGGTTAGGATAATCTACTCTTGTGTCTTAGTTAGGCAGCTATAACAACAATAAACAAGGTTTTTAAACACATTTTCCATAGTTGGACAGTTGTCCAAAGTTAGACAACTTTTATAAATAAGACCAAATTTGTTTTCTAAAAACACCTCGACTTTTTTTTGAAATTTCAAATCTTTCTTGAATCTTGCTAAATTAAAGCCTTCCACACTCTCCCACTGAGTATTAACACATGTCAAAAAAGTGGGAAACTTAATCATGTATGGAAACAAAATATGACAGCCCATCTTACATAGCATAAACTTCCAGCTTACACAATTTCACTTGTATTAATACATGAGAATTTTTATGCCACATAAATAAGATGAAATCTCATATAGAAAATTATTTATATTTATAGATTTATATTTGGTAATGCAGGCTATTTTGGTCAATTGATTTTAAATGCAAATAAAAAACTTTATTTCATCTTTTACCCAACGTTTCGTCGCTATTCACAACTTCAGGGGTTTTTATTGATCTTAAATTTAACATTATGAAAAAATTTTGTTGTTTATTATTTTATACAATTTTTTATAGTTGGTAATTTTTAAGACTTACATGTTGTTTTTTTTTGTTTTGTTTTGTAACTGTTGTTTTTATTTAGTTTAACAAAAATAAAAAGATATTTAAACTATTTAATAGATTAACATTGAAAACAACACATGAAGAAGTTTTGAATAGCGACGAAACGTTGGGTAAAAGATGAAATAAAGTTTTTTATTTGCATTTAAAATCAATTGACCAAAATAGCGTGCATTACCAAATATAAATCTACAAATATTCGTTAAAAAATTGGTCACATAAAACATATACATATAAAATTATTTATATTTTATTTCTCGAAGAAATCAGTCTATACAATCCCTTAATTAGTGGTTTAAATCTTTGCTAAAAATATTTTCATTTTCTGAGCACTCTCCCTGACCAGCCACCATCATGTTTATTTTCTTTTTTTTTTCTCATGTTGGCGTCCTTGTCGTTGTTAACTGTCAAAAAAATTAAATGCACTTTTCGAAAAGAATTTATTTTTATTTTCACCTTTTGGTCGTAATTCTTCAATAAAAAAAGTAATTTACAATTTAATTTGTATGAAAACAATTTATTAAATAATTTTACATTACAGAGCTTTATCAATACCAACTATCACACGCCAGCATGACCAACAAAGACTCAAATCTAACCAGTGGTGATAGCTACTCCCTCCAAATCTCCACAAATTCCTCATTATCCTGTGAAAGTGATATATCTTCATTTTCATTTGATAAGGAAGTCGACAGCTACACAAATCGTATAGACGAGGATGAATTGCCCATCTTTGAAATACGTCTGCTCTCGCCACTCGGTAGATCCCCGTCACCCATAGACAGTGACCTGGAATTTCTCTCCTCGCCGAATAAAAGCTTCACTACACCAACCCGAAACAACTCATCCAATAGAAAACCCCATGGTAGCCAAAAGGAAAGTGAAGATTTCGTAACTCTAACCGATATAAATGCCCAAATAAGTCCACCGAGTGATTCGGAGAGCAGCAACAATCTATCAGTTTGTGATAGTCCACAGGCCAACCTTGAAACAATATTTGAAGGTGTATTCCTTAATACACCTCCAAAACAGAGTAGACTCCAGAAAAATAGCATCGTCACAAACAAGCTGCGAAATAATTTGATGGAGAAAATTGTAATCAATCGTCTGAGTTTTGTTCCATCATCCGCTGATAAGGAGAATGTTCAGACAAACGACAGCTCGACGACCACAACCACAATAACTACAGACGATGGATAAACATAGAGTTCTATTTTATAATTTAGAAAATAATAAAAGCTGTACACTCTGTAGTTAGTTTATATTTTTTATATTAATTTTAGTTGTATTCGTACAAAGCTCAATAAAACAACATTTCTTATTAAGTGCGTCTGTTTTTTTCTTTAACTCAACCCTTAACCAGCAATCGGTTTACGGATACTATGTTCAAACAGTAGTTGGATGAGATAAATACCTAAGGAAATAGGATATTGTTTTAGTAGTGGATTCCGAAGATCTGGAAAGATCTGTTCAGACAGACAACTAACTTTTTTGAAGTTTATACATTCAAGGTCCAATATGAAATTTCCTTTTACGTCTCATATCGCCTTATATTGGCAGTACCGTCATCTTAATGAAACAACATGCCCCAATTTATCGTTACTGAATAGCCATTTAAGCCTTCAAAGCAATAGGGCTCTATTATTTTTGCAGGCGGGATACTACACAATATACAATCCTTGACTTGCAGCCAGGATACCTAACCAATCCATGAATCGAAATAGTCCAGAATTAATAGCTGGATTTCCACACCCCGCATATTTTGGTTATTGTTTAGTCTGAGATAATCAAATGCTCATTAAAAAACAATCTTAATTTTATTATTCAAGCAGTGTAGGGGCTGATTCTGATATACATAGACATTCTCTAACTTTTCTACATACACACTCCCAACTCGAATAACTATAAAATAGTAGTTATTCGCAACTCGAATAACTATAAAATAGTTGACTCTTAAAATTTATTTATAGAACAGTACAAAAAAACAGTTACCTACTCAAAATAAAACATAAAACGTTTCAATATCATTAGGGTTCAAGTAATTTGTCTTAAGTTCTAAGTTAGTTCTCTTTTTAAAACTTAAAGTACTATAAATTCTTAGAATACTTGGACGCTGAGAATATTTTCACTTTAAGCAAACCAGGATTGACTTCGCTCCATCTGAAAACAAAATTACATTAAAATTAAAACTCTCAGTGGAAAATTTAAAAATGAATAACCTACTTTAAATTTCTCTCTTTGAGTCTGCTCTTGACTCGCGTTTTAATCATCGACACTCCACCGGTGCTGTGCAATCCTCGACCTGTTATAATGAACACATACTTAAAACTACGAAATATACTTCGCAGTTTGGCTATGTGCCGGTCAACGAATATATCCAAACAAGCAACAGCTTCGACTACATGTAAATAATGCAGATCAATAAAATCGGGATTGTTTTGGGTGAGATCGTGGACTTCCATGATACAATTTGCAGCACGATGGTTGTAAATGTCGATTTTTCTTTTGTGTAAATTTGCAATCTGCGAATAATAAACCGCAACACCACTATTTCCTCGTTGAATGGCTTCTTTGGCCTTTTGATAACACTCAGCTCGCAACTGACAATGGTGGGCAGCATAGTTTCGGGTCTCTTCGAATTCGGAGAGAGCAAGTCGTTTGGCTTCCTCCGGTGAAAGAGATCTTTGACGGCCGGAAGAATCTTGTTGCTTGGAATGCATCTTTTGAAATCCATTGGAATTGTTTTTCTTCAATATCTTTTGCTCTTGGTTATCTTCTTCCTCATTAAGCTACAACAAAATATAATGAATAAACACGCAATCATGGGTTTTTAAATAATTTCTTACCATTTGATTCTCATTCCTGGCCTTTTCGATGAGCACCTCAGCTGAAACCTGATGATCAACTGTCGCGGGCTGAATGGAACTCTTTAACACCTCGACTGTGTCACTAAACTTGTTGTTATGTGCTGCCAGAATATCTAAGAGCGTTTCCCTCGGAATATTTGGAAATATCTCGCATAACTTCATTCGCGTCAAATGCGAAGCCAAATCGTTCGGATGCTTCGAAGCTATACCATTATATTGCTCTTGTTCGGTTTTGTAGATCATCCAAGCGTATTCCATATCGAGCAGTTCTTTTATATTCTGCGGTGGCTGTTTAAGATTTTGATACTTTGGATTCTTCAATAGACGTGCGAATTCCTCGTCTTCCTTGAGAAGACTTTGCCTTTGCTCCTCTTGCTGATTGTACACTGACTCCATCCAGAGGACATACAGTTCTCGGGCCAAAGTCTTCGGCATGAACACATTGGTTTTGTACTTCTCAGGTGCTTCGAAAGCCGATGTTTCAGAAACAAAAATCTCCGAAAGTTGACCAATGAGATCCTCCCCAAGATTTATCTCTATCACTTCAGATCCTTCGCCACCCTCCTCGCTGTTATTATCATTTTCATCCACATCGTCAGTTTGTACTTGAACATCTATCAATATTTTTTTGTTATTCGATTCTTCGGTGGCGTTACGTTTGTTGCGAATTTTCTTCACATGACTAGAATAATGCTCTTCTCCGAGAACGAAACTCTTTTCGACTGCTTCTTTTACTTCGAGAATCTGAGCCGAGGACGGAGCCCGATTACGGGCTGGTTTTTGACGTTGTGGTTTTATATTGATTTCGGTCAGGGAGTTGGTTGTCAAAGGTGGTGGGTCAATCTCAGGACTATTGCAACAACATTTAAAATTGTCATAATTTTCGAGAGATTCTTGAAGAGCATTCTCATTGACTATCGAGTCTTCGTCTTTAAGTAAAATATCAACAGCCCAATCGATACTGCCATTGCACTTAACAAAGAGATCCCATAATTCTGCATGGGGTTTATTAGGGTAGATTTGTCGAAACGATATGAATGATTCGTTTTCGTTCTCACAGCCAACACGATGCCGAACTAACTTAACAGTTTCCTCTTCATTGGTTAGCTTATCTTTGTTGGATACATTTATTGATTTGACACCCTCTTTTAGGAGTTGTAGTAAACCACAGTTGTTGCTGCTACTCTCGTCTAAGGCCATTGGTTCGGAAATTGTATTTACTGCATTAACAGGAACACCCCAGAAATTTGTAGCTTCTTGTTCGTAGGATTGCCAAACATTTGGCACAGCTGGAAATAGCTGTGAAGGCTTCATTTCATTGTCAGTATCGAATTCTTTGTTCGTATCAGTCGATCCGAAAGAAACTCCCCAGAAGCTTGGAGCTTCTGGGTTAAGTGGCTTGGTAACAGTGATAGGTGATTTTTCTTCTTCTTGCTGTTTAGCTTCCGGATCTCGTTCTTGCTCTTGTTCTTTGACTTTGTAATTTTTCCTGGGTGATCTTGGAGCAGGCAATAATTTTTCAAAGGATTCGAAGCTAGGCCACATGTTGTTTGGATCAGTAAATGCAATGGGAGACGAACTAGCCTCTCTTTCCACTTCCATTGTTGTTGTTTGTTCGATAATTGTTTTAAGAGGAACGAATTCGACATCATTGTTGGGTAGTACATTTTCAGTTGTTGTTTCATATGTTTTTGTCGGCGTTTGGGTTTGGATTTCTGGTTGCGGTGATGGTGGATGTGCTTGAGGTGTAGCTGGTGGAATTTCATCTTGTTGCGGCTCTGGTGGTGGTGGATATGTTCTAAGCTGAGGCAGTGCAACAGTGTACTTTGTTTCCTTTAAAAGCTTAAATTACAAAAATACGTTTGAAAAAAAATAAAAAACCTTGTTAATCATTTCATCAGGTGTAGGTTTTTTTAGTTGTTCATATGAGATATACTCAATTATGAGCAGTGAGTGTAAATATCCAACAGGCTAAACTGTACATAATTCAAGTCATTATAATGTGTGGATCTTTAATCGTTTGTATGTGTTCTTAGTCAAAATAAATAAGAAATTACCAAATTCTGTGTGTGTAGCTGCTATAGCACATATCGTAACGTATGATATATCAAAATAATTTGTATATGAATTTTATATGACTTGTGAGTTATTATCTGATATAATATAACAACTATGCATATAACAATTTTTCTCAGCTCATAGATCATGGCAAATCCAAGTTACATATAAAATTCAAATCAATAATCTTCATCATCCTTTAAAATTCGAATTGTTAAACATGCCATCTAAATATATAAAAATCAAAAACCAACAAAACTCTGTCTATCCACCTTAATTTAAAAAAATAATATAATTATGAACAAAGAAATTTAAGTAGACCTGGTTATCATTAGATTATGATATTGCCAAAGTCTACTAAGTTTATTTTAATTGCTTTACTAAAATTGCTTATTTTGCATCCGTCTTAATATTACTTATGTATACAGACATACATATATGTATATGTTTTTAGTATGAATTAAAATCTAAAGACATGAAGAAATCTATTTTTGTAGGGTTTCAGTCTTTCACAAATTAATTTAAAGTTAAACTAGAAAGTGTCTCATTTAAAAAGGCCTTCGGTTACCAACCAAAAACTCGAGTTTCAATTAAATTAATTTGTATTCAAATAGAAATAGCATTTAATTTCAAAACGAGTTTCAACTTACCGCAAGTAAATCATTGGTAGTTCCAACTTCATATCTATCTAACATCCGTTGGATTTTCTGCTTGGGAACGTTGTGGATATTTTTCGCAGCTAATTTACCTGCTGAATTACGCCACGGAGTAACAGGTTCTAAAATTTCGATCATGTATCCATTTTCTACAGCTACCTTAACATAAGGCAACATCTCCCACAGCCCATTGTTCGTGTTGTCAATGAAAATTGGACTATAGCCAAGTGACATCTTTTCGCGGGCTCTGGTTTGACAATAACTGTGGGCATTTTCGAGTCGGTCTGGGTTGTAGCGATACCTTCCGCGCACATCGAAGAAGTAATCATCGGCGCCAAGAACAAAATCTTTCCAATCTTTTCCTGGCAACAGCTTCTTTACAATTGACTTTGCCAAGTAAGACTTTCCACTTCCTGGTTGACCTCGCATAAGAACAAGCACTTTGTAGCCTTTCTCAATGTCGTTGTAGACATGAGCATAGGCTGCAGGGACGTCTTGAAACCGCTGTTTGGCAGACGGAATCGAAGTTGAACTTGACACGGCTTTGGGCACAGCACCGCTTGTTTTCTGAAGAGCCTGACTGTAGTTTGGTACTTTGTCATTCAGTTGTTGAGGTTCTTCTACTCTTATACTATCAGCATTGCCTCCTATCAGCTTATCAATACATAAGTCCACTAAAAACGGGGAAACAAATAATCGCAATATACTGCGTAGTTTGTTTAAAGCTAGATAAATAGTTGATGGGTTGACTTACCATTCCATAAGCACGCTTCGCAAATGCCTCGGATATAAACTAAAGAATATCCAAAAAACATATCACTCAGTTGACGAACAATATTTTGTTTGTCATAGCTCAAATCTAAAATTGCATTTATATCGTAAAGTTGTGGATCCATTGTCTTTTTATTTTTTGTTTTTTTTGTAAATTATTGTTGACAAAATACAATTAAGGCCTTATTTTAAAAATTAAAAATTGCGATGAACAAAGTGAAAGTTCAAAATACTCCAAAAAATAAAGATTTTACAGCCCAATTTTATTCTTTGTTCTTTGTTTTGATCTGTCATTCGTTGTTACGTTTTGTTTTATTTGTCATGTGACTTGACCAATGTGTGGATGACATCGATGGTTGCATTTAGTACTGAATGGCACCTTTATAAAAATTCAGTGGAAATTTTGAAAAAATGCTAGATGGGCGGGTGCAAATAACATTGATTCATGGTTAAATGACAAAAGGAATAAGGCATTAGGGAGGGGTATTCCCGATCCGATGCAAACTGGTCTTGCATCATTTTTTTTTTTTACAAATGGGGTTAGGGTATAGCAATTTTACACTTTTGCATTTTTGCAATGATACAAGACCAGTTGCATCGGATCGGGAATACCCCTATTGATAAAAAAAGATTTTCCCACACCTTCCGCTATTACTACTTACTTCCGTTTTTTATTTTGCATTTCCATGCTTGGCACAAAATCCTTAACTACATTGGCCAAAAAAGTGAAACAGTAAAAAATTTTAAAATTTTCAAACTTATTTTGTGACAGTTTTTCCGACTGGGAAATTTGCAAAAGTGATGTAGAAAGCTTAAATTTTTGTTTACAAAATAATTTGTATACTCTTTTTCACAAAACAACTACGCTAGCGGGGACACAAATATTATTACTTTTGTAATTTTGCAAAAAGTGGCCAATTTAGTTTTCGCTCGTCTAATCCTATATTAGCCGTCTTTTTTTGCAAGCCCGGGGGGAATTGGATGAAAAAAACGACGTCGGTGCTAAACAATTAACATGTTAAATGCAACAACAACTAATCCCAGGGAATTCTCGGGGTTTAACTTAAGCGTACAGAAAAACTGTGTTACCGGCATGAATTACATACATGTTATCGATAGTTTGTATGAAAACTCCATGTTTTTTACTGTCATGGCGTCGCTAATCCCCGCTGTCGTTTTTTTCAACCAATTCCCCCCGGGCTTGCAAAAAAACACAGCTATTGAAAATAAAAGGGGGTTTGTGTAAGATCACCCTTACTTTAACTACCTTATCGACTTTTCAACAACGCACCATAATGAAACGTCATCCATTTTCTACCCACCACATGACAGATCATAAAGAGAAGAAAAAACGAAGAAAGAAAATTCACAACAAAATTCTCAAATTTTTTCTGATAATAGAAAAATATTGCATTTTAATGTTCTAATTCTGTTAATTTATTTTAAATTTATGTAAATGCTGTAAAAACTTGCTTCAAATTATTCAATTACCAAAGCTGATATTAAACAAAAACTTGAGTGAAATTAATTTAATTTAATTTATTGAAATAAATTTGTTAATTAAATAAAAAAAAAAAAAAAACAAACAATACGATGAATTTCTAGTGATTCTCTTCAACTTAATAAATATACGTAAGTTATTTAAATTTAAGTTGTTATCCCTTATAAGTTTCTTATCTTTTCATTCAAGATAATTTGGACATATCATGTACTTTCCTGTTGGCTGGCCAAAGGCCATCAATCTTTCTCTAAATTCGGAAAACAACACTATCCGCCACATCGCCTGTGATGCTGTGAAAATTCTCATCGCAGCCATCGGTGAAAGTTTTCTCGGCATTTGGTATGCCAATCCACTTATCCCCATCACATTCCATCAACGAAGCGAGGAGTCGATCGAGCAACATGGCAACAATCGTCTGATAGTATGGAAACCCGATTCAAGTAAATTGGCCGTTGTCACAGATTACGGACACCTGCTATTCTATAAAATAGAAGTCGATGGTAACAACGCTGGAGTGCTCACTCAAGTGGATTCCCCGCTATCCAATTTGAAACGAGATTCCGCCGAGCTATTTATCAAGGAGGTCATTCCCAGGCTATACCTAAAGGAGATATGTACGATTGCTATGGACTCGGTTATAACCACTTTCTGCTGTGTTAGTCTGGCCGAGATTGTTGTGACCACAGCGAACTGTGAGTTCGTACGAACACAATGGGATGATTTCGAAGGAAATCATCAAGTTGCCGTCGATCTAAGAAGCATTCCATTCTATCTCAATCAGAATAGCAACCTTAAAAACTTGCCACCGATTGGAAGAAACTCATTTATATCGACCATGGAGTACTCGCCATTTATCGGCGGATTCGCTGTCGTCTTTAACGATTGTCGAGCGGCTTTCCTAAGTGTCCACCAAAATATGCATGGATTCTGGGTGCCGGATGTGGACGATGCCACTGTTTGCAGTGTGAACCATAAATTCAGGTTGCTCGCATACGGAAGGAGAAATTCAGAGGTAGCTGTATATGCAATAGAAGATAGTACTGGAGGGCTAGAATTTTGCCACAAACTTTCATTGAATTCCAAGGAATTCCCCGGCACTCTGGGAGCTGTAAATGAACTCAAATGGTCGCCAGACGGGTGTGTCCTAATTGTTGCCTGGGACAATGGTGGTATATCTCTATGGAGCACCTTCGGAACGATGTTAATGTCCTCGCTAAGTTGGGATTTCGGAATTCATGTCGATTTGCTTCGAAACAATCCTCTTGTCGTGGATCGAATGGAATGGTCGACTGAGGGATATCAACTTTTTTTGATTCGAAGAGAAGGTACAGTCCTCCAGCTGAGTTTTGTCAAAAGTGCACTCACCATGAATCCCAGCATGACTTCGACATCCCACATTCTTCTTCAGTCCGATGATACTTTATATTTGAATCAAGGCGACAACTTGGAAAAGATCTACTTTGGATCGAAGTTCATATTCCCAAATAATCAGGCGGATTTGAATGTCAATCCTCTTGACTCTGGAGACAACATGGAGGTCCAAAAATCGGTTGACATCTCCAGCATCTTATCGGAGAGCAAGTACTGGAGTGTGCTGCAACTACCCTTGACCTACGCTGCAACGAACTGGCCGATTCGGTATTCAGCTATCGACACGGATGGCATGCACGTAGCTGTGGCTGGCCGTACTGGGTTGGCTCACTACTCATTGTTGACCAAACGCTGGAAACTCTTTGGAAATGAATCACAGGAAAAGGATTTTGTTGTCACTGGAGGTTTGATGTGGTGGCGGGGCTTTATTGTGCTTGGATGCTTCAGTCTCCTCGATCGAACCGATGAGATTCGGTGCTATCCAGAAGAGTGCAAATTGGACAATCAGTTTGGGAACAAGATTCAAGTTCGAGCACCGGTCATATCATTGAATATGTTCAAAAATCAATTGATTTGCCTTACAGCTGATGGAATCGTCAGCACATTCGCTCTAAAAAAATTGAATGCCTACAACATGGATGTATCGTGTATATATGAGATGGACATTAAAGGAATCTGCATCCATCCGGCGTGTATTGTATCGCTGACAATCACAAATTTGAAAAACGAGCTGGCGTCTAAGGCCAACGCCCCGGAGACAATCATTTTCAATGTCAGCGGAAGGATTCTCATGGTGCAAAGGGATGCCAGGACAAGCGTCATTAATCACTTAATGGCCACTTGCCTGGCATCATGTGTTGAGTGCTTCTGGCTTTCAAACTCTGAACGAAGTCCGATGGGCGATTGTCTATGGTTGTATAGTGGAGCTCATGGAATGCGAGTATGGCTGCCCATTCTGCCGCCAAACGAAGAAGTTCGCGATTCACATCGCTTGCATTCGTTCATGTCGAAGAGAATTATGTTGTCATTCCCATTAAAACTTTACCCGTTGGTCATACTCTTTGACAATGTTATTGTGCTGGGAGTAGAGAACGAGACGACTCTCTATACCAACGAATCAAGTTCTCATTTTTCACTGCCCTTCTGTTTGCTAGAACGAAAAAGTCAAGTGTACCTCCATAAAATTCTACGCCAATTAATTAAGCGTAATCTCGGGTACAGTGCCTGGGAGATAGCCAAATCTTGCAGTGCATTGCCGTATTTCCCACACTCTCTGGAGCTTCTTTTACACGAAGTCCTTGAGGAAGAAGCTACTAGCAAAGATCCCATTCCCGATGCCCTACTGCCGAGTATTTTAGATTTCATTCGAGAATTTCCAGTTCATATGCAGACAATTGTGCAATGTGCCAGAAAAACAGAGATCGCTCTGTGGCCATATCTGTTCTCAGTGGCCGGTAAACCAAAGGACCTATTTCAGCAGTGTTTGAAGAGCGAAGAGCTTGAAACTGCCGCTAGTTATTTGATAATATTGCAAAATTTGGAGCCTTCTGCTGTGAGTAAGCAATATGCTACTCTTCTACTAGACATAGCTCTGGAGAATCGAAAATACGAGCTAGCCAAGGATCTGATACGTTTCTTGAAGTCAATAGATCCGAATGAGATTGATTCTCCGCGTTCGTCGATGATTGTTAATCAGAAAATTGCACCAACACAACAGCCAAATCAAGTCAACCCCAATCCTGAGGTTTTCAATTTAATTCTCGGTTCCATAGCACGAGAGCGGAGCTTTTCAACGCCGATGGTCAATGCAAATCGCATTGAAAAGAAGGATAAAAAAGACAAGGAGAAGCGGGAAAGTATCTCTGGCAGTGTTCCACCAACCACGCCCACCTTGACATCACAAAAAGAAACATCAACTGGTGGTGGAGCACCTACTGGCATCACATTCCGTCGCAAATCCGAGAGGAGCATTTCGAAGGACAAACGGGAGACATTTTTCATTGAAACAATTCTTCAGCGCCAGGCACGAATGCTCCTCGAGAATTGTAAACTCATCGATCTGGGCTATATGAGTGCATTTTTGGATTTTCATCTGGTTAGCTGGTTATCACAGGAAAAGGACAGATCAGCGAAGCTCGATGATTTCGTATCGGCCCTGATACTGATGCATAAAGAGCTAAAACTACCACCACCCTATGTAAACAATGGCAACGAACCGCACGAAACAAACCTTTTGCCAAACAACGATTTATCAAAGTGTCGCAATACATCGAGCCAGACCTCAGAATCTGGATACTTTAGTCTTCCCTTAATAGAAAATACTCATCACCATCATTCTATTCCGGCAATTAAGGAAAGTGAAGAGCTTATCACAACTGTCTCCAACAAGTCGCGCTCCAACTCCCAAACCTTGGACGAGAATTACCCCGAAAGACGATTCTCTTCTCTGCAGCACGACGAAATGAATTTTGCCGCATTTGATTTCCAAGCCGAGGCCCGAGCGAAAATTCTACCCGAAAAATTGAGCGTTAAAATTCGTTATTTGTTGCAATTGTTCATCGAAGCCAATTGCATTGATTATGCGTTGATTCTTTCGATATTGCTCTTTGATGCTGCATCTATTGGTCGTATAATCAACTTTGTTGTCCGGAGTGAATCAATAACTTCTTGTAACCGCATCCAGACGGCATTGAAAAAGATCACTCAATGGTCATTGGAGGAACAGTGCATTTACCGTGGATTCATGATTGCTCTACAACCACAGGTGTACCTTCTCGATCAGTATGTCCTGGCGACGGCGGCCAAAAAATCGGCCGAAAACGAAGCTGCTACAAGTGAGAGTTTGATAATCGAGAATAAATCATCTGAGATTTTAGATAATGTTCCCTTAAATGTCAATAACAACAACGTTGTAACTAATTCAAATTGGATTGAATCCAAGAAACGCACTGAATCCGTGCGTCGCATGAGCAATACAGAGCTAGCAATGGCCAATAACAGTTTATACAGTGGCATAAGTAATAACTTAAGACACAGTTCGACAACCACAACGACAGCAAGAAATTCCCGAGACCAACAGTTAGTTCTTAAGAACGATAATGGATTATGTAGTGTAATGTAATTTTTTTTTTAAACGTAAATAACTTAGATACAATTATTATGTTTTTGTCCGATGTAGAAAAACGATATCTGTAGATTTTGTCCTTCCCTTATTCTTATTACTTTATTTTTTTTAACCATAAAATTTATTCCACACCCCAAAGGGAACAGCGAGTGATGATAGTTTAAATTTATATATTGTTGAAAATATTTGTATTTTATAACAGAAAATTTTCTAAAAATAAAAAAAATTTAGGTAGAGTTTTGAGTGACATGGATGGCGTTTTATTGATGTTGTATTTTGTATCCAATCAACATTTTAGACACAAAATTTTATCTCATTTGCCCTCTGTCTTGGCTAACGAGAAGGTAAGTCTTTGAAATATAAACAATGAAGTTCGACGATGTTTTTAGAAACATTAGCTGTGTTATTATTATCATGATCTGATTTGGATTAGATATGGGGGAAAATAAAACACAGCTATTGTTTATCTTATTATTAAAATTCTTGTCATTTTAAAACTCAACAAGACGATGGGAAACCAAGCATTTAAGAAAGCTCTGTTTTCATGTTTGTATGCTCCAAACTTCATTGCAATTCACATTTTAAATTAATAAAAAAAGAATTCGTATATTTTTGTATTTGTGTTTATTTTTTTACTATTTTTTTGTTTTGATTTTTATTTTGAGTTTATTTGAAAATATCTTTTGTATTACTACACATCTCATTACATTTTTTGTTTTCTTTTTTTTATATTAAATTTAAAGTAGGTATTTTTTTTATTTTTTAGTGTTATACATAAACAGCTCTTAAACTAGATGAAAAAAAAACTAAACTATTATCAATTAGCTTTAATCTTAAATCATACATAAATGTCGGTCGTATTTTGTTTTGTTCTAGTTCTATCAGTTTTTTTTACTTTTATTTTAATTTATCCAATGCTTTTGTTTCGATGATTTTTATGGACACATTAAGCTATTAATTATGGCATTGGAAAACATAATATATCGGTATTTTTGTTCTATTTCCTTTGACCTGGTTTGATTTTTTTTTTTTTTTTTTCTTTTTAGAATCACTTGAGAAATATTTTTTTTGTTGGTATTATGTAATATATTTGGTAGATTGTTTAGTTTATTCCACCGATTTGGTTGAAATTAAAATGTTTTTATTTTTCACAAAAGGAATGGCTCACGGAATTTTTTGTTCAAATATGAACTAAATATAAGAACAGAATTTTACATGAAAACATAGAGTATTTGAATTTACCGCCACAAGAAACTATTACTAATCATTTAAATTTCATTTCATTTTTCCACCACACCTTGTGGTTTCTTCCTTCCTAGTTTTGTATAGTTGAAAATTAAAAATCTCTTTAAAGTTAACTATCAGACTAAAGATATCATGTGCTTATCTTTTTAAAGTCAAAAATAAATAAGATATTAAAAAATTGAACCATAACGTTAAACTAGTTTTTATTTCTGTAAAAAGACATGTATTATATTTTTGAACAAATTTCTGTACAAAAATTTAACAATGTTAAGTAATGTTCTCTTGAAAGAGTTTTGAAAATAAACATGGCGATGGAAATTCGCTTGCTCAATCATTCTTTGTCGTATGAAATTAAATTTATAAAAAAAACTGCTGTTCATTTCTGCCTGAGAAATTATATTCCATAAATTTTTCTACTAAAAATTACGAAAGCGAATTTTTTCCCCGGTATTTGAAAGCAAATCTAACAAGTTTTACTTAGGAATTCTGTTCATATTTATTACATTGCCCAGATCTCTTTAAATATAAGAAACCAGAAAATAAATAATTCAAACTCGTTTCCATTAACAATGAATTATTTATGAAGTAAATAAGAAACTTACAGTAATGCAATTTAATCTATTACGATCCACAATAGAATTAATGCAGATTTATTTTTATTATTTTCTCATCATTTTGTCATCCACAGACCTACATTTTTTATCGCTTAAAATTGTAATACATATACTTTTGTGAGATTAAAGTGAAACCCAAAGGTTAAAACACTAAAGCCTTTCTGACGAAGAAGTGTCCCGTTATATTTAGCCAGCTCACGTTTCTGAGGTCTCACTGAGCAAACTATTGTCAGATCCATTAAGGATAAGGAGAAACCTGAACAAAATTTCTTCTTTAGAAGTCAAAATCACTCTCCATCTCGTTTTTATAAATTGATCAACTGTGACAAAAAATAATTGAGCAAACGAATCCAAAAAATTTCAGTCTCAGCTTTTTGACAGCAAAAGTGAGGAATCTCACTGAGAAATTACGCCAGATTTCTGAGATCTCAGAGATCTCAAGAAACCTGAACTGGCTAATTATATAGGTATAAGATTCATCATCCAGCGACAATTTCTCTGCACACGAAACATCCCGTCATACGAAAAACACTGATGATTTTGATTACTATTTAGCAAAGTTTCCGACAATACAAACTTGAAACTATAGGCCCGGCTGTGACTCATGCCTGCATCTTTACCTTACGCTTCGAGTGCTTATCTGCATATCAGCTGCAGATAAGCGTAGTACGCATCTATGACGAGACGTTCTTGTGCAAAAAGGCTAAAGGATCTGCGTTTTCTACGATAATGTTCGTCATATCAATAAATATATTTATTATTGTGAACTCGTCTGAAAAATTTTCAAAAACGCGGCGCTTATTTTTTCAATGAAAAAAAAACATTCTGTAAATTTCAAACAAATCGAAGATGTAGTAGAACTTAACAATTACGTTTAGTTTAAAGTTTCAATTGCAAATTGGAAAAAACAGATATTGATTCAAATTTTTTTGTTTGCATTATGTTTGGAAGATTCAATTGTTTTTATGTATGTATGTATATATTTTTGTATGTGATTGAAATAATAAGGGAATGAATATAATGATTGGAGCAGCTGCACATTTGAAATGACACTAACACAAACTACAATTTTTGTTCGTTATAAATAAATAAATAAGAAAAAATGATTTCGGACAAAAGAGAATTACATTTTGTTTTGTTTTTTTTGTTGTTGTAATAATTGCAATTAAAAAAGATACAAAAATAAAAACAAATGACGCGATTGACTGTTTTACACTTGAATTTATGTACAAGTTTGAAAATGTGAATGACTTTTTTTTGTTGTTGTTTTTTATAAATTTGTTTTTCTTTTTATACACAAAACCAATTTAATATGTTAAAGATTTTTCGATAGCATTGATAACATAATAGTTTTGTTTTTTTTTTTTTTTTTTTTCTTTTGTTTTTTTTTATACCCCGTAAATTTAAATAATTTTCCTTGCGCTAGCGCTCGGATAATTAGTTTTAATTTCAGCTCGTGGTACTTGTACAGATGCGTTGTTGTCTCAACCATTCCACGAATTCATCCAGCATGACGGGCCCTAGATAATGATAATAATATTTTAATAACTTGCTTAAAGAAAAGTTTGTCTATTCATAGACAACAGTTAACAAGTCTTTGGCTTCATTGGATTTATTATTGTTGACAAATAATTATGATAAGAGATTCGATGGGATGGTCCCAAAATAGCTGGATTTAATAAATACATCCAAAATATTGATATTATCGAAAAAAACAACCCAGGCACAAAATGTAATGCTAAAACTTATTGTGATCGGAGTTTGAAACAATTTATATGGACAAGATTGATGAACATAAAATTACGAATCCTCTCTTGGACTTGAAGCTTAACAGAGATAATTAATAATTATAAATCACCTATAAAATAATGTATCGAACTTGCAAAAAAAACAACAAGCAGGTGCAATGACAGAGCATCATTTCTTGTTTAAAATATGTTAATTGGTTATACTTCTGACACAATAATTGGATTCATTTTTTTAGTCCTTCACATCTACCAGAAGCTGAGAAAAAAAAACTGCTGAATTTGAATTCGATATTATGACACAAATTTATTTATAGAAAACAGCATCCTGATATTAGGTGATGTTTTTTCTCTATTTTTTTACCTTTCCAACGTTATCATGTTTTTAGATTTTATAGAATTCTCTTTTATATGTGTATGACTTCCTTGTACAGGGTGGCACATAAGTAGCTTTATGATTTAATTATTGAATATTTTGTTACTTTTCGTTTTTTTTTATAATTAACTTGAAAAACTTGGGAAATTTATGATGGAAAGACATAGAAGACACAGAATAAAGAACCAAAGTTGTTCAATTTTATTTTGAAAGTCGGAATTCAATTATTCAGACACAACGATTATATCGAAATTTGTTGCGCCCAGTTCTCCAACAATTTTCCGATTTGTCCAGCGTTTTCAGCAACAAGGTACTGTCTATGATTTTCCGCGTGCTGGAAGACCTCGTGCAGTTCGAAATGATGTGAACATTGCTCGAGTGCAAGCAAGTATTGAGGAAAACTCGCAACTTCCACTAGGCGACGTCTTCAGCAGTTGGTGATGTCTTTGCAAATAACCTAAAAAAATCTAAACCATTTTCCATATAAGATTCAATTAGTTCACGTGTGAAAGCAAATGATTCACAAGGCACAAGTACGCATTCAGTATGCTCGGTGATCGGAAAATGGTTTTTAACTGGCCAACGCGTTCGTCCGACTTTTTTTTTTTTTGGGGCTAGTCAACCCATGCGCAAATTTTACCTAAAAAACTGCATACCTCTTCTTTGATAATTCGATGAGGTAATTGAAAAAAGGAACACAAGTTGAACGAACTAAAATTTCTGAGCTAAACCAATCTAAACCAATACTTTTCTACATTTTTATTGCTAAGAAATTATTTTTTTAAGCTATTCTCGTAACTATGTAATTTTAAATATGGCGGGATCAATTTCAATAAATTTTGTTATTATTTTTTTAAATTGCAAGTTCAATTATGGTTTTCACTTACATGCCCCATCGATATCATAATTTAATAAATCGTTGCTTATTGTTCTTGAGAACTCCAATATATTACACCATTGATCTTTGTTTATTACTTTGTACTTTGACTGGTCTAGAAATTGTGCGAATTGTGGATATAATGGCCAATGTTTGCCTAAGAGTAATTGTAGCATTGCCTTGGCTGTCACTATATCCATACTTCTTTGATCTGAGTCCTGCATAAAATAAAAAATAATAATATTAATTACATTTGATTTTTTTATAAAATGCTTACCTTGGCAAAGTCGTATGCATATCTGTATATGCTTTTAAATATATTCGAATCATTTAGTATACTTTTTAAATATTCCAATTTTGATTGCATCTTTGCTGGAGAATCACACTCCAATTCAGTTAAACCTTTTAACCATTCATATTGACTAAAGAATCCCATTTGTGTGGCGCCCATTTTGTAGGCTAAAACTAACATGACTACATTTTCTGGCTCAACGCCAATGTCCTCACAGAATTTTTCCATTCCATCCGGACCTTAATACAAAAACAAAAAAAAAAAAAAAAAAAAAAAAAACAAACACAGAACAACAAGTAGTTGTTGTAGAAAATTAAAAAATTAATTGAAAATTTAAAACCAAATAAAGATTACCTAATGTGTCTGGTTCGTCGGGATTTGTGTATTCTCTGAACCACGCAATGCATTTTTTTGAGCTGAATGAATCCTCTGCTTTTATGTGGCGTCTGGAAAATGCAGTTGAATAATATTTTAAAATAATTAAAGAAAAATAAATTATAACAACAAAATAGATCAAAACTAGATTTAAATTTTCCAAAGACATTTAAACAAAAAAAAAACAAAATAAATCGACTTTGAAGATAATAATATATGTACATATATCGCCGCGGTGAAAATTACTTTTCTTTATCCATTTGATATGTTTCACAGTAAATTTATGCTCTTCTGTTAATTAAGAAAATTATTTCAAAAATAATGTGTATATATTTTTTATATGTATTTTCACTTTCCTGTCATTCTTTTTTTTCAACCGAAGAGACAATTTTTTTTCTTTCATAGTCGCACGGCGTCTATAAATAGATTGTCAAAGAAAAACTTTGGCCCACCTTCGAGTTTGTGATGAATTCTGAATAAACAACAATGCAGATAGCACATCTGGCTCTGAAACTTTTCTATCAGTTTCAAAACACAAAAACAACATCACAGAGTGAATTAAACAAAAAAAAGTAAACAATAAAAATAGTAATGGATTATTTAAAACGAATTGTTTTCAATTTTTCGATTAAATGTTTCTAACCTTTTTATGTGAAAATTTGAGACACAATTATTTTATTTTCTTATCGAATGCTATAATGCTTGTAATTAATTTTTGAGAATGTACGCGGGTGGAACAAATTGTTGTAGCTTTTGTCTTCAAAAGTTTTTGATTTTAAAGTGTTATCATTTTGGTCTAAACACAGACCTAGAGCTAATATTGTAGTTTGTTTATTTAGCTTATTTATAATTTGAAAAAAAAAACAATAAAAAAGTCAGTCTGAAAATTCAGATGCTGACAAAATAGAATAATGATTTCAGTAACATACTCGCAGTGATATTTATAGGATGTGCATTTCGAATCTATTTGAATTGTTTTCAATTATATTTTCTTAGAAGGTAAACAGATTCGTAATGCCTTCAAAGAGGCAAGAGTTCTAGAAAGAGTATATTGTACTGTTAACTGTCCCATTAATTGCACTTATGTTATAAGACGATTAAACCACCTATCACACTCACTCTTCCGATATCATCCTGGTGCGCAAGACGTCGGGCGTCCTGGCCAATATAAGAAGATTTTTCCGGCGAATGTTTACCATAAAATACGGTAGGGTTTTCTGAAACGATTCCTCTTCGCTAATATTAAATAGCCCATTGAAGTCTATCAAGATTTGTATTTGAGGTAGATCGTGTTTGTAGCGTAAAAGAAGGACAAACAAAAAAGAACTCAATCATGCTACCTCATAAATAGAATTTTATAAGTCGGCTTCCAGAAATGTTTCCATAATTGCTTTATTTGAAGCGTTTCTAAGGTTTATGTTAACGAATTGATTCCGATCAGAATACAAGTGATTAAGAAAAAAAGAATGAGAGGGGTGGTTACGACTTGCATTAGGCCTATTTGCTCTGGTCAGATTGTATTGAAAATAAAAACGTTCGCCACCCATAATAGCGTATGTAGTAATTTTTGAAATCCAAAAGGGTCATCTTTGTTAAAAATGTATTATTTGCTATACTAGCTAGAGCCTTATTAAATTAATGTTTATCTAAATTAGAAAACGTACATGATTACTACGCATCATAAAATAATAAATAACTTCATACAATGTAATATCTCTTTCTCAGATTTTAAAATCAATGAATAACAAAGAAATAATCTAGTTATCCCAAATCATATTATGAATATTCCGATGTGCAAAGATACATCAAAAACAAGTAGGTAGGCAGGTACACACATAATATGTACATAGCATCAATCGCACTTTCTTTAATAAAAAAATGGTTTCTGAGATTACGATACCATTTCATGCAGCATTGTCATACATGACAATAATGTCACCAAACTGAACAGAAAAATATTTTCACCCAGAAAACTGATAACAAGTGATTTTATTTTACAACAAAATCCGGGTTAACTGTCCTCACCACCGACTCAATCGATTATCCGGTAAAAATCTTGAAGAAAAACAAGTAGCAGATTACAAAACTATCCTTGAGGAGAAACTTGAAAAACCCGAAAAATACGACAAAATAAAATAAAACAAACAAAAAAAAAGTGAAAAACCAATACGGGAAGGGATTTTACTATGAACTCTTACCTTGAGTAATTATTTCTCTGTCTCTTGGAGGTTTGACGTTCTTCTTCGCCGGGGACCATCTCAAGGTTCGATCGTCTTTTGCCGCGGGGCATGGCAAGAAGCAGATACTAAATGTGTGTTGTTGTCCTCTTAATTGAATCCAAATTTCCCGTCGTCGCAGGTGAGGAAGGTGGTGTTGCTTCTTCGGCTACTCAAGTCCTCCCGTTCTGCACTCGTCCAAAAAAAAATTATTAAAAGAAAAGATTTTCTGTCCAAATCAATGATGTCTCCAGCTTCCCAAACAACAGAAATATGAATATCAAAATAAAAGTAGCGATCTGAAATAAAAAATAAAGAAACTTAAATTTTTTTCTTAGGCATGGGAAAAGGTTCCACAACTTTTTGTTTTGGAAATGGAAAATTCGGGGAATATTTATAGAAAAAAGGCCATTAACTAGGTATGATGTAGGTTAGGTTTATATTTTTTTTTAGCTGAAACCACTTTTTTCTTGAGTAAAAAATTATACAATGGAAATTTCAATTTAATTCAGCGATGATTTAAAATTTACCTTTCGCAGAAAACTATCCAATTTTTGTGATTACAAAAAATTAATCGGAAAAAATCTGTGGGGCGAAGCCGAAATTTGTGCATTTGACAGAAGCATAGCTAACAGCAGGGGCAAGAAGAGAAATTTTGTTTGATTTGTTCTTGGACGGGGTGGTAAGGTAAGTGTGGGAATTCTTGAGAAATTATTTTCGTAATCGTAAAAGAAAGTTTTGTAGTTCGATTAAGTGGAAAATAAAAAGTTAATTATATTGTTTTTAATTGAATTTTATTTAATTTAAAAGTGCAATTACCCTTTGGATGCAGGAAAATTGTTTAAACAGCAACAAATTAGACAGAAAGTTTCTTCACTTTTTTTTTTGGTTTGGTTCTGAGGGAGTTTGTGTGTGTGAAAATGATGGTTTTTGTTCCGAAAATAATTATGAACTCGAACGATACTCGTTGTGATAGGTATGTTTGAATAGGATTTTATATGATCCGCGTAGGTAATGTAGTGTAGTAAGAACCTGTGTGGAAGATACAATTATTAGTTCTGTTTGGTAACGTGAAATTTTTTGGAAATTCGGACTGCGATGGCGGGTACCTAAGCCTAGTACGCTGCTGATGCGAAACGAAACATCCCATACAAAAATGACACAACGAAATCATAAACGGTAAAAGAGCAATAGGGGTATTCCCGATCCGATGCTACTGGTCTTGTATCATTGCAAAAATGCAAAAGTGTAAACCCTAACCCCATTGTAAAAAAAAACGTTGCGCTCTTGCAATGATGCAAGACCAGTTTGCATCGGATCGGTATACCCCTAATGTTTTTTTTTACAATGGGGTTAGGGTATAGCAATTTTACACTTTTGCATTTTTGCAATGATACACGACCAGTTGCATCGGATCGGGAATACCCTATTAATTTATTATAGCTTTTTAGCACCGACGTCGTTTTTTCATTCGATTCTCCCCGAGCTTGCAAAAAAACACACCACCTTATTTACGGTTGTTTCGTTCTTCTGCAAATTTGTACCAATTTTTAAAGGTCAGGCTAGGCGCTCAAATGCAACTAAACAGTTTGGTTTCGATTTTCAGTTCTATAGGATTATATGAGAGTCCGCGAGCAGGCATCCAGTTGCAAATTATAAGGGGTATTCCCGATCCGACGCAAACTGGTCTTGCATCATTGCAAAAGTACAAAGTTTTTTTTTTTACAATGGGGTTAGGGTATAGTAATTTTACACTTTTGCATTTTTGCAATGATACAAGACTAGTTGCATCGGATCGGGAATACCCCCATAGAAATTTAATGCAAATACATCTGGATTTAAATTTTAATCTGGATGTATTATAAATATAGGGGTATTCCCGATGCAACTGGTCTTGTATCATTGCAAAAATGCAAAAGTGTAAAATTGCTATACCCTAACCCCAATTGTAAAAAAAAACTTTGCACTTTTGCAATGATGCAAGACCAGTTTGTATCGGATCGGGAATACCCCTTATGTTTCCACCGACCGCTAAACCGAGATTTAAGTAGATAGTCCCCTTTCACACGAGGAAACAAGTTGCCGGAGATTTTTTGACGTTTTCTTTTCTTAAAAATCTCTTGTACCTTTTACACGAAGAAACAAAATCGTGGACATTTTCTGTAGTTTCTGTTTAGAGTAGCTTGGTTGAACACACACTACTGTATATGTGAAGTTAAATGTCAAAAAAATCTCCTCAAATCGTTGACCGAGGAGATTTTATTTTCCCCTCTTACTTCTTGTCCTTCTCACCTATAAACTGAAAGTTGCTGGAAACTCAGTTTCCTCGTGTAAAAGGGGACTTATAGTTATCATAGACCCTGTGTAGATTGACTGCTTTTAGACGATCGCGATTTTTAAGCGGCGTTTTTCTTTTGGTCTTCTTTCGGTTGCAAGGATGCTTTTAAACACTACGATTTTATTTGCAATTTTTGTTAATTGAAAAGGAAACATATCTGCACACTCTTCACTCTGCTTATGTCTCAAAAAATACGAAAAGGCACAAAGAAGAAAGGGCGATAACTCTGCAATTTTTTCAACCTCAGAAATTTTGTCTACCCCGGCCACCACATACGTCCCCCGCCATGTTTCTTAAAAATTGCAAAGGGTGATTGCATTAAAAGCAGTCATTGGGAATATTGAGGACTGATGAGTGCCATCGTGCTTACATTTGAAACTCAAGGTGCCTCAAAATACATTGAGGGCCAGTTGTACAAATATTTAAACCGTGGTTCAGCAATTTTTAACCATCGATTTCGGCGGATTAATTGAGTTTCAACAGTGGTTTACTGTTCAAGTATATTATAATAACCAATTCCATACTTGAACCAGCGTTGATCGTTAGTTAATCCACCGAAATCGTTGAATTAAAATCTTGAACCGAGTCTGAACCACTATTGTACAACTGGCCCTGAAACAACAACAATTTCAACATTTTACACATTGAGGGCCAGTTGTACAAATATTTAAACCGTGGTTCAGCAATTTCTATCCACCGATTTCGGCGGATTAAATGAGTTTTAATAGTGGTTTACTGTTCAAGTGTGTGATAAAAACCAATTACATACTTGAACCAGCGCTGAACCTTTGTTAATCCGCCGAAATCGGTGAGTTAAAATCGTGAACCGAGGCTGAACCACTATTGTACAACTGGCCATGAAACAACAACAAAGTAGACTCATGAGTCCGGTTTTTATGTTTTCTTCGTGCCTCACGAGTCCTCACCCCACACTTCTCTTGCCAACGAACCGTCGTGATACCGGCCACAATCTTCCCAATCTAAACAGCGTCATATAACATCACTGCAAGTTATCCATTTTCTTGACTCTTCCTATCCTATGACATTTGAATGACAAAAAAAAACATCAGAAGAAGATAAAAAAAGTTTACTTTTTTTATATCCCCTTAAAATTCTTAATTCTTTAATACAAATGTCTGAATACGAAGGTGTACGAATTGGGAAGCTTGTCCTTAAAGGTGAAAAGATCAAGTTAAGTACACAAATTTCCTATTATTTTCCCTTTTAACATTCAATTTCATAGACAAAACAAAAAGCGAAAAAAGAAGGACAAGGAACACAAGCAGGAAAAACAGCGCAAGGTGGAAGTGGATGAAGATGCCTTGAAAAACGGTGGATGGTGGAAAGCGAAGGCTCTGGCAGACATCACTGGTACTGTAGGAATTCAATTTGGTGAAAGATCTTATGTGCGAGCAATGGACAATGGCTTGTTCACACTTGGTGCACCGCACAACGATGGGGATGGCCCAGATCCTGAGGAAATTTTCACCGCTTTTCCCATCAATGACACAAAGGTAGCCTTCAAGTCAGGCTATGGAAAGTATTTGAAGATTGAAAAGGACGGTGTTGTGACCGGCAGATCCGAAGCAGTCGGTAGCATGGAACAGTGGGAACCAATTTTTGAAGTAAGTTTAAAAGCCATTCTATAATAATCTTTCAACTTAATAGTTTCTTGTCTAGAATGGTAAAGTGGCTCTCCTAAGTGAAACTGGGCATTTCATGTCCATCGACCCCGAAGATGATGCGTGTGTGGCTTTGAGGAAAAAAGTTGGAGAAATGGAAGTCATAGTAATTCGTTGTAATGCCCCAAGGGAGTTGGTCCTTGACGAGGGTCCAAAAGAAGAGAAAGGCGATTTGAACGAAGTCGAAAAGAATTATGTGTAAGAGTAAAGAGTTTCATTAAAAAAAAGCACACATTTTTTTATTCCCTATTTTAGTAAAAAATTCCAAAAGTTCCAAGATAAAAAGCTGAGAATAAATAAAACCGATATCAAAGAGTTGGAAAATGCTAAGGAATCTGGTACTCTGCACGAAGCACTTTTGGATCGAAGGAGTAAAATGAAAGCCGACAGATATTGTAAATGACGGATGTTTTTTTAAAGTTAAAATAAATTTGTAAAAAAAAATAAGATCAAATAGTTTTTAATTGACAAAATTTCAAATCCTTAAAATATAACACATCAACTATTCAGGTGAAAGGCCGGTTTTTATTTCGATAACACTTTAAAATTTTGTCGTAATTTTATACTCAAAGAATTTTGAATAGCCTGACTAAATTGCTTGCACACCAAGCAAAAAAGTTAAGCAAGTATTCACAAAAAAAAAAATTTGACGGAAATTTGTTTGTAGTTCAGACAAAACTACAATCAAAAGCCCTTTAAGAAAATGAGATTTAAACTTAAAAAATATTAAAAAAAAAAATATTAATATACCAAAAAATTTTTAAACGAATATATGGAAAACAACACTAATCTACAAAATAATTTTTTTTTTGCGGAAATTAGATTATACTTTGTTTTGACGTGTGTTAAACCACGAAAAATTATGTTCTCTTAGCTCGTTAGTTAAGTCATCTGAGGTAGTACATAGTTTTAGCGCGTTAGTTAAGTCATCTGAAGGCAGTACATAGTTTTTACCTTCAAAATCCATTTGGATTTTTTGAAATATAGTTCAACGTTGGAAAAAACTTTGCAATTTAGGTATTTGGAATTAAGTTGGAAGAGTTGGAATTAAATTAAGATTTCTCGAAAAGGAAATAAAGGATTGTTTAGAATCAAAATAAATTTTAAAGAAGAAGGTTATTACTTTAACATGTCGTTACTCCTTACATATTATACAGGGTGTCCCGTAACTGAAAGTCAAGCGGGTAACGGGTGATAGAGTAGGTTGTACCTGTTCTGGAAAAAATAAGAAAAAAAATCCATCTCGCTTGGTTAAGTAATAATAGCAATATTTAGAAAAATAGTGAAAGTCGATACCCTAGACCACATTTTTAGGTACTGTGGTCACAAATTTCCGAATTTTGACGTGTTTATTTTTTTTACGTAATCCTAAATAACCATGCTATTGATTTCAATCACAAATTTAAAAATAAATATTGTAAGTTTCGTAAGAAAAATAAAGTTTGACTGAGTCATGTTTCAAAAACAATTTTTTGAGCTAACTTTGACACTTCATATTTAAAAAAAAATGTACTACACTACCTTGGCAAGTTTTTTAAAAAATTGGCGCGTTTCATCAAGATTTCAAAATGGTACAACACTTGCTACTTATTCATTCGTAAAAAATATTTTTCATTTTTTATTTGCAAAAAGGACCTCCAGTTCACTTCAATCACTTTTACGAGAATAATGCTTTTTTGTACTCAAAAATCCATTTTACCAAGGTGTACGTGACATAAACAGAGGCACTAGAATCAGACACTGTTTTCCGTCAGAAAGAGTGAGACAGATCTACATTACACAATATGGTACGCTACAATCTACCTTCGGTACGTTACGTTCCTTGTTTTACTCGCAACTTCTCACAATCGTGCGCTTTTGTGATACCCTGGACTCGATTATTGTTGTAAAAATTGTGTCAGTTATTATCTAGTACATAATAGAAACTAAGAACTTTCATATTTTTCGACAACATTGTTCTGCAGATATCGACTCTGGGAGCGTATAGTCACGAGGTAGCAAACATTGTACACGTTGCACATGGTACGGGTGGAAGTAGTTCTGTTTTAAAATTCGATGAGCAATGCTTTTCGGTATTCCAGTGGATCGAAAGGTACACAAATGTGGGGCGTCACCCATGACCACCGGGTGTTCATCTATGCACACCTATCAAACTCGCAAGGACGATTGCCTATAGTACTCGTATGGCGGCGCTGCAGAAGGGAGATCCCAAGGACATAACGACGAAGTACTTTTAAATTTAATTGAATTCAATGTGATCCAGCGCTTGATCAGTGCGATTGAAAGATCCACTGGAATACCGAGAAGCATTGCTCATCGAATTTTAAATCAAAACAACTACCACCCGTGACCCATACCATATGCAACGTTTGCTCCCTCGTAACTATACGCCCCCAGTGTTGATATTTGCTGAAAATTTGTGAAGTTTTTTGTACCTATTACTAGATAATAACTAACATAATTTCCACAACACTATTCAAGTCCAGGGTAACAAAAGCGCACGATTGTGAGATGTTGCGACTAAAACAAGGAACGTAGCGTACCGAACGTAGATTGTAGCGTACCATATTGTGTAATGTAAATCTGTCTCACTCTTACTGACGGAAAACAGTGTCTGATTCTAGTGCCTCTGTTTATGTCACGTACACCTTGGTAAAATGGATTTTTGAGTACAAAAAAGCATTATTCTCGTAAAAGTGATTGAAGTGAACTGGAGGTCCTTTTTGCAAATAAAAAATGAAAAATATTTTTTACGAATGAATAAGTAGCAAGTGTTGTACCATTTTGAAATCTTGATGAAACGCGCCAATTTTTTAAAAAACTTGCCAAGGTAGTGTAGTACATTTTTTTTTAAATATGAAGTGTCAAAGTTAGCTCAAAAAATTGTTTTTGAAACATGACTCAATCAAACTTTATTTTTCTTACGAAACTTACAATACTTATTTTTAAATTTGTGATTGAAATCAATAGCATGGTTATTTAGGATTACGTAAAAAAAATAAACACGTCAAAATTCGGAAATTTGTGACCACAGTACCTAAAAATGTGGTCTAGGGTATCGACTTTCACTATTTTTCTAAATATTGCTATTATTACTTAACCAAGCGAGATGGATTTTTTTTCTTATTTTTTCCAGAACAGGTACAACCTACTCTATCACCCGTTACCCGCTTGACTTTGAGTTACGGGACACCCTGTATAGGTATCGCAAAAATCACCTAGCAATTCCAAGATTGCATTCGTGTTTAGGACATCAACTACCTTCCGAGTGCTAAAATTCTTTGTTATTGTTTGTGTGTAAAAATTTTGCTAAGTTGCTATACTTTCATCGAAACAAGGCTTATAGCTATTAAAAAATTATTAATTATTTATTTATTATTATTATAAGATTAAAAATCTTGTATTTGATCGGCATAATTTTAAAAATTGATTTTAAATCTTTAGAAGTTTAGGTATTCTTCTCTTCAAAAGCTTAATAATTTAGAAACATTAATAATTATGAATGTATATGCACCTACATAGTACATACACACATATATGTATATTATATACCTATGTACATGTATCCTCATATTAAACGAAAAGTTCGTCCATGCTATCAAAAAATCATTTTCTCATAAAATACTTGCATCTCATTAACAATATACATAATTAAATACATACTTGAACTTCGCGATTTGTAAAACGTAAGTATGTGTATGTAAGAATACATTAATTAAAAAAGTTTATCCTCTCCAATCCTATATCTCTTTTCTATGAATCTGAATGAATACTATGCAAAGCTAAAGGGTGTTTTTTTTTACACAAAAACATATAAATTATGAAAAAATGGTTAATGAGGATGCTATTTAGTTCAATTTTAGTTTTAGGCCCAATATTTCGAGTATTTTTGGATGCATTGTTTATCATTATACACAGCATAACCACACAAGAAGTAATCCAGTAGCGTAAAGTCACTAAATTTCGGTGGCAAGTACAATGGTCCATTTAGTGGAATGTGAAAGTATGTTGTCAATAAATTAAGTTATCAGTAAGTTGATGGGGTAATTTTAAAGGTGGCAAATTCAAAGATACGAAAGGCGCTCTCCCAATATACATCAGTCCATGCCATGCAAAATTGATTTTATAAAAAATATATTGTAATATAATGTATTTGGTTGTGAAATAAAATTTTATTCATCTATCTATAATAAGCCCATATTAATTGGTCAAACAATTATGTATGTCAAAAAGTCTGTTAAAAAGTTATCCATATCCATAAAATGGAATATCTATCAGTCTAATATTAAAAAAACACCCTCTATTAAATGAATATTAAAATTTCAAAATTCGAATATATTTTTGCTTTTACTTTAATTAAATCACATATTTGCTAGAGAAAGAGGTTTAAAGGAACTCCATAAATTGAATCTGAGAGATATGTGGGTTAGATAAAGTCTTTAGAAGTAAATTTTATTTAATGGGCAATGTGAGTGGATAAACTTAGCTACCTACTCATGTTGGAATGAAGTTCATATCCAAATTAAATTTAAAAGTTTTTTTTGAAGATTATGTAAGATTGTTTGTTTCCGATTTCAGAATATTGATTTGGAGATGGATAATTTTTTCTAAATACTATTTCTATAATCCTTAATGTGATTCAACGATACCTATGTATGCATGTACGTATTAAATTGATCCAAAATAAATATTGACCTTGAAGCTTTATATTTTTATAAGGTTATTTTGAGGCACCAAGTATCCAACTCTAGGAGAAAAATTAAATGCGCGACTTGATAAAAGGAACTTGTCCCTGTTGTTAGAGGTTATAACGTGGATCTAGACATTGAAGATATTTGGTTTGTTTGTTGAACCTGAACTCTTTCTGCGTTTTTTGAGACCTGGGGTCGCCCTGAAGTAGACCTAGGCATTTTTCTGTGGCGAGTTGAGGTGAGGAATAAACTGCCAAAGTCAGATGTCACATGCTTATTTTTGGAATATAAATTAATACGCAAATTTAATTGGAAGATGGGGCCTACATAAATTCAAATAGAAAAGGGAAACACTTGAAGTTGTTTAATTAATTTTTAAAACTAGTTTAAAACAAATTTTATATTTTATTTATTGGGCAGAGAACTTCTTGTTTCTTGCTTTAAATGCCAACAACATAATTTACAGCCCTCGGGTGTAACACAGGTTTGACAATTCCTGGAGTAATTACATATTACAATTATATCACTTTAATTATTAATTGTTTCTTTGATTTTTTGTTTTAAATAAAATTTTTTAATGAAGTAGCTATACCTACCAACACGTTCTAGATGAGCTTAATAAATGAAATGCACTTGCTCTTATGTGCGATCTCACTGTGGTTTTAAATTTTGAATAATAAGTCTGATTTTAAAAGAAATACACTAACTAATTCTTTATCTTATGTCACCTACTAAAAACGTAAATTAATTTCAGGTAGTATAATGCGAAAATACAAAAAATAACAATATAGCACGGCGGCGGTTTTTTTGTTATATTTTGTTATGCAATATTATTCAAACTTATATTAGAAGCTCTTTTGTAAAAATCATTAAACTCGGTTAAACAGATAATGAGATAGCCAAAAACCAAAAAAATAGTCCTATCTTGATAGATACATTTTTTTTTCTAATAACATGAAAGATCGAACTGATTTTAGCTCACACAAAAAGTTAAATCAAAATCGTAGGAGCTGTTTTTGAAACTGCTGGGCACCAAGTTTAATAAAAATCCTTTTCGAATTATTAATTTCTTAAACAAACAATTTTTAAACTTTATTTAAAAATCAAAAAAAATAAATTGTAAATGTTGGTTTACAATAGGTACCTACTTTTAAAACTTTTTAAAATATTCTTATAAAAAATTGATCACAAACAGTTCAACCGTTTTTGAGAAAATCCAAAATCAAAAAAATGGTTGTATGGGAGGTACCTACCATTTGTAGCCATTTTTGAAATTTTTCTTTTTATAAAATGCTTGCCTTTTAGTTAAAAGTTGTGGGCAGCTACTGTTATTTTTGGTTCTAAAAAAATTAAAAAAAAAAACGGGTCAGGTGAATGTTCAAAAAACGCTATGTACATACCTACCAAGTTTAAAGAAAATCGACCCACCCTATAGCCGAAATGACAGACAGAATTGCGAGACCAACGTATACTTACGACTGACGTATGTATATATATATATATATACTTACATATCATACTTTTTTGCAAATATACATATGCTAGGCTCTCATGCACAAGTAGGTATCCTACACAGAATCTGATGCTTAACAAAAATCTTTACGACACACATAAACACAACAAATTTTATTCCTATACATCGAAATGGCCACGAGACATAGAGGTGCATATGTTTACTAATGTTCTGATCCTGAGAGATAACATTTACCCGGTATAAAACCCTTTTAAGTCCATGCAAAAATAACAAAGGCAGCGGAAGCCTTAGTGCTCCAAGCATTTCCTAAAAAATAATATACACTCCAGGATAATTTGGTGAGCTTGTTTAATTGCAAACATTGTCCCTGAATAAAAGTTCGTCGACCATTTTGACCTTTTTAAAAATGTATACAAAAAAAAGTATTTTATAATTTTAATCACCTTAAACCTTTTAAAGACACAAAATAAAAATAGTATACCTATATAAAAAACATTGCATGAAAAATTAACACGCTGTCCTTCGGCTTAATTTATCATCTGACACAGGTGTGTGTCATCCTTTTTTTTTTTTTGTTTAACTACTGTTGGTTAGTGTTGTGGTTGTGCTTTGCTTTCAAGGATGCTTCTCATTTTTCATGGTAACACTTCTAACGACCTCCTTTACAAAACCGCATGTAAGAGGTAAGTTTAGATAGATGTTGGTTGTTCTTATTTAGAAGTAGGTACCTACCTGCATACCTACAACGTACACTTTCCTTGCTCCCATCACTGAAAATAGGTATATAGCACCCGCCATCCAAACCCACCATCCTATACCTACAACTCGAAAAAAAAAACCATAAATCTACACACAGACTGAGTAAAAGTGCCCAAAGTTCTTCTAGTTGAATAACAAGAAAAAACCCTCAGATATAACACATAATTCGGTTTAAAAATTGAAAAGAAAAGTTTCTTTTTTTGTTTGCTTCACGATGTTTATTTCGAAATTGCTTTTCTTAGCAAGTTTCAGTCAAAAACCGCTCAAAATGTTTAACACATTTAACCACCCTTCTTCAGCTAAACAGGGAGAGGTTGGAAGCGGTAGAGGTACCTACATAGTTAAGGAAATACAAAAATATTGTTTTTTCAGCACGCTTTATGGTATATTCATTAAAAACGCAATTAAAGTGTCGGAACTATTAATAATTGCATCACATTTAAAATTACTTCTTTTTTTCAGTGCTAACATTTTCTTTTAAGTTATTGCCTTCAACTTGTCTACCAAAGTCAAAATGAAAGTATATGTACTTAAAAACAAAAACAATGTACTTACTCTTATTACAAGGACTCCTTTATGCTGTCGTTTAATATATAATTATCAAGAAAACAAACTATTTGACATAGACAGCTTCTTTTTCGTTATTATAATGAGTTACACTTTCTCAAAAATTGAAAATAAAATAATTATTCACTAAAAATGTAATGGCCCGATTCATATTGCTTGTATCCATAAAGCCATTATATTTATGCTCGATATTCTCCTAAACAAAATCTATAATCTTATTCTAATTCAATATTTCCATTTCATTCATATTTTAAGGAGAATTCCTCGTAGTGCAATTTAAACGTATCCCACAATTTCGCATTATAAATATATAATGTGGTTATGGCTTGAGAAACAGTTGTGTGAAAAAATATTAAACATTTTATTAGAATCATTTCCAAAAATGTTAAATAGTTTTTTTTATGAATTGGAACTAAAATTAGTCGTGTTTCTTGCAAGCCCGGGAGGAATTGGACGAAAAATCAAACGATTCAGGGCTAAATAATTTGCACGTTAATTGCAACAATAGCAACAATAACTTTCGGGGCTTAACTTAATCGCACAGAAAAACTGTGTTACCGGTATGAATTAAATACCTATTTGTTATCGATAGTTTGTATGAAAACTCCATTTTTTTTCTGTGATGGCGTCGCTAATCCTCGTTGTCGTTTTTTTTCAACCAATTGCCCCCGGGATTAGAAAAAAAAAAAAACACAACTTAGGTATTACACTTACATATGTACTACTTTCAGCCTTCAACAATCACTTGTCAGCTTCATATATTTTAGTCAACATCGTTTTACTCAAGAAGTTCAATATAATTTATAATTATAAATATTGTAATAAATTAGTAGTTTTGGAAATCTTTGTTGTCAGAAAAATGAGATTGAGAAATTCTAGTTATTAAGGTTTCTCTTAATTTATTTTGGTTCATTCTTCATTATATAAAATTACTTTTATTTCACTGAATGAACTACTTTACCATTGATCATTGAAATAAAATAGGTACTTACAATTTATGTGAAATGTTGGTAAGTAGTTCGATAGATACATAGGTATCAACCTAAAATGAAAAACAGTAAAGTATGCTTGATTAAAATTTTGACAATTCACAAGATGTCGAGTCTTTAGTGTCATTGTTATTTTTTTCAAGCACAAAGCAATTAGACTTAATTTGCGAGAAAAAAAATCGATTTTACAATATGTCTATGGAACGACCAACATCAATTATATAGGTTTAGGTACATTTTCAATTCAATAGAAGGTAAATGTGCGTTAAAATTCACGTAACACATTACACATTGAGTCACACTCCCAAAAGTCGCGTGTCTGTAATATACATATACATACATACTATAGGTTCCCTTTTGTCATTTAAGTCAGCCATAAATATAGGTATTGTATTTTATCTCTGCGGGATTGAGTTAATTACTGGTCAGAAGTTTCCAATTCGCACCCCAATAGTTCACCTTTGCCGATAAAGTTCGATTCACCATCAAAGAAACACAATAGAAATATAGCAATTTCAAACTACCTAGGTACATATCTACCTAAAAAATATTCCTGTTACGTTTGTCAATTTAAAAACATTTCAACTCTACTGTTATAATATCCGTATCAGTTCAGCAACACACATATCTTATGCAGCCAACCAGAAAGGCATGCGCGCAAAATTTTCCACCCTCCTTGCGTCACATTGCAATTATCATCATAGACTATACGACTATAACCCCCCTTGCCATCGCCTTTTGCCATCATAAGGAGGTTTACACTTCGAACTATGACTATCATCGTACACACAACAAGCGAAAACAACACAAATATCAGAGTCAGAGCCAGCCGAACCAAACAACAACCCTTAAAATTTATAGCTTTCACTAGCAGCACAGCAACACAGAGCATTACCAACATGAACATTATCCACCCCCTAGCGCAATATAACAAGAACAACATGAACATGAACATCCCACCACCACCCAATTGAAGCAGCCAGCAGCACCAGCACGACAGAAGCAGAGTATGGCACATCAGGCAAAAACTCCAAAGAAGCTATGAAATGATGTTTCCCTTCCAAAAATTACACTTTCACCACCAACCAACCCTGAGTTGTCGTCTGTCTGTCGCTTGTTTCACAGTAAAGCGCCTTTAGTTCTTTGCTAGCATTCGGCGATGCCAGTTTAGAAGCGCTTACACGTACACGTACAGTACATATTATTATACCGTTGCTTATTCAAAGTTCGAGTGATTTGCGGAAGAAGTCAGATACAACGACTCGACTCGTATTGGGGAGGCATAAATTAATTAAAGTCCGTGTATATCTACCTACCTAGCATTCTGATTAAAACAGGACTTCGATGTGAATGTCCTTGGCCAAAGGAGATTTCGAATTAAAATTCGAAATTTTTGAATTATTCAACCGCGGGGGAGATTACAGGATTACACCCCTTGATGCTTTCTCATTTCGTCAGTCGTCATCATCATCATCGGTCGGTTCCAATTTGAATATTTATCATCCTGTGTGTGCATTGTGCATATTTTTATTTGAGTGTACATTTTGGACGGGGTATTGCCGGCATAGTTGTTTTTTGATGCCAAAAAAGCATGGAATATTATCCCATGGTAAACACATCGCATGTGCAGTAAAAATAAAGTCTTGTCGTGTCATTTCAACGATACCTACCGTGGGTCGTCGCCATCCGCCACTTGTTTTCGTTTTTTTTTTTCATAAAAATTAACAAAAATCTTACCGACTTGTGGAGGTTTCCTTGTTTTGTAATTTTAATCGCGGCTACATATTTACATAGTTCATATTGTACGTTATACGCGGAGGTCATATTAAGTTACTGTTACACTACGACTTCCACTATCGCAGGACAATAAATTTGTTTGGAAAGTAAACAAAAGTGAAAATTATTTCGAAAGTAAAGCGTATAGCAAAAACAAAAAGCTCCCCAACCCACCCCATTCCATTCCATCCAGCAGCCTGACGATACCTTAAAGTGAAGACCTTTTAGTCGAAATCCCCTCGCATACAATATTGCTGGTCGGTTTGCCCCCTTAAACTGTATACACCGTTTACTGTGCACGAATGTTTATAGAGTACTTTGTGCATATTCGACTGAATAATCATTGCAAAAAGGAGTTTTTTCAACTAGAACGGCTTCGTCGTAACGTATCGTATCGGATTGCAGAATAGATACCCGCTCGCACAGCTCGTACAAGAGTGTGTATGCCAACTACTGTATACGGTTTAAAACGGTATCCTCCGAATGAACAAGTGAATTAGTGCGCTCAGGTGTGATTACAGCATTAAATCCGCTTGTACCTTCTACTATAGAAGGTATAATATACAACGCGTTCTCTCGGTGCTTGGTGTTTATTTCAGTAATTTTTTTTTTTTTCATTTTCTTAAAGTTACCTTCTAAACGTTTGAAGTGTAAGCCGTGGTCTTGACGAGATTTTTAAACTTTTTTTTTTTTCATTCTTTGTTTTGGAGTGCATTTTGCAAAACGAAAAGAGATTTTTTGAGATAGTTGGAGCATACATATACGGATACGGGGGTTTGTGGTTAAGTGTAAGGGGTGGCTTAGGTATAAAGAGGGTTTCATTCTTTAAAAGCTAAGCCTGTTTTAAGTGGCATCTTCTCGTGTCGTTGAGATTAAATGGATACAAAAAGAAGACAATTTGTGTAAGTTTGAATTTATTTTATTTTTTTTAAGTGAAATGATATGTAGGTTTAAAAGTTGTTTGTAGAAAATCTTTTTTTGGTTTTATTTGAATAACTTTTAGGTATATATAAGGTCACAGGTTGGAATTGATCATTTGTTTAAAGAGTTATCGTTTGTTTGTTTTCAATTATTTTATTGATGTTTTACTTGCTCATAGGGTAAAGTATTGGTTTCGTGTCAACAAAAAATAAAAAATTATGATAAAAGAGAAGTTTATAGGTAGCTAACCGTCCGTCGACATCGGTGTGGGTATATGTGCATCCGTGAGTCCACTGTTGATTTTGGCGAAAAATCATCAAGTAGATAATATTGATAGACTGACGAAACACAAAATTATTTTGATTTTCTTCATTGTTTGTTGACAAATGTTTGGTTGACCGCAGTGTTCCAACAAATTATATTTTACAACATTGTCAATGTTCATTGCTACGTGTGGAGGCTTTTTTTCTTCATCAATTTTACCTGACAATTGCAGTATGTGATGTTTTAATAAGATTTTATATTTAAATGAGAAAATAGAGATGCGACTCCTTTGGGCAAGGTGGGTCATTGAAATTTTTAGTGAAAAGTATTTTAAAACTGTATAGTCTACAGTAAGTTTATGAATCAATTATTATTTCTACCCATTTCGGCACTATTTTTCACATACTATTTTTTAAGATTCCAATTATCAATGGTAAGGTAGTTTAATCATTGAAATTATGAAATAACTTCTATTATTTCAATGAATAATATTTTTGGCTAACTAAATATTTGAGACTACCTAGCTATCCTTCATTTTAGCAGAATAGAAAACAGTAATTTTGTGCACTCGAAATGAAAGCTATATTATAACGGACACGTTAACCAAACCAAACCAATTGCTGAAAAAAATTCAAAGAATTTTATTCTGTACAAGCACAAATCAAATCAAAAACAAAAATAATTTTTAGGGTTTAAGGAACAGCTGATTCAACTACACAGCATTAATTAACCAAATGAATAAAAAGGCGTTCTGTGTAAATTTATCTTATTTTACACAATTTGTAATGTAATTTGCATGAATATACCCTTAATATAAATTATATTTTGTAAAGTGCTTTCGCAGAAGGTAGCTCAAGTATTAGTACCTAAAATATAAAGTACTAACCTATAGTGCCGATTTTACATGGAGGCAGGTGAGGTAAGTTCTTAAGGCCCTCATTCAAAAAGGGAACACTGGAAAAAAAAATATGAAGTAATTTTAGGTGCGTTTTTTTTCAAACCGGAATTGATTGAAAAAAACGAAATCGGGGATTAGCGAAGCCATCAGCGAAAAAATGGAGTTTCCATACAAACTATCGATAACAAGTAGGTGTATGTTATTCACACGTCGCTTTTGGCGGATACTTTTTGGCGCAATCAAAAAAATTTGATAAAATAATGCGAATTTTTATCTTTGATTGAACATACAAAAACAATAATTCTCTTGGTATCCTAAATTGTAGCTTTTTAAATGATAGTTTGTTGCGCAATTTTTTTTTTTAGCTTTTATGAATCCGCCCTGGTTCTACATGAGCTGTTGCGCCACCCTATTTCTTTATTTTTTAAGTAGAAATTTGTTGCGCAAGAATTAATTTTGTAGCTTTTATGGATAATTTTTTATTTGATTTATAAGTTTCAAAAACGCGTTTCCGGTCCGCAAAAATAAGACCGAATTTGGCGGATAAAATCTTAAAAAAATGAGGTTTTCAAAAAAAAATTTAAATTCTTTATTTATGTACCAAGTAGAAAGGTAGCTCTTGTGTTTTTTTTTTTTTATTTTCAAGTTTTCAAGTTAGCTCAAACGGAGCTGCCACAATTTTAACAATTTAAAAAAAATCAGAAAATCCAATTTTTTATAACCCGAAGTTTTTTTTAAGATTTTGTTCGCCAACTTCCGTTTCATTTGAACTGACCGGAAATGTGCTTTTTAAACAAAACAAATTATCATTTAAAAAACTACAATTTTGGACAAAGATTTATTTTAGAATTTAGCGTAAACTTGAATATAAAATAAACTAATTCACCTACAAAAAGGGTTTTCTTAACTCAATTGAGTATTTAAAAAGTTACAGTTGTGGGTGTCAATCAATCTTAAAAAACTGCATTATTTTATATTTTGTCTTAATTTATTGACTTAATTTAGCGGACACTTTAATATCTTGGAAACTATGCGAGCTACAAATTTTTGGTTTTTAAATTAGTATTTAATTAGCTACAAATTCAATATCAAAAATTTTTGATTCCGGCAAAAAGTATCCGTCAAAGTAAGGCACGTGTAATTCAAAGCGGTAATACAGTTTTTGGCTATTACTTATTTGCTTATAGAAAAACACTCTGAAGTAAATTTTATAAAATGGGAAATCACAATTTTGCTAGAACCGCACTAATCTCTACTTACTAAAACACGTTTTCCAAAAATTTTTTCTCTTCTATCACGTTAAAGTGCAGAACATGTCTATTTGGATTTTTTTCTTTTCATAAAATAATTATCCGTATGTCCGTAAATATTCCGCTTGTATTTAATGTTTTAATTTAGTTCAATTTAATTCAATTTCAGTTTCAAGAAAAAAACATCCATTAGCATCTATCAAAAAAACCAAATCTTATGTAGCTATGTATAGGTTTAAAGTCGATAGACGTTTTGATTTCGTGGGCCACCTATCCTTTTGGGGAACCTTTTGTTCCTTATCTAACCTTATAATTATGTAATTTCTTGGCAAAAAAAAACAAGAAGGGAAGATAAAACAACAGCAATTTTCTCAAAACAAACATTTTTTTTTAATATTCAAGATGGCACGCGTTCATTGTTGTAAATTAAGTCTTAATTAAGAATGACTGCGGTATACAATATAAAATTAAATCTTACCACAAGAATTTCATCAACATAAAGAAGGTCTTGTACCAACCTGCAATGTATTTACGGAAATCTAGAAAACCACAAAAACGCGTAGGTAAGGTAGTATGAATATAAAAATCTGCAGATTCTATAAAATGACAAAGAAAAGATTCTTTACGGGTCAAATCTCAGAATATAAAGGTTGTTAAATAAGTAATTACTGTTTATGTTTCTGCTCTCTCACACATCCTGAATATGCATAGCAAAATACTTCTTCTCGTATATATCTATCTATGTCACTTCATTGACTTATCCTTCCTATGTACGGTGCATAAGCACAATAATCGTTTTTGTTAATCACTGTTACATATGTGCATGTTTTAGCATACAATATATGTCTATAAGTATAAGTATAACTCCCCTGATGACGACCTCCACAACCCCTTGCGTGTGTCGCAAGAAAAACACCTTATTGAAGAATCCTCTTAAAACAGCACTCTAAGCTCAGTGTTCCTTATCAGATTGATGTGTTTTTCTCAAATTAAACACGTACATTTTAATTTTGAAAATTATCGCTATTCACGGGATAAATTGCATACTCGTGCCTTGTGGTTCCTGTGGGTGTGGGGGGAGGGCTTTATATTGAGGACTTGGTTGTTGGTATAGCTAAAGGAATATCTAAAACACAACACACACGATACACTTGAATGGAGTCTCCTCCCCGCGAGACGCGACGTTCTGGCTGGTGTAGTGGTGTGGTTGTATAGGTAGTTCTCAGTTCTGTTGTGACTGATATAATCAAGGAAGGAAGCAGGAGCTCCTCGGAATCGCCGAGTGCGATTGAGAGTCGGCAATACAACCACCCGCTTATTATTTTTTTTTTTAACTAAATGCTTATTTACAATGTATAAGCCATTGGGTTGGGAAATTGCGTTTTATTATGGTGTTTTACGGATAAGGAATATTTCTTGGTCCTTTATGCAGACGAAGACATGAAAATAACGCGGAGTTGCCACTTTCACAAAATTTCACATTTGGCAGTTGGGATAATTTTGCTAACAATTTCTTAAACAAAAAACAGGAAATTTTTTTTTTTCTGAAAATATCAATAATTACAAAATTGCAAAAAAAATAGGCTGTAAGGACTCCTGTTTTACAATGCTTATAGTTAACTGTTACTTAATCTAAAATTAGCTAACCAGATGAATTAATTTATCTAAAGTTGTACAAGGCTTTTTTTGGCAATTCGGGGGGAATAGGTTAAAAAAAAAATCAACAACGGGGATTAGCACACAGAAACAAAATGGAGTTTTCACTTTTCATACAAATTATCTATACAAAGTAGGTATATGTTAATCACGCCGGTAAATACAGTTTCTCTACGCGCTTAAGTAAAGCCCAGAATATTCTCTGCGGGTTTAGCTAAGCCCATAGGGGATTAGTTGTTGTTGCATTTAACACGTAAATTGTTAAGCACCAACGTCGTTTTTTTTATCCAACTCTCCCCGGGCTTGCAAAAAAAACACTCCTATAATAATACATGAAACAATTTTTCAGTAGAATATACCTATACTTATTTTAACTGCTTGAGTGGTGAAAATTAGGCATTTATTGTAAAAATTGGAAAATTAGGCCTTAATTGCATTGGAATTCCGCGCTACCCCCACTTTCTTCGATCTTCTACACGGGTTAGAATTTAAAAATCTGGTGTATTTGCTTTGAAATTTGTATCAAACAATTTTTAATTAAAAAATGGCAACCCTATACATACTCCAACGACGACTATACAACGGATGCTTCATCGTCGTTTCTATCAAACAAGAACGAGCCGAGAAAATGCAAATTAAATACGCCAAACGAAACGTTGTATAGGTATATGGATTATTTTGTGTTTTTGTATATCCTTTTATGACGCAATGAATATAAACCTGTCGTCGTCGTTGGTCGGTCATAGTTCTCGCCACGCCATCCATGCCACGCATCCACCTTCAACGTACTTAGCAATGAAAATTACTTAAAAACACTCTTGGAAATAAATCATAAATTTTGGAGAGCTTGGAAAATTTTTAATCAAAGATCCACAGATGGCGTTCGCAAGGTGAATTTCTCGTATAGCACCTTCAGCTTGCAAGAAGCTCGCTTTATTTGTACGTTATGTTTTTTTCACAGTAGGTACCTATTTTTTTTTTTTTTTCTAAACAGGAAGCCTTGACAGCCTGAAGGTTGTTAGTTTCCCGTTTTTTTTTTTTTTATTTTTTAGTTGAATGGAAAAGTTTGTTTCCGTTTCTTCTGCTTTTTCTGTTTGTATACATTTTTAAATTAATAACTTCTTTAGATGGATACCTTTAAGGAGATATGACAAGTTGCTTCATCGAAAGGGTGTTCTGTTCCTGTTGCCATCATATATATGTATATATAATAAGAAAACACGGGGAATGTTAAGAGTAGGTAGGTACCTATCACAAACATACATAATATGTACTATGTGTATGTATGTTATGGGAGAGTATAATATTGACATCTCCTGTTGGGTGGTAAGGTAGCTATTAACGTGTTTTTTTTAAACTTTGTCACTGATAGATTGAAAAAAAATGGAGTGGCTTTTTGTGTATGACATTTACCTTTAGAGTTTTATTTTTTTTTTTTTTTTTCTATGAGAAAATATTGACATAAATCTAACTAAGAGCTTTCGTCAAGACCAAAACCTCATATATAGGTTTGAGTATATAGATGCATATCGTGGATTAATTCAGAGTCATCAAAGTTTGTTTTAAACTTTGACATGAAGTATTTTTTACCTAGCATATTTAGATAATTATTTACCTGTCTGCATCCATGGAAGTTCCAAAAGAAAATCGAATAGGGGAGGCTTTTTTTATATGTTTGCATTTAATAATCTTGCGGTTGATTTGGTTTATGTGTGATGGAAGAAACAGATAACTTTGAGTGTAAGTACATATATTGAGTTCAAGATAACATCAAGAAAAAGGGTAGGTTTTTTTTATTTGCTTGTTTGCTTAGAAAATTGCCATTTCCGTATATTAAATCGGCAGCTTTATGAGCTGCATAATGAGATTGACTGCAGTATGGTTTATATTATTGGAGCTTATTATTTAAGCTTTGAAAGTATACTTAGTCCTTGAATTTAAATATATATAAGTATGTATATAAGAATACTTCATAAACGCGTTTCGTTATGTACTTACCTACTTGAAATGGGGAAGGATTCTTTTATTCATCAATCTATTTATGTACCCCAGTCATTAATTTAAAAGGAAAACAATTTTTTTGACGTTCTATATTAGGTACGAACATACATACAATGTACATTATTCATCAACCAGATGATTTATTGTTGTTTTGTATGTATGTATACATATGTATGATTGTTTTTTCCAATTGTAGCAAAAATGCAACAAATAAAATCTACTTCGCTGTCTTTCAGTGAATATTACATGGTTTGAATTTTGACATTCAACCGAATTTTGTTTGGCTGTAAAAACAATCAATAGGTGTGTTCCTTTACTTTGAGACTGTCTGCTTTTTGTGTAAGTTTCTAAAAATTTTTTTTATATGTACTTTGACAGACTTTTGATTAAAATTCGTAGATATTCACAGTTTTGGAACAAATATAATAAATCACAAGTTTAAGATATCTCAAATGTCATATTAGAGTCTTCATGTCAAAAGTAAACGAAACAGTGAAATTGAAACGATTGAAACGATTTAAACTGTAGTACGAAGAAAAAACCAACAAACACATGAAAAATATACAAACAAAATGAAAAAAGAGATGGTTACATACCACTGGCTGTCACTGTGATGTTTTTTCACTGTTTGTTTTATTATGAGGATCTGATCAAGATCAGATTATGTATGGATAATAAAATGCCTAGTTCCTTTACTTTGAAACTCATGTGCATTTGTGTGAATTTCTACACATTTAATTTTTTTTTATATGAACTTTGACAGACTTTTGAGAAGAAATTCACAAAAATGCACAGAGTTTCAAAGTAAACGAACTGGCTATTGTTTCATTCGGTGCCGGTAGTACAATTTTTATCAAGAACCATCTATAATGTTAAAAGTAATTTTTAGGATGATTAAAATATTTTTGTTTTTAAAATAAATGAATAAAATATTTGATTAAAATAAGATTTTGTTGTTTATTATCTCTATGTTTTATTAGGCATTTTATTCAGTATTTTCTCGACGACTTTTGCTTTTAAATCTAGTAAATTAAAGAAACTTATTTTAATCATAATCTGCGAAATTAAATCGATAATAATTAATAAAATTTTAGTACGAAATAAAACATCCCTTAAAACCATATAGTATATGTATGTATGTATGTATGTACATACATATGTGCAGTGTTGCCGGTTTCAAATTTTGTCAAATTTGACGTGTTGAAAATTGGTAGAGCGAGAGATTGTAAGATTGAAAATTAAGACAAAAATAAAAATCTTTAATGAGATTAAATTTAACTATTTTTTTTTTTTTTTTTCAAAATCTCTCAAAATATATAAGTGATTGTAATGAGAATTGGTGGAGCAAGAGCATGGAAAACGACAATGGACATAAGTTAAAAAAGACAGTTTATTTGTCTGTCTGTTTTGGACGGAAAGATTTGCTTTATTTTTGTATAACCTACACCCGGGCGTATACGTACTTTTTCGTATTTTATATGAAATATCTATATGGTGGACCAATATATGTCATAGTTTGGAACTTGACTTATTGTTGTAATTGTCAATGTTGTTTGATAAAATTAAAACAAAAATGAATTCAATCAATAAGTTTTTCAATAACTTTATATTCACTTAATAATTTTTTTAATTTTTTCTCTGAATGCAGCAGAAGTAAGGCTTCAGCTGATGTAGAAGGTCCATTTATTAGAAGAAACGTTATAATTTCATTACTTGAAGGTACTGTAAAATAAAAAAAAATTATAAAAAAAATTAAATTTTATTTACATTATCCTTCTCAAATTAAATAGGAAACTAAAAGTAGGATACTTACCAAAATCCTTCTCATCGTTGTTCAAAATTCAAGTACATATTCTCAATTGTTATTGGAAAATCTTCAAGATCACTATCGTCCAAGTTTGTTTATTTCAAATACTTCAAGTATTTCATTATTAGAAACACAACTTTGACTACAATTGCTTGGCGGTATTGTAAAGTAAAAAAGAATTAGGCAAACATTTAAATTACTTTCTAAAAGTACAAAATTAAAAGTAGGTAATATTTTCCATCAATTTTTCCATTCTTTTAAAAATTTTTGTTTTTTTCCGGAAACTTATTTATTTTCGATTTTTTATTTAAATTTGTTTTAGTGATCAATCAATAAAAATCGTATTTAAAATGAGAAATGAGAACAATAATTAATATGAAAAAACAGACAGGCTATGCAACAATGAATAAAAAAAAAATAAAACACACCTACTGTAACATAATATGCTGCAAATCAGATTTTAAATCTTATATCTCTAAAGCCCTAAGCGCATTTGTTTGTTTAAATTTTATTTTGATCGCAATTTATTGGTTGTGGGACAATCGTTACCCTTCGACGAATGGCAGTATAAAACCAAGAATATTTACCAGAATAAGACTTTTTTTTGTGAGTTTAAGTACCTAGTACATACTTATGTACATAATTAAGTTTTCTGGAGATAATTACATCACATCTTAGCGGGTAGCTTTGCAGTACCTAGGTATATACAAAATGTCAGAATCGTAAAAAGACTTAATGTTAAAGCCACAAAGTATAAACTGTCCAAGCTATAGCAATTATTCTCAAGAGCTTAACCTAACTCATTTCATCAACAGCTGTTAACATCAGTTCTTACTCTTTTTAGTCTATATTCTATACCTTCATATATAAATATATATAGGTATAATAATAAGAAATTAACTTCCAAGCTGGGTTCCAGCATCATTAAGATTTTTACAGTTTCGTCATAAATTCTTGGGTGTAAGATATTATGATGGGTGAAAATAGCAATTTCCTCCTGATAAAGCAAACAATTTCCCTTAAACAACTCATAATCAGGACAGTTTCAACTTTACCATCATACCGTTCCCAGCATATCTATCTAGAGTAATATTTCGCCCTTCCTTTGAGCTTACGGCTTTTTAATTAGTAATAATTTTGGAAAACTCTTAAAATATCAAATTACTGTCTCTAATCGGCCAGAGTTTATGCTTCGTATTTATTAATTAGTAAACAACCCTGTATAGTACCACCCTCTGCCTTCTTGATATGTTATCGTAGGACGTATAGGGTGCTTGTTGAAACAGACATCATATGGACATGTAATTTCTGCAGTGTAAGCTTCTCTTTTCTATGGAAAGTTATGAAATGTATAGTGTACCTATACATACCGACTATGTATTCTGATTACTGACAAAAAAAAACGAAATCATTGTCGTCCCTTCCGGCAGATACCGCCACTATAATATGTCAGCGCCATAAAATGTCTCGCATTTCATTCAGAAAATGCATTTCTCCCCGCTTTTTTAATGGCTAGTCAAATATTTTTTTGTTTTCGGTATAGAAATGCACATAAATTACACTTCTTTTCAACACACAGAAACAAAGCAGCATTTATATATAGTAGTATAACACACAGCAGCATATACATGCATTCAAGAAGAACAAAAGCCAGAAATGAAGAAAAAATTCACGACCAAATAATGTAAAAATAGGATATGAGAATTCCCTTTAAGGTGTACATAGTATATTTGAGTACGAGTACTAGACGACATGCAAGCACGCGACAGACAGAGGGTAATAGCACTTAATAATTTAAAACAAAGCGTCCGGGATATATGGGGGTGGTTGGTTGTTGGTTGCAATGTTTCTAAGATACACCTTATTCATTCCTTCATGTCCAGGATAATAATCTCTTTTCTCTTGTGGAATGAATGTATTTTGTATGTCTATCTACGGAGGGTGTGTGAAGGAGTGAATCTGAATAGGTTTATCCAGTTCTTTACCTTTCCATAGGGGGTATATGTATAAGTTGTTCTAGGGTTGAAAGACAAAAAAAAATCTATCATATCCTGAGAGTATTCCATATGTGTGTTGTGCTGATGGTGAAGGTGTCTCAAAGGACTCGTGCGCTAGAACTTAGAAATAAATATCGCACAAATTTGTATTGCTGCTGCACCGCACAACCAATACACTACATTCTATTGCCGCCGCCGCTGCCATCGCCATCGCCATCGCCATCGTTGTCGTTGTCGTTATCGTCACAAAGGAGAAATGGGTTTTGGCTGGATTCTCATATTGGTTTTAAGAGAGAAATTTAGCACACAGACAGTGGGGTGGTTTTTGCCTGCAGTTCCTGTTTTATTCAGACAGTGCTGCATTTGTAAAAGACGAAAAAACAGTTTTTTTTTTTAAATATTTTGTTGCACCTAGTGATAGGTGTTTATTATCATATAGCTTTATTAACTTTTTGTATAGATTAAATAAAATCCACTACTATCCTTTATAGGTAGGTAGCTATAGTACAGATAAAAGGTGTATTTTTTTTCTAATACCGGAGGGAATTGAATGAAAAATTTACATGTTAAATGCAAAAACAACTAATCCCCTGCGGACTTAGCTAAACCCAGAAAATTTCGGGGACTTAACTTAGGGGCCAGTTATAGCTTTCATTGAAATTCATCATTGGAATTTTAGTTTTTTAAGTTTTGAGGCATTTATTTTGATGCTGACTTAATTATTAAAATTTCATTTTTGCCTAACCTTCCACATAAAGAGAATTTCTTAATTTCAATGATTGAACTACTTTACCATTGATCATTGAAATCTTAGAAATCATGTTGTGTGAAAGATTGGGCCAAAATTAAATATTTTTTTGACTATAGAAATAATAATTTAGTCATCAGCTTTAAGGATCACCCACACCAACGCGAATCTGTCACGGCGACGACGAAAACAATAGCCGTGTTTTTTTGCAAAGCCCGAGGGGAATTGGATGAAAAAAAACGACGTCGGTGCTAAACAATTAACATGTTAAATGCAACAACAACAAATCCCAGAGAATTCTCGGGGTTTAACTTAAGCGCACAGAAAAACTGTGTTACCGGCTAGAATTACATACATGTTATCGATAGATAACAAAAACTCCATGTTTTTTACTGTCATGGCGTCGCTAATCCCCGTTGTAATTTTTTTTAACCAATTCCCCCCGGGCTTGCAAAAAACATGCCTATTGTTCCACAAATATTCACAAGTTTCAAATTGTTCTTTGGATAACCAAACAAAAAGGCCATTACAGCATTGAAGAATCTTTAGATACTTATTGGAGTGTGTAAAGTGTGCATAAAGTAAAGCGCCCATATTTTCCTCTGACAAATACAACCCTGATATTTACTCTAAATTAACTTAGGTACTGTAAAGTGAAACAAAACGATAAGAAAAATTTGTGGCTCGTTACTATACTTATTTGGACTGGAGATATCGTGATTTTAAAAAATCGCGTGCACTCGAACGAACCCTATGACCCCTGCATATAGGATAACCATCACCACTGGCACTATATCACCGACCACCCCGGACTATTCTAAAACTACCACCATCGCCGCCGACCAAACTTACTTCAACACACGGCATATAGATATGTGAAATCTCATTCACTTGGCCATTTGGTGTTTTATTTTGTGTGTTCGATGTGTGGAATATAATGTGGCATTTGAATCTTTCTTATTTTTTTGGAAAACCATCGGCGGCAATTCTTGAATTTCTTTTAGAGAGGGGTGGCGACGTAAAGTGGTAGTAAAGTGTACCTATATTCTAGGGCAAAGGGGGTTGGAGAATGATCGATATTATTTCTTTCAATTTTGTTTATTTTCTATGTTCTTCCGGATCTCAAATATCCATCCATTCAATGTAGGGTAATAGCTTTATGTTGTACGTAGGTTTCATATGTCTTATAAGTCCACCACCCCTTGTTTTCAGACGGACAGGCGTCAGCAAGCAATGTTGATGGTGGTGGCGGTGGCGTCTATTTTTTTTTTTTCAGTCACCCCACACCCTCCTCATATCTTTCCTTGTAAAATGTCTGGCTGCCGCCACTACCAAAGGCCAAAGAAATGTTAATGATTTTTGTAGAGCAAATAAATTATAATATTGTTGCGTTTTTTTTTTTTTTGTCAACTTAGAAAATATAAAAGAACCAAAATTTGTGCGTCCTTGTTATAGAATGATGATAATAATGTGTGCCTATATATGGGCCTTGTTTCACCAAACATGCAATTTGAATGTGATGACTTATTTGTGTAAATAATTTATCGTGTATTCACAGATGAAAAGAACTTGATATGGTTTCTGATGAATGAAATCACATTAAGGGTATATTTTTCGTTTTGTTCTCGGGAATACCAGAACTACTATATATGTGTATTTGAAAAATGGCAGCTTGATTTATTGAGATATACATGGGTGTGCATGAGATTTATTTGAAAAACGAATGTCTTTACCAAAATAAATGCGCAAAGGCATCGTGCGACTGATGAATTGAAAAAGGTAGATAGGTAGGTACCTATACGAGTATATAGAGCTCTTTCCATCAACGCATATCTAGATTTGTGAAAATAAGGAATCTTGCTAGGACATCTGATTGATTGACGTTGTATTTGAGGTTCATATTTCCTAAAGAATTTCGAAGACAACACCACTCTGTTATAAATTGTTATGTATCTAGGTACAATATAAAGTTGCTAACATGAAAACAATTGCTAGCCCCAAAGTAGAATGATTGATCACAGACTATAGACACCCAGAAGGTGTAAAAAGGCTTTTAGATAAATAATAATGTTATTTTAATATTGGGACAATGAAGAAAAAACTATAAATCCTTGTCCAATGTTTCTTGCATGCGAATAAGTTCAGAGAAATTTATGTTGATTATTTCAAATAATAAAAAAATAAGTTGGAAAACACAATTTATACAATACCAAATCAAAAATTTATATGCACGACAGGACAAATCAATTTAAAAGATATACGGGAATAACCCAAAAATAAAGCAAATTTTTTTGAAACGTCAATTATAGTCTATTTTCTGATAAGTATATGTGATTTTGGTGTCCAATAACCTGAAATACAGTTATCTTGGTAATTTTATATCATAAGAGCCGTTTTCGATAAAATTTTAAAAACAAAAATTCTTTATATGAATATACCCGTCTTGGTGAACCAAAACTAAAATTTTAATCTCTATAAAGGGATTCGCATAAAAATGGTTTGTACCAAATTTATAGCAACTTAGTCCACCCTTTTAAAGAGCCGACCCATAGAATTTGTCACGTGCTTTGCGTCGAAGTATACAACTGATAGCTTTATTAAATACAAAACGTTCTTATGAGAAGCGACCTAAGATTAAAAAATATGTACATTGTACATGTAAGGGGTGTATATCACATTTACAGATTACAGTAGGCGTGTTTTTTTACAAGCCGGGGGGAATTGGATGAAAATAAATGGTTCGGGGCTAAAAAATGTACATGTTAAATGCAACAACAACTATAATCCCCAATGGGCTTAGCTAAACCCAGATAATTTTCAGAGCTCAACTTAAGCCCGAAGAAAAACTGTATTACCGTCGGGAATCACATATTTGCTATGGATATGTTTGTATGGAAACTCAATTTTTTTCTGTTATGGTGTCGCTAATCCCCGATATCGTTTTTTTTTTTTTCAACAAATTCCTTCTGGGATTGGAATAAAACACACCTATTATTTCAATGATTAAACTACCTTACCATTGATCATTGAAATCTTAAAAGTCATTTCATGAGAAAATAATTTTTGTTTTGGCCAGAGATAATATTTATTTTTGCATCAAACAAACTATTGATTTTGGTTTCTAAACGTCTCAAAATTAACAATTAAAATTTTCTATGATGAGTTTCAATGAAAGCTATAACTGGGCCCATAAGCCCGCCAAAAAACTGTATTACCGGCGTGAATTACATATTTATAATCGATAGTTTGTATGAAAACTCTATTTTGTTTCTGTGATGGCATCATTTATTCCCGTTGTCGTTTTTTTCAACCATTTCTGTGAATTCCTACACATTTTATTTTTTATATGAAATTTGACAAAGTCTTGTGAAAAAATTCCCAGAAAAGCACATAGTTTCAAAGTAAAGGAACACAACTGATATTTCATAACATATTGCTATAAAAAAGCAAATCCGTTGAAAATAAAAATATACTTCAATCACGTGACTCACGCAGACTCTCATCCAAATAGCATTACCTCCTTTTTGTTGATGATGGCAAATTTTTTCTCTCTGTCAGTTTCGTTGACATCAGTTGTCAATAATACAGGCTTGTTCGAATACTGGATTTAATTGGATGTACTATTGTGCTTTGATTGTTTTATTTGCCCTTTTGTAGTAAACTACTAATAATTTTAAAAGAAAAAAATATAATGGTCCTTTGCGAATGTTTAAGACAAAAAGACAAATAAATAAATAACTAGTAAATCTAGTAATTTGAAGTTGGTGTTTTCTAAAAATTTACTTAATAAACTCTTGCGAATTAAAAATGTGAAATCAACGCAACGGATTCAGTGTGGGTCACCCTCATCCGTTAAATCCGTCAACTTCAACGGAAACGCTCAAACTACAGTAGACGCACAAACCAAACGCATAGACTGACCGACGCACGGCCGATATAACAAAACCTTCCTTTTCGAAATTTTGTCTGCCCATTTTTTTTATAAAAATTTTATAAGCTTAAATTTTTGTCTCCAAATTTCTTTAAAAAATTTATAGTTTTCGAATAAAGTTTTAGGAAGTGCGGAAACATAAAAAAGTTCTGCACAAAAATTCAGCTTTTTACGTTTTTTTTGGTGAAGTGAAAGTCTAAGTTCTTGGCTATAACCGAATTTATCAAAAAATTTTGTAAGCAATTCCAAAAACCTCGGTCTTATCTATGTGCAATCAATGTTAGTTGATTGGTTGCATGGTATGCCTTAGCTTATCAAAACCAAACAATATCTAGCACATCTTTCACAAAAAACTTAAACGAACGCTTTTCACTGAAAAATTTCAAACAACTTTGACGACTATAAAAAGTTTTCCAAACGTCCTTTTGAACGTTGAACCTATGGAAACTGTCAAGTTTTGTAAATAGATAAGATTTCTTTCGTAGCTATACATGTATATCTAATAAAGAATAAAGTTGAAAACCATGTTCAAATGAACAGAAACAGTTTTCCAGCAAATTTTTTACAAGTGTTAAAAAACGAAAAAAAAAATAAAGTTTCCACAAGTTGGCAAACCAAGAAGAAGATGCTGAAACAAAATCAAGCAAATAAAAATCCCAACCCTCATGATGCCCACTTAACAAAAGCAAAGCAAAGAGGAAGTTGAAGTTTAAAAAAGAGTAATGAACTACATAAATATACTTCCCATTCGAATAGCTACTACCTATAGCTTGGTATATAGGTACTCCGATGATTGTCTGAAAAGTTCTATGATTTTCATCTCAAGTGTTCTTTACCACTTTTCTAACTTTTTAATTTAATTTGCATAAATTACACTAATAGACACTTTTTCCAGTCAAAATACTTTCTATCTTTTCAACAAAAAAAAAACAAAAAAAAAAGGATAAAAGCCATTCAGCTAAAATCAACAACTTTAAAACAAAAACGCATTTCTTTAGTTCAGTTGACTCAAAGATTAAACCCATTCGGAATGCAAACAGAGTGTCTCTGGCGGAGTAAGGGCGGATGATGCTCCTAAGGAAGGACCCTCCATCATTTACGTCCTAACAACTCAGTCATTCATCGTCTGTGATTTTAGTGTTTTTTTTCCCCAGACGTTATAGAAAATAAATTCGCTTCCTTGGCCACCTCCTTTATGCAATCAAAATGAAAATCATCCTGAAAGACATCAGACAATTCAAAGGACACAACCAAACCATATTGCTATTTTACCTATACAAAGTTAAAACACACAAACCCGTACTACATACCTTACCTACATAATATATATCTAGAGACTATATTGCAATTGCTATAAAAGGTTAAACAAATATTTCAATGTTGCATTCCACTTGAATTGGTTCCATGAAATATGCAAAACATCTCAATAACGTTATCCATTTTGATTGTGCCAGCAATATATTCGATTATCCTTTGTGATCAGAGGAGTGATGAGCAGGAGTAGAAGTAGGAGCCGGAGCTAGAGCAGCTCACCAGAAGAATTTGCATATTTATGAAATGGCATTCAGAATATTTTGCCTGATGCTAAAAACCTTATATAGGTTCACCATTTTGTTTTTTTTTTGTTCTCTTTTTCATTTTAATTTCCATACAAAACACACTTTAGTGGCAACTCGTTTTGATGTTTCCTCAAGGAGAAGACAACTCATAACTCTTATAAGTCACAACTTCTAATGCGGGCGTGCTCTTGAAACACTTATATGTGCGAAGCCAGAACGTTCGTTCGTTGAAATGTGGGTAAATGTGGTGAATTGTTATGGAAATTTTTTTTCCAGATGTTTGCACAATTTCAATTTTATTTTTTTTTTCGGAAAATATTTTCGAATAGAAAAAGAAAATATTCTATACATATGTAGGTACATATGTATTTATATTCGATGGATTTCTAGAGACATGAAGTGTTTAATAAATATTTATGTATATTTATTTATTTACTGTTAGGTTTTTGATATTTTTTATATATTGAGTTAAAAGATGTAAACAGCTTCTACCGAATGTGACTTTATTAAATGTGAAGTTAATTCTGAACCTTTTAGATGATATTTACGCCTTTCTTCTGTGGTTAAGTTATGTGTGTGGTTAAGTTATGTGTTGTATGAGTTAAGTATTTGAGCAGGAAATTGCATTTTATCAATTGAATATATTTTGTCAATAAGTTAAAATATTTTTGGAAAAAATAACGTTTCGGTAATGAGGATTTTCTAAATTGGTAAAAGATATTAATATTATGTATGACTATTTTTAGCTTAAGCTTAATATTGTTGTTGTTTAAGTATTAAAAGAATAATATGGTCGTGTCTATTTGCAGATGGATATTTTGTTTAAATAATATTTAGGGCACATGGCCGCTTAACAAAATTTTCGGTGTGTATACCATATGTCATTTAAATTTTAGTTGTCACTTAGAAGAAGAAATAGAGGAACGGGCATATCGAGGAAAAAGTGAAGCATTTTTCAAAAATATACAACAAACACAATTGGATTCACACAGGTAAGGCGTGCAGTTAGACAGCTAAGTCCTGGGGCGCCCAAAGGAATTTTTAACTATTTTTTTGAGGAATGTGTTGTGAGATATTAAATCGTTAAAATAGTAAAAAAGCTTAGTAAGTTAAATAAACAAGTGATATAAATGTAAATAAAGTGTATGCATGCCATACTTCATTGAAATAAATAATAAAACTATACATGCGGATCTGCATTAAATCCTGTAAAAACACCTGTAATATTAGCAGAATAATTTTTGTTAATTTCACAGGTAAGCTATGTCTCATATTTCACATAAAGTAAGTAAAATTACTTTGTACTATGGGCTCTCAATAGATTTGAGTGCCTTGCCAACATCAACAAAAACTAATTCGACCCTGGACGAAAATTTCAATTTTGACAGATCGGGTTCAGATAATTTAGGTGATTGAAGTATATTTTTATTTTGAACCAATTTGCTTTTTTTTAACAAAATACTACGAAATATCAATCGAAAAGTATTCTAAGATTATGTATTTACTTAAAAAACGTCACTTCACATTACTTTATGTGGAATTTGAGACACAATCAGCCCGTGAAAAGAAAAAATTGTAGACTCCATATTATAGGTGTTTTTACACGATTTAACGCAGCACTGTATGTTTTATATTTTTTTTATAAAAATGCAAGTATTCACTGTGTTAAATTTTATTTCCCTTTTTTATTTAGTATTTTCACTATTTTAACGTTTTAAAATCTCGAAACACTTTTCTATAGCTCGGCAAAATGGCAGATTGTTTTTTTTTTGTTTTATTTGGTGCTTCACTTACATACACTGTATATGTGATATACACCTCTTCCTTATCTTCTTATTCTAAGTATCATGTTTTTTTGAAATCTCACTAAGCAAAAGGAGAAACCGAAAATAATTCATTACGTCAAATCATCTGTCAAAAGAATGAATTTGAACTTGAAATGTCACCAAGATTAATAAAATTATCTAGTTTACGTTTCTGGGATCTCACTGAGCGAACTTTTTCAGCTTCACTGAGCAGAAGGAGAAACCTGAACAAGATTTCTCAGCCAAAGAAGTCAAAAGCACTCTACATCTCTTGTTTTATAAATTGTTCAACTGCTATACAAAAAAAATTGAGCAGCGAATTCAAATTTTTCTATAGAGGATTTAAAAAAAAAATTGAGGAGGTCATTAACCCGTGCCCCAAGACCATATTCATCCCATACAAACATGTATGGGACATTTACACCCTTCAAGATTTATATTTCATCTCTCGAACATTCTGCAGACTCACAACTACGCGGTGTATCATTATATTTTCCTGAGCTTATTTGTTCATCTGATGTATGCCATGTATTGTCGGGGTATACAGGCCATTCATCAGGTAAACAACATCACAATCATAATCCAATCAACAATCAGTAAAATTATTTCGCTGGGCAAATCATGTCATGTTGTATTTACTCAATATCCAAATTGGTTAACAACAGAAAACTATTAAAGACCAGTGGTACTTGATTTTTACATTTAAAATTTTAAACAAATTTATTGAATTAACTGGAACTTAATATAAACGTAAACAATATATTAATGTTTTTTTAAATCAAAAGGGTTATGTGCGACAATGGGATGGTATAAGAAACTATATAGATATTTTTGTATGCAATGTTAAAGAAATTTTATATCTAAAAATTAATTTATTACTTCAATGTTTTAATAGATAAAATCTTAAAAGCTCTTATCCACTTAAATTATACGAGCAAGTATGTTCGAACCAGTCGTGCATTTTATTTTTTACATCGATACTTAATTCTAAACATTGAACAGCTTTAGTTTTTGTAACCAACAAAAAAAACAAAGAAGAAAAAATTCAATTTACATAATTATGTTTTGACCCAGAACAAAATTGGAATAAAAACAAATTCAATGTGATTTTACTCCAGAGTCGCAGAACAGTGATACTTCAGACATATTTAAAATCAGTCATCGGGAACATCATGTACTTAGCTAATTCGAATATGGCCGACAATTTCATTGTATAGGGGTTTATTTTTTTAGGATAATAATTTACCATACTATATGTATTGAAATCACCGTTCTATAAAAAGGACTAATGTATATAACTTTTTGTATTTGAGTGTCTTTGTTTTTGTAGTCTTTATAGATACATATCTAGCATTAAAAGTACTTTGAAATTATTAATTCCTTAGTTCATTTTCAAATAATTAATTTTCTAGTTTTAAAAAATTAAACATGACTTCGACTCTCCTCGAAAAAAAATATCTTTTCACTATACAGATATTTGTGTTTATATGAGGTGAAAGTTATAGATGTCATTGAAAACCATCATTAAAAATTTAAATTGTTAATTTTGATCCTATATTGGAAAGAAAAATTAGAATAAATGCTAAGAAACAGTTATTATTTCTATCCAAAAATAAAATTAATTTCGGGCCAACATTTCACATACAATAACTTTCAATATTTCAATGGTAAGGTAGTTCAATCATTGAAATACCTAAATAAATTCTTTTCACGTGTTAACTTGGATCAAAATGAAATTTTTTTTACAAAAATTAATAATTAATTCAATAGTCTTATATTGGAATCAAAATAATCACTGTTTTCGATTTTTAAGTACCTAAAAACTTAAAATGTAAATTTTCAATGATGAGTTTTAATGAAAGCTTTAAGGTGCCAGATATAGCTTTCATTGAAACTCATCATTGAAAATTTTTATTTCTTATTTTGAGACACTTAAAAAGCAAAATCAGTAATTATCTTGATGCCAATAAAAATCTCTTGACTAAATTATTATTTCCAGTCAACAAAATATTTCATTTTGGACCAATCTTTTATACATAAAACAATTTCTAAGATTTCAATGATCAATGATAAGGTAGTTCAATCATTGAAATAAAGAAATTCATTTGATTTGTAAGGTTCGGCCAAAATGAAAATTGTTTGACTAAAATTAATAATTGAGTCATCACCTTTTTATTGGCATCAAAATATTCTCTGATTTTGCTTTCAAAGTGTCTCAAAATAGGAAATTAAATTTTTCAATGATGAGTTTCAATGAAAGCTATAACTGGCCCCTAACTGGCCCCTAAAAGTTATTGTATGTGAAAAAAATTTTTCTTCGATACAAATAATAAATAATCCATAAGCTTTATTTTGACATCAAACTAATTAAGTACCTACTGATTTTTCTTTTAAAATGTCTCCAAATTAACAATTAAAGTTTTCAATGATCGTTTTCATTGAAACTCATCATTGAAAAATTTTAATTCTTATTTTGAGACACTTTAAATGCAAAATTACTGATTATTTAGGTGCCAATTAATAATTATTATTTTTATAGTAAATTCAATTTGGTCCGAGCTTTTCCAAGTTTCTCAAAGGATAATTTTTGCAAAGGTTTTAGGCAACAAACTTTTTATCCCCTCAAAATAACAAACAAACTAATCATAATTATTTCCATGGTAAATCATTTTTGCAAATTGCAGTCTGAAAAACTTTTTTTTCAAACAAATAGGGGTGACATTGAAGAAATCAAAGAAAATGAATTTTTAAGTTGCCTCAACCACAGAGCTTATATGAGTTATGTATATTCGGTCTTATCGTTTACTTCTCAAAACTCCTAATTTCTAACAATTTGTCTCTAAATTATTTTTTTAATTAACCTTGAGAGAAGTAAAAAAAGAAAGGTCAAATTTTGCGGAGTAAACGAACAGAGGTAATATGTATATATCCATAATTCGCCAAAATGCTTATTAAAGTCACAAAAAAACATTTTGAAAAATATCATCCGTTCGAGAATTTTTGCAAAATATTTTCATTAAACTTTTTTTCTTTTCTAGTCACAAAATAGATTTTAGACTATTGCATTTTCTCATTGCCAGGAATAACCAACTATTTCTTTCTTTGTTCAGTTACTTCATACAAATCAGGTGGTAAAATTTCTGATTTGTGAAAATATTTCGGTGAAATCGGGCGCTGCCTTATTATAAATACTATATATATATTATTGACTAGTTAAGATGTGCCATTACAACACGATGCCCTAAATATTTCCCTTGTTCCGGCTTTCTTATTTCATGTTTCACTCAGCGTTATACCTTATGAATATTTTCTTACTTATACTATGCCTAACTTTTGAATCACTCAACTTATAAAAGATAATCGAAGATAATTAATAAATTTAAGCCAAAAAACTTTTTAAGTGAATTGATTACCTATATAACTTATAAGCTATAAGTAAAAGTTATTTTGCTTTGGAATTTCAAAAGTTATCCCAGTTTCTTTTTCAAGGAACAAAGGAACAAAAAAAATATAACGCTTTATCCAATAAGCAACATTCCATGAACAAATTTTTTGTTCGTTTCTATACAAAAACAACAACATCGTAAATAGACAAAATTTTAACTTTGCTAAATTGCCCTATTTTCAGCTTCAAAAAACTTTGTTTTAATTTTTCTTATTATATCTTTGGGTATGGGTAAAATTTCAATGTCAACCTTTATAGAAAAAAAAAACTTTGTCCTTTCACCACTTAAATATTTTGCACCTTTTTCACGAAATATCATTTACGTATACCAAACAATATTAGTTTGTGAACAGAATACCAAATGAAGTTGGTATACAAGAGAAGCCCTTGTACCTACTATTTAGAATTTCGTTAAAAGACATCACACAAATTCAAATGACAAAAAGGATATTCAAATAAATTGGCATTAGAAAATGCTCTTGTTATGTTTTTTGTTGCCAAAAACTTAGTTCACAAAACCTATCTTACGCCCGGCCCGCCCACCTGACCTATTTTTAGTTATATATTAAGAAACAAATTATACTGTATATGATGGTATTCCAACAACAACAAGCTCAACTCTGTTAGGCAATTAGCACTCTCGGGCGTGATAGTCATAAATATTTTGTACCACCATTATATAGAAATCAACTCCACCTACTCACCCACTGTATAAATGTTATGTTAATAATTTAAATTCTTTTACAGAATCCTTGTTCAGTTAGGCTATTAACCCATAGAGACACAATGTGAATATAGAAATACCTTTAAAAAAAAAGTGTAATTTTTGGTGAAATACAAATCCATAGAACTTCAGGACTTCGAAACAGAAGATCATGTTAAATTGACCAAATACACTTCAATTCATGCATAAAAGTAAAACAAAATTGCAACAAAAGACTTAAAATGACTGTAAGTTGAATATATACAATCCGGTTAACATGGTTAGACACAATGAAAAAAACGCACTGCGAATTTCTAAAAAACAGTTTTTTTTTTATTTTATCGGTTTTTAAATTTATATTTTAAGTTTTAAAATTTAGAAATTCTTATACACTTTTATTAATAAAAATTGGTTAGTTATCTTATACTTCAGAAATGAACTAGAAAATTGATCAAAAATTATTTTACGGATAAAAATATTTTATAACTAGTTTTTGGACCATGAAATAGCTTCAGAAAAAAAGGAGGATTACATGTTGTTTTTGTATTTACGTGTAAAAATTTGATCCGGATCAGATCATTTGGGTACAAAAATGCACCTAATAACCAACTAACTGATAATTCACGTTTAAAGCCCTTCCACACTATGCCACTGGGTATTAATACATGTCAAATTGAAAGTGAGAAAGAATTTCATGCTACTGCCAAATTTGTGGGAGAGAAATGACCACACACAACAGTTTAATTTAACCTCAATAAAAATGTGATGAAATGTGTGATAGAATTAGAACTATTTCTAAAAATTCTCGTGTATTAACACATGTCAAATCGTGTAGGCTGGAATATCATGCTATGTAAGATGGGTTGTCATATTTTGTTTCCACACTATTATACATGATTTGTTTCCCACTTTTTGACATGTGTAATACAATACTCAGTGGGATAGTGTGGGGCTTTAAGTAGCTAGACTTTACGAAAATCTACTATATTTAACAAGAACTCTGTTGGCGCAAAAAAGTATTATTAGGTATTCTTTAAACATTTACTTCCTCACAAAGTTTGAACTTTTGGACGCAAACTTTCTGATTTGAGCTTGTAAATAACATGATGTGTGGATAGTGTTTGTTTTCTTTTTATCTTTAGTAGTTGGCAAAAATATTTAAGGTATTTTTAATTTAATTAACTTATTAACATAAATTCACTTAACATTTCTTTTATTGATAAGATTTAGCACTTAACTCACATAAATAAAGATAATTCATGTTTTATTTAAGTTTATTAATAGATTGTTAGAGATTTTAGAAATTAATAAGATGGATTTTGTATGAAAACAAAATTAGATTCTGTAAGTGAGTTTGAGCGGTTGACAACGTTTATATGTATGGACTATAAGTTGGAAGGTTTCGATTTAGTCGAACTTAAATCCAGGACGACGCGACGCGCGGACGTCGAACTTGAGGTTTTTTTTTAATTAAAAACGTCGTTGGGGTAATTATTTTGATTTAGGTAAACTTTTTAATGAATTGAATTGAATTCACCACCTATCTGAATTTGTTTAGAAAACCGACAGCAAATATTTCTTAGGATTAAAATTTAAAATATTTTCTATAAAACAAAAAGGGCATTATGTGCTAATATTTCAAGAACTAAAAGTGTGCTAAATATTATATTTTTATCTACATTTCAACGAGAAAACTTTAACTATAACAACTGAAAAATTTTGGCAAATTAAAAAGAAATTAAAAATTAATTTGCTTAAGTGCTTCGAATCCAATGAACCGCACTGTTATAATAAATCTTCTATTTCTTGATTTTTCGTAAACTCCCTGATTTTAAATCATTATGGATACCAGCCAAAAGGATGCAATAAATTCTCATCCTTTCTCAAGTAATCGGAAGTCCAGTATGATGATTCATTGAGCAAGTCCTCGCATACATACACAATACACATATAGATAGAAAATGTTTCTTTAAGCCCTTTCCCATCTAAGGATTATTATGAACAATCCCATTTAGTATTATTATCATCACTTTTCATTGATATAATGGCTTTGGAATTAGAATTTATGGTTTTGTTAAAAAAAAGAAAAAAAAACTCAAGGATTTATAAGCTATTGTCCTTATCAGAACACGAGTAGGATTAAATAATTAGTTATTCAAAATGTTATTCCGTTTATATATTGTAAGGTACATAGTATATACATAGATACTATGTAGGTAAAAATGGTCTCTAAAATTAATTTCTTTGTTTTATATTTTCAGCTTCAAGTCACTATTGTAAAAAATAATGGCAAACCTAAAGAGCTTGTGAACCGAAGACTTTATAAGAGCAACGAAGATATCTGAAGCTCTGGCGAGCGCACGAAATGTGCTGCTTCTATAAAACGCCACTAAAATGGACTGTGATACTATCATCAATTATCTTTGCTCTGTGTCGAATAGGTAAGTACAGAAAGTTTTCATAATACGAATTATACAAGTAAAACACGAATGGGAAACAATAAAAAAAATTAAATAAATAAAAGAAAAATAGAAAAAGAAGCCAATGATTCTTTTGAATATAATTAGTTCTGTTTCTAAAGATAAGAAATCCTAGAGATAGGATTTTCTTGTGCAGTGCTTTGTTTAACGTCCAGAAAGGATTGGAGAAAGAAATTATCACAGGGTTGCCAAAATGTTAATGTGTATTTTAATCTTTGAAAAATTGATTATATTTGGCCAGTAGGTATATAGATATAATTTTAGAATGATTAAGGAATATGACTCCGTTGATCATTATCACAAATTATATACATACCTGCATATTATGCATACATATGTACATATATGGGTAATTTTAAGTAAATATGAAAATTCATCAAATGCCAGCAAACGCCCTCTTATACTGTCTCACATTTTGGAGACAAAAATCAGTCCTGATATACGGAAATTCTTGACTAAAATTAATGAAATTTGATACACTTAATTATATGGAAACTCTGAATACAGTGCATCTGCCTCTTTGCTGGTTCAAAATGGGGCTAGAAAATTCAGGTTAAAATATAGTAAAAAATTTCAAAATAAAAAAAAAAAAAAACATTGGCGCAAAATTTTAAACGATTAAGTACGATTTTAAAGCATTTTTAATATGATGCTAGGTTAAAAACAGGATTTTCCAAATTTTAATCGAGTTAGAAACGTGCCATCTTTCTAACATTTAATCAAAGTTAAAATCACCAAATGCCTATTTTATCTTTTTAGTATCATACTCAATACAATGTCACTTTTACAATTAAAAATGTGAAAATGGTATGTTTGCTTACTTGTTTGCATGAACTGTCACTTTTTTGGATTTTATTAAGATAGTTGGTTTAGTATATGAAACTAATTAAAAAATGTTTAAAACCAAGAAGATTTTAGTAAAAGGCTTGAAAGTTATTGTTAAGTAGTAGGTATCAATGCATGATACCTTAAAATCAGGCTGTTTAAAATTGTGCGCCATTGTCTCAGTATAATTTAATCCAATTTAATATATGCTTGAATACTTTCATTTAAAAGTGCTTCTAATGCAGATATGTACCAAATTTTGAAAAAATAGTAAAATGTTCCCGAAAGATTATAACTAATTTTTGTTCATTTTTCTTGCACTGCACATTTCAGTGTCTCCTTAAGTGTACTAAATTTCACTATTACTTTGTACGTTAATTTCAGTTTACCACAAACAAATTGGACAACATAATATGTATGTACATACTATAACGACTTTGATTATGTTAATATCGAAATAATTTTTGCATAGTCCATAAAAAAATGTTGATGAAAGTTGCCGGAAGGATATTATTATTTTTAATCGTTGTTATTTTATGACATTCTGTGTTGTCATCGTCTTTAAGTGGTAGCCCTGAACAAGTGTATAACCAAAGCTCAACTCCGGTAAAACGGAAACTCGAACGAAACACTCGCAATTATAAAATCACAAAAGAAATTTATGTTTTCTCATTTTTGTTCTATTCATAAATTCTCGTGCAATTTTCCTCTTCTTTAACTTTTTCTCTTTTATGTTTTTTTTTTCTTTTTTTGTGTGTATGTTTCTCACCGATTATCCTTAGGTCACGTGCTGGCAATACGAAAAGGGCGGTTAATGTGCCCCAGCTCGTTCATAGCTCTAAGTGGAGATTTACATGTACAACTGCAATATACGAGCATCACGGAATATGTGAATCGAACGAATGCCACGCAACAGCAGCACAGGGAGCAACAGCAACCGAATACCTCCACCATCACCACACCACCATTAACCACAGTTATTATGGAGGAGCAGGATAATACGCTAACGAACCTTGTCATTAGCATAATGACAAAAAATGGAGCCGAGACCGTAAGCAATATAACTCTTTACCCCGACCCGAGAAATAATGTTACACAAATCTCGGTGCCTTGTCAGACTTTCTATCGGGGTGGCGAGTACACCCTGCAAGTTATATCCCAAACAACGAGTAGTTCAATCATAGATGATGAACGCTTGAAACAACAATTAGACGTGCGGTGGCCTGTGGCCAACATGCAAGTCACTCCAAAAAGACTCGTCACTTACCCTGAGATTCCGGTCGAAGTCAAACTAACATTCGACCAAGTACAATGTGACCTTAGTGCCAGCATGATGACTCTGATGAATCTACCGGAGTTCTGGCTGGAATTAATTTACTGTGGTAAGGAGCTTACGTGCAGTGCCAGTCATAATGACTCCAGAAGTAATATCCTTTATGCCGAGGAGATCCGAGGTTTCCCCAAACACAAACTAATTAAGTTGCGTTGTGAGCTTTTTGGATTAGCCGGCAATTATGCGGTCCGGCTGCGGCCTATACCACCGACCCCCGTTGACGTAACAACCGTACAGTACATCAGCGTTGATTGGAGTAACAAGTTCGTGTTTAACGTCTATGCCAGGAGTATATTTCCTTGTGACCCGCACACCGGCATCGGGGTGCTGTACGAGTACCCAGCGTGCATCCTGGAACAAGGCGACCGGGTGCGACTGTTTGCTAAGCTTCGTGCCGATGTGGCATCGTTAAAGCCACCTACATCACTACATTACGTGGCCGAACAACGTGTGGTCAAGAGTCAGTACTCGTTGTATTTTAATTGTGAACTTTTTTCAGAAAAATACGTGGAGTACTGCTTCGTATATGTCAGCCAGGGCATTTCAGGGGCCGTGGCCGACGTTCGAATGGACTGCGTACCAACGTTGCCTGTAAAAGGTGAGTTCCCGTCCAACGAAAAGGCCAACTTGTGAGTGTTTTAATTACTTTGTTGTATATATTTGCAGAATCGGATACGGGTGGCTGGGGACCGTGGAGTGACTGGACGGCATGCTCAACTAATTGTTTGGGAGGCACTAGAAATCGGTATCGATTCTGCGATTCACCACCACCCCGATATGGGGCAAAGTTCTGCGAGGTAAGTTTTATCTTTTTTTTTAATTTTTTTGGTTTTGGTTGCCTATCTATAGAATGTGTGGAATTTTTGTATATTTTAGACATCGATGTTGAGTCCGATGTTGGTTGTGAATTTATTGTTTCTGTAGAGCAGCATTTTTTTTTCTCACATAAAGTTAGCTTCCAGGAAGACTATAGCATACATTATTTGCCATAGGGATTGTGGCAGGTTTATGTTGTTGTGTTGCATTGAAAACAGATTTCAGAGAGGAAGTATTTGACTTGTGGCTCATAAACTTATGTGTGGGAGAGGGGGAAGGCAAAGCGAAAGAACTATATTTAGCAAAATTGGTTGCACTAAATACGTGCCAAACGATGGTTTTGTCAGGAATTTTATTCAACGAATATACATATATATATATATAAGTTCAAAACTGTACGGGGTGGGTATATATGTGTAAAGCATGGTTATATGATGATAGTTGAAACTGGAAACTTTTGATAGTAGGTATAAATGGGGTTAATGTTTTCACTGAGAAATGCGAAAATAATAATTTAAAACTGCATTGTTTTTTGCTGGAATGTCATTTATTTTCGAGTTGTTAAATAGAAAACTTTTTCAATTTAATCCGCATAACTTCAAATTGCGCCGTTTACAGTCGTAATTAAAACATATCTATATCTACATGTCTATATATAACTATTAAAAGTTTTGTGCGGTCAAATAAAGATTTAGTGAATTCCAAGCCCTAAAAAGGTTAAAGGTTTGTATACCTAAAATTTTGTTGCGCATATATGAAGAATGTTTATGATGGTGTTGAATTTTGTGTAGCAATTTTTTTTGTCCATCAGATTCACATTCAAAAATGTGGCAAAAACATAAGTATGGTAAACATTTAAGTTAAATACCTACCTATTTTTATTTAGTAAATTATTATGGTTTATAAAAGAATCTTCCATTTACTATATATGCACATTTGTATATAGTTTTCAATAAATTTGAATTTAAATAAATCTATTTCGGGCTTAGATACTAGATAGATGCTCTGCTATCGACCTGACTTATCCATTCTTCTTTAAATTATTCATAGAATTTTTCCTTAAAACTTTAGCTTCCCCAAAGACTATAGAACATTTTATAACCATTCAAGGAAAAAGCTCCCACCATCATGATCTCCTATTATAAATTATTTGTGGATTCTTTGGATCCAAAAAAAAAAAATAACTATGATTTTAGTATATATATATAGAGTAGATGCATTCTTTTCAATGTACATAAACCATCAGATGTGTTTTTCTATCCTTTATCCCGATGTCTAAAAAAAGCTTTACGTGCATAAAGTGAAAAGAAAAAAAAAAACACTAGAAGTAGGATAGTTATAGAAATAGGTACGTATTATCAAAAAAAAAAAATATGATGAAATTGCTTTGTACTGAAAAATATTTTGCGTGCCATCGTCAGAAATGCCAAACAAAGCTTTTGTGTTTATATTTTTTTATTTGGGGCGCTAGACAATGCTTTTGCTTCTATTTTTTCACCCATAGTCGTCACCCTTTTATCTGTTTCCTGTAAACTATGCTATATTCTTTAGTGCAAAATATTCAGTTAGATAAGATTGTCTATGATTTTATATACATAGGTATAGGTATATACTATATAATAGTCCTTTCAAATTGTTGTAAAAAAATTTACCGACTTTTTTCTATTGAACTGGAAAAGTTTTTTTGGAGAAGTTTTTATTTTTTAAAACTTAAATACAAAAGAATAGGTTGTTTGTATTTGTTCCTTTTGGGAACGTAAAAATAAAATTCTACTGAGAATTTGGTAAATTAATCAAAAATTCCGTTTTCTGTTTTGTTGCTACTACACTACTTAATAATTTTTCTATTTTCGCTGAACAGTCCTAAAACATGTGAAAGTTCGTGGCAAAAACAAAGGAAACATACCCTTTTTGACATTTTTGATTGTCAAAATGACATATGCCATTAGTATAATACTAAAAACATAAAATAGGCATTTTTTTTGATTTTAACCGAAGAATAAGAAGTACAGGAAGCGGTGCATATCAAATATACAGTGTACCTATGCGTATGAGGCACCCAAATTAAAAAATAGAAAAAAGGGTCTCATCTGTCATTTTGCCGAACTATAGCTATGTTTCAAATTTTTAAAATATTAAAATAGTGAAAAAATTAAAAAAAAGTGAAGTAAAAGTTAACATGAATACTTGCAATACTTTATTTAAAAAAAAAATATAAAACATACAGTGCTGCGTTAAATCGTATAAAAACACCTATATAATATGTAGTTTACAATTTTTTCTTTTCACGGGCTGATTGTGTCTCATATTCCACATAAAGTAATGTGAAGTAATGTTTTTAGGTAAATACATTATTTTAGAATGCTTTTTAATTGATATTTCATAGTATTTTGCTATAAAAAAGCAAATGTGTTGAAAATAAACATATAATATGTACATACTTTAATCACGTAAAACAGCAACAGTCAAAATTAGATATTCTTACCAGGGTCGCATTACTTTTAGTTAGTGATGGCAAGGCGTTCAAATCCGTTGATCACCCGTAGTGCAGAGTTATTTTTCAACGTTTTAGATTTTCTTTACATTTCTTTGTGTGGAATAAGAGACACAATCAACACGTCAAACGGAAAAATTGTAAACTTCTTATTATAGGCGTTTTTGCAGGATTTAACGCAGCACCACATTTTGTTTTATATTTTTTTTATTTGCGTTATAAATATTTACGTACAAAGGTATAGGTACTACATGGCAAGTTATGCATTCGTAAAAAAATCGAACTCGATGTTGTGATCAAAGTCGAAAAAAGTGGGTCTCGCAATTCTGTCCGTCTATCTGTCCTTTTGGCTGCAGCCTAAACGGGTTGGTCGATTTTTTTTAACTTGGTACATAGCGTGTTTTCAGCAATCCCCCGACAAGTTTTTTTTAGAACCAAAAATAACAGTAGATGCCGTAAAAAAATTTGTTTTCGAAAAATTGTTATAAATGACCTCTCATAGAACCATTTTTTGATTTTCGCTTTTCTCAAAAACAATGCAACCGATTTCTATAAATTTCTATTACGAATGTTTTAAAAAGTTGTTTATCAAAATTTAAAAAAAAATCTAAGAACTTAATAATTCGAAAACGACTTGATGGATTTTTATTAAACTTGGCACTCAGCAGTTTTTTAATATTATCTCGCAGGTTTAAAATAAGAATTATTCTTATAACCAAAAATAACTTTGCCTCCCATACAAAAGTTTAAAAACCGGTAAGGAAAATCTCATTTAAAAAAAAAATTTAAAAATTATTTTTTTAAAAATTCGAAATGTCGAAAATGGGTAGATGATTTTTTTTTCAAAATTTATCTTTTTTAACTCCGTATTTCTAAACACAAAAAAATGGCGTACCAATTTTTTTTCTTAAAAATGTTTTCAAAATTTTATATAAAAACAAAAAAACCGCTTCAACGGTTTTTGAAATTTTTTTCTCATAAATTAATATTCATTTAAGAAATCAGATGCCGTTGCTGTCAAAACAATTTCAGATTTTCTTTAATCAATTTATTTCTAATTATATGTATCTTCATTATTTTTTTACAATTTTTCAGTTTAAACTGTAAGATTCTTGCATGTGCATTAGAGTGGTCTTAAAAAAAAATTCATCTTAGATGGGTCTAACTAAATCAGCTCAAAATGAAGAAAAAATAATTCCCTAATTTTTTCCGGTTTTTTTTCATGTCCTACGGACGCTGTAAGCCGTTAAAAAATTAAGTTTTTTTAACTTCATTAAAATGAATACCGGGTGATTCCCGTAAAATCTCAAAAAGAGCTAGGGAATGGTAGGTTGAAACCAGACAAGAAAAAACTTGTATGGAAGGGGGTTTTATTTCACATGTTTATTTAATTTACTAAGCTTTTTTCACTATTTTAACGATTTAAAATCTCAAATCACATTCCTCAAAAAAACAGCTAAAAATTACTTTGGGCGCCTCATCATTCAGCTGTCTAACTGCACGCCTTCCCTGTGTGAATGCATTTGTGTTTGTGTAACTCACAATATTTTGAAAAATGCTTCAGATGAAAGCTGTTTGTGGTGGGAGATGTCAAATCAACTGAAGTACTGCACTTAAAAGCTGAACTTTATAATTTTCGTCTTATTGGTGGTTGATTTTTTTAGTTTTCGTCATGAAAATTCAATAATTATTTAAATGAACGAGCTGTTTATTGTTTAGTGAATTTTTAAATCAACAATTATTATATAGATGTTTGGAAAGTTTTTCTATAATTTTGTAGGCTATACATGTCAGTAAAAAGCCTTTTAATGAAAATAATAAAACCTGTTGCTGATTTAGTTACATATAATTTCATTCCCACAACTACTCTCGCTCAATCTTTAATATACGAATGTAATTAAAGTTCTATTTTATTTCGCTTAAATGTAAATGCTATAGGTAAATGCAAGAATTTGACACAATAACTTTTGACTGAAATTCAGAAATCTGAAACTTCAGATGTAAAGCGATTTTTATTGAACCCGCCCAATGTGTTGCGTGTTTGTTGTGTAATTTATATAGGATTACCATTGTTTATTACGAAACTATGTACAACTCCTGGCAACCACCTCGTAGTAACCGGAAAAAAGATAATGTTCCTGCAGGTTTTCATGAAATAAGCTTTTATATTTTTCAGTGAAGTTTAGTTATTCGTTTTGTCCCAGTATATAGGAAGCAAGTTTTGAATTTCACCTCAATTAGAGTTTTGTATATTCATAAAACAAAGAAAAAAATTAATTGGATTTGGTAAAATGCCTCCCAAAAAAGGCGCTGGAAAGAAAAAAGGCAAAAAAGATAAAGTTGAAAAAGACAAACTAACTCAAGTGGATAGAACATTCTACGAACTAACAATAACCGATTTAAACAATAAACTTTCACGTTTGCGGACACATTTAGCTAAAACCGATGAAATCAATGAAGATTTAACTGAAAAACTTCGTCAACTAAATGAAGACCGAACCGATGTCACAGCACATCTAGATCGAACTTTAGTGGAAAAAGTCGAAACAATTCATGAACTCGATGAACGTCTAACGGAATTATCTAAAGTTCGTGATTCCGAAAATTTATCATTTACTGAAAAAATCAAAGAATGGGAGACGAAATATAAATCAATGCATGAGCAGTTGACATCTGAAATAAAATTACTTAATGGAAAATTGAATTCTTTGGAAGAGTTTCGTGTTCAACGGGATTTGCTTTTGGCAAAATTTGACGAACAGGAGCATGATTTGAAAGAACATCAGAGAATGCATAAGGAAGCTGTTTATGGGATGGAGCAAAAGGCTATCATTGAGAAGGACGCTTTGAAGAAAGAAGTCGAAAATAAGCTTTTGCAACTTTCCGAAGACTTTACGAGATCAAGTGAGATACGCAATGCTGGCTATACGCGACGCTTAATTAGAGAAAACATCTCATTGACTAAAGAGATTGATAATTTGATTGTATCCCAGTTAAGAATGATGCAAGAACACAATGAGTCAAAAGTAAAAACCAAACGTATGGATGAGGAATTCAAAGCCAACGAGGAGATGAAACAACGTCTAATTGTAACTTGTCAGAATAAAATCGAAATTATTGAAAGACTTACGACTTCTTATGAGAATTTAAAAGTTAAATACATTAATTTGCAGAAGTATCGTAAGTTGTATGAAACTTCGGTAAAACGGGACATCTGCGATAGGTTCACTTACAATGATTTGGCAAATAAGTTAAGAATTTTAAAGCAGCGAGTTGACACTTTAAAGAATGAAAAGGTCAAACTTATCGGAATGCATCAGCATCATGAAACTGAAATTATCAATCTTCGCGAAGTTATCAAAAGCATCCGGAAAACGGTTCAAGTGGCTATCGATGAAAAACAACCTGTTGAGGGAATCTCACGTCAGAATCTTTTATGTGAATTATTGGCAATTCTCGCATCGTACTCAGAAGCTCCGGTAGGTGTCCAATCAGTGCAAACTATGTCATCGGATATATCAACTTATCGCCCTGGAAAAATGGGTTTCCTGCAACGTTCTGCTTCGAACTTATTGGACATTTTTAAACGAGAAGCTCGAAAAATTGCATCAGCTGAACGCATTTCACCTGAATTCAAGCAAAAACAACTTGATGGGAAGATTCTTCCCAGAGCTCGTAGTATCGATGGAGATACACTATTAGATGTTGAATATGGATCAACTTATTATATGTCATCAACAGCTGATGAGCTTGGTATACCTGATGAAGAGGAAAAACCTGAAGACGATGAAGGTGCTGATTACGGTTCATCATCTACTGGTGAAAGTAGTACTTCTATGCAGCAGCGTTCACAACTTAGTATTGATGGGTCAGTTAAAGATCCGTCACCAAAATCATCAGAATATATTGATGGAGGAGCTTCATTGTCAGCTGAAGCAATAGCAGAGGAAGAAGACTTCGAAGAAGGAGAAGATGAGGATTCTATAAACTTGTTTTATTGATTTTTTTTTTGTATAAATTTATCACATTTGAGTAATAAATACCTTTAATCGATAATTTCTTTTTAAAAAATAAAAAAAAAACTGAATGTCAAATTTATTTATTTATTCTATCAAGTAGGTACAAACTTTCTTAGAATGCAATATGAATTTAATATAATAAAGTACGGTAAAATTAAAAATAAATTATAACATATTTTATACAAGGTTTTTTCCAATCCCTTGTATAATTGGTTAAAATAATGACACCGGGGATTAACGACGAGAAAAAAGTGGAGTTTCCATACAAACTCTCGGAAATTTCCCCGAGATTATTCCCATTTTGGGAAATTTGGTATCAGAATTCAGGAATCTCCTTCGAAATTATTAGACTAAGACCCCACAGCTATTTTTAGGTGTGAGTGATAGCCCAAATTCACTGGTATTTTAAGATAGTTCTTTAATTTTCATATCCAAATATGAAAGTCTTACGTGCTGTAGTTGGGGCCTTTGTCGGTAAAGTGCATTATTTTAGTGTATCTGGGTAGAAAAGCGGCCACACGGAAAAAGTCTTGGATTACCATAATTATTATGTTATCAGAAGGGAAGCGCGTGGATATAGCCTAATACGTATCCAATGTTCACATGTAAATCTTCCATATAATTAACATCGTTTTTTTTTATCTTTAAAGTTTAAATACACTTTTCATTGATGCCTACTTTTATATGCCATATTTGTACATATTATGTACGCACACATACATACCTATACTTTTCTCCAAACCAAAGTATATACCTATATAAAACTTTGTATATAAATTGAAACACCTCGCCTTGTAGTCTTATTCCCTCCATAAAATTCTTTTGTTATTCTTTCGACAGATAAAGAGGAACCATCGAAGTAAATCTATTTATTTTCTAAATTTTATTTGAATTCGGAAATTGAGAAATAAAATCCAACTCAACTTTTATAGCACTTCCAACTCACAAAGTATACAATCTAAAATCTCCATTACAACCAGCGGACGTTATACCTACTATAGAGCATAGAAGAAGAAGAAAACTTCAATAACGATTTGGCAATATCAACAACAACAACAAACAAAAGCAACAAAAACGACGACGACTCAAATTCTTTTATCAATATCCCAGAGATAAACATTCGAATAATATATACATATATACGTCTGTAGATTATGTGACTCGCTCTATACACTTCCTTACAAGAAAATTCAACACACTTAACCTCTTTTAAAGGACCAAAGCCCTTAATCTACTTATTTTTCAATTTGTCGTCCATACACACTTACAAAATTTATCTTCTATTCTCTTCAAATCTTCTTCATTTTTTTTTTCTTTCTCTCTTCCGGGAAATTTATATATGCATCTCGATATATATACATATATAAACATCTCTAGGGTCCCTCGGTTGAAACAGCAAAATGCGGGAAATCCATATCAGACACTTGGGATTGTATCTACGAATCAACAGGAAAATCCTCAACAGCGAATCGCACCGATGTCTCACAGGAAATCGGTCCTGGTTGTCGGTGTGGTTGCATAGTTCATTTGGGATCCTCAAAGCCAAAGCGTATTATTGCTGGAGCTACACAGAGCTGTCCTGGGCGTTCATTTTGGTTAATTCAAGTGAGTACATATTTTAAAAATTTTAAATTTATTAAATCTATTTTCCAAGAAAAATATAAATGGTGTCTTTTTTCTTTCTGATGATGGTTTTATGGCGAAACTGGGGTACTGTGGGTTGGATTGAAAAGTGATTCTTTTCCAAACTTCGACAAAAATCTGCCTCTCCTATATATTGCCACCCTCGAGGAATAATTATGTCGTCGATTTATTTTTTGTTTTTTTTTTTCTTTTCTAGAATCCCCAAATTTTGCAAATATTTTCCATATGACCGGAAAAAATGTCACACATTCACATTACGAGTATGTTGGTCTCCGCACCACACCACTGATGCTTTCTCTATACAGCGATTGTATTTGACTTTCCAAACGATAAAAATCGCATTAAGGCGTCTTGGGTAACTGATTCAGAAGAAGAAGAAGAAGACAAAGTGTCAAACAACTACCCTTATCCTGGGTTACAGTCTCTGCTTGGCTTGGACTATATCCGGATTTTTTTGATGGTAGTTTGAGATTTTTTAATACAATTAAGTGTCCTTCCGGATGGCTGTCGCAATCGCAATGGCACCGCAAAAAGGCTCTGCTTTCTGGCGACAACGTGATAATTATAAGTTTAATGCGTCGTCGTTGGTAATAGAATAAGAAAAAGGACAAAGAACGTAAAATGTCCTTTAGCAAAGTCGTTAAGTAAAAAATAGTTTTATTTTTATTTTGCACCCCATTAAAAAGGTGTGGACAAAAAAGGAACTGAACCGACTATATATAAATTGGTTCAACTATATAAACTTTTTCGTTTTTATTGACAATTTTTTAAGGTGGATTTAGAGATAGGTACTGACTTTGCTGAAACGAGTTTCATAAACCTCGTTCCTTGCGACGAGGATGACCCACTGACGATACAGTTTATATATAATGCACGATGATGATGATGCTTTAAAGTAAATCTGATTATCAGTTGGAAAGTTATGTACCTATAGGAGGTGTAGGTAGGTACTCGATTAGGGATTTGATAGAGTTTCCCAAATGGAAAAAGTTATCTTGAAATTTTTAGCTAAATAGTTTTTAATTTTTTTGTTGATCTTTTTTTGTGTTTATACAACAAAAATATTTTAAAATATCGAAACACAGAGAAAGGATATATGTAGAGGAGAGTTTAAAATTCTCAAGGAAAGGATACATTTATTAAAGCTAAGCACTTGATATTTTTTTTTTTTTAAACAAAACAACAGGATGCATATACATTATGCAATATAATATGGTAGAGTTTTCATTTTTGTATTTCTGTTTGGAAAAGTTTGTTTTCATTTCCGGAAGGATGTTAACACAGCAGATATAGTTTATACATTGCGATGAAAGTGGCAGAGAATAGTAACAGAAGGCACTGGGATACCATGCAATAAATGAACCCAATAGAATTCAAAGTCCTATGGTTATAGAGCTTTTTAAGTGTTTGGTATAGAATGCATTTCTAAAGCAAAAAGTCAATGGAGTTTGTTTAAAGTCATCTGTTGAAGCTATTTTTAAAGATGGTTAAATGTAAACGTCTAAATTGTTCTTTAGATTTCGTATTGGAAAATGAGAAACAAAGAAGGGCTTTAATGCTCAAACACCTATTTGGAATTTACCTAACTAGGTTAGTCATAAATACTAATACAAGGAAAGACTATAGGTCTGTTTCTTTACTTCCCAAAACTGTCAATTTTGACCAATTCAAGTCAAATTTTATTGTTTTTGTATGGACTTTGACAGAACTTTGAGTTAAGATGGGTAGAAAGTGGCAGTTTTGGGAAAGTAAAGAAAAAAACACCCTTATACACCTGCTCACAGTCTTCAATGTGACTGTGAGAAGGTGTCAAGGGTGTTTAATGCGCTGGTCATCATCTTTAATGATAAGAGACATGGATTTTTGCTAAATACTCATCTCTCGCGATAAGAATTTCTGCTTTGTCAGTGTTTTTCGCCTGTTTCGAGCTTCCAAAGCGCGTGAGATTCCACAAACTTCTCTGTTTTATTTAATTAATTATATAGTTTCACTCAAACCTTGAAGAAAGTGTTTATTAAATTTTAAATTATTGCAAGCCAATAGATGTCTTATATTTATATAAAATTCATATTTCTGTTCATACCTTCTAAGTTTGGAGCTGTTGTTGAAACAAAAAAAGCGACAACGGGGATAAGCTTATTCTAAGAGGATAAGCAACGCCATCACAGAAACAAATTGGAATGTTCAATGTTCATACAAACTATCGAAGACAAGTACCTATGTAATTCACGCCGGTAACACAGTTTTTCTGGGCGCTTAAGTTAAGCTCCAAGAATTCTCTGGGTTTAGCTAAGCTCGAAAGAGATTAGTGGTTGTTGCATTTCACATGTAAATTGTTTACTACCTACGTCATTTTTTTTCATATAATTCCCCCCGGTCTTGAATAAAAAAAACCCGCAGTAACCTATTGTGAAAAATTGTTTTAATAAAGTTTTTTTTATGCTTTTTTCCATTTAAGGTTGATGGTGATGATACAATATCATTCGAAATTAGTTTTCTTCGCCTGCCCTGCGTTAGCCAGTACATAAAGATTCGAAATGGACCATCTCTATCATCAGCACTTTTAACTGAGTTAATAAGTAATGATGATTTTGAGACACAATCGACTTGGGAATCAACAGGTCAACATATTTTAGTCGAATTTTACTCCGGAGATAGTAATTTAATTGAAGCTTCATGTACAGGAGGTTTTCTAGCAAATGTTGAACAGATACGTGAGCAAATTAAGAAGTTCTATATATTGAAACAAACAAACAATTTTAAATGTTTTTTTTTTTTAATTTTTCAGAACCATCAAATCAAACTAATAAAATTGTTATAAGAAGTCGGGCTGTTATTCAGGCTAAGATGAAAACTAATTTTACCTTAGTTCATTTGTCAGCTGTTATATTTGCAAGCATAATAATTTTAATAAGTGCCCTTCTCGGTTTGTTATATTAAGAGATTTAAAATTTAAAGACAAAAATAATGATTGAATTTTTAGGAGCACAATATATTGTACGATATAGGAAATACCACCTGGCTATAAGTGAAAGACATGATCATACATCCCCAATTCATACTCCCATGACTTCGATGGGATCACTGCATAATCCACCATCAAGGGCAGTTTCGACAACAACTTTACTATCTGAAGTTATTTACCTGGTGAAAATTCGACCTAAAAGACAACTAAGGCACTCGATATTGAGGGAAAGTATAGATGCTGAGAATCTTGCCAAAGAAACCGAGATGAATGATACAGAATTACTAACAAAGTGGTATGTCTTGAAATATTTTTAAATTTGTTATGATCATTTATCTTTACATCGTAAATAAACATTAGTGACGAAATGGGAAGCAATTCGAGCATAGTGACGTTACGTAATGAGGTCAATACTGCAGAAGACAGTCTGGCAAACAGCCCTGAGGATCAGAAGGACTCAGCATCAATGCTATCAGGAGTGAGTTCATCTGCTAGCACATCCTTACGCCTTAGTAAACATTCCAAATATCCCGACAGGGACGATGGAACGTTAAAACGAAAAAGCCTTTCACCAAACGATGACTCCATCGAGTGTTCCTCGATAAGATCACATTCGGTCAGAGACAGTGATCGATTCAGTCAGCTAGACACAAAAAGTATATCAGCTTCTTTGACTAATGTGAGTGTGAATAAATTGGTTGGTCTTAACGTAAGTTAAATTTATAGTGAACAAACTAATTTAAGGCCTCCGATTAGTCAGTAGGTGCAAAACAGTGCCCACTGGCCAATCAGAAGGCATAAAATAGTGCTTTGACTAAATGTCTTAGGTCAACTCACCACCTGGAAATTTGTTGTCTCAACTTTTTGTTGCTGCCGATTTGTGCTACATATGAGACTACTATTTATACGGAGTTTCTTCGAAATAGAGAAAAGTTGCATGCTACAAATTTCCAGTTAGTTTTTCGCCCGGCCAACTTTTGTTAAAATTACCCATAATTCGAAAATATTAATTCCAATGTTCTAATTTCTATCAATAATGTTTTTACAGGGTTGTTATTCCCCAGCAGCAAGTATAGTAAGTAGAGCCACCATTCGTACAACCAATCAAAAAGAAAGCAAAGAAAAGCAGAATCGTAGGAAACTGCTAGCACGTCCAGGATCAGAATTCTCTTTAGGCAATCCAGAAGATTTTGAATTGGACTATTATGATTATGACGTTATCAATGCCGGAGCTGCACCTGGTTCATACTTGGGTATGGATCCGGCGTATTTAGTGTGGATTCCTCCAATGGACGAAGAAACGAACATAGATGAAGCAAATAAAACACCTGAGCCAATCTACGAAGAGATTCTTCCTCGAACAAACAATCTTAGCCCGGAAAGCAATACAGAAACATCACCAGAATTTGAATTAAGTCGAAGTTGTAGCGTTTCTAAAGTTGTTCGATCACCCTCCGAGACGAATTTGAAAAATGTCCTCATACAGAGATCAATAGCTGCTGCCTCAGTTTCCCACGAAGGAACACCAATCCTGGGCATACGACGAAATAGAACACAAAAAGAAAACAATCAAGATAAAGCAGTTCGCCGATCATCCGAATGTAATTTAGAAAAGGAGACCTCGGTAGTGAAATCTCCAAGTGATTTGCAAGATTTCTACGAGTTGGATGACATTCAGTTTGCCGATGAAGAAAGTGAAGCAGAGCAGCAAAGTAAACCTTTAGCGTCGAGGGTAAGTTACTTAAAAACTGTCGCCATTGATAATCAAACAATTGCGTCAAGTACGGAACAAATAGCATTATAGATGTAATTAAATTTAGTTTTGTAAGAATAATCATTAAAAAGTATTTATTTATTGTGTAAATAAGAGATTTTAACTTTTAAGTATAGAATTAAAATAAGGAAAGCACAAAAATATTATCTATACACCAAATGCAATATTAAAATGGAAAAATTGGAAACGCAGAATTTTAAAATAAAAACCAAAAATTCTCAAAGGAAATTCTCAATAAAGCCTTGTAACAGGTTGGCTTCAAATTTCTTTTTCCATGATAAACCAAAGCCCAGTTTTTCTATTGTTTAAGTTCTGGAAATAGTTAAGCCATACAAACAAATACCTTCCACATTTCTATATTCTTCTCATGAATCACCCATATAATTTCATAATATCATTCAAATAACTATGTACCTTTAAGAAAAACTACTTTGAAACTTAAATAAAACTTTAAAATCAATTAACAATCAAAATGTATATCAAAAATGTATAAGAATTTTAATGCAATGCAGTAAAATTTATAGTTATGATATATATGTACATCAGTGTAAACATTCATAGCCCAAATCTTTTGATCTATTTGAATCACTGCCAAGTAAACTTACAGTTATTTATTTTTGTTTGTATTGTGTATATTTATGCCAAAGATATAAAAAAAAATTATATTTAGATTAAGAATTTTCGGACCACTTAAAACAAGTGCTTTATTCAAAATGTAATGCTACTTAAAACCCTTAAATTGTAAATTAATTTATTTTTAATTTAAATTTCGGCTATTTTTTTTTTAAAGAGCGAGTTTTTTTTATAACTTATAAATTTATTTTTATTTTGGCAAAGATAATAAAAATATAGAATATAATCAAAATATAAAATTTATACTTCAAAATTATTTTTTATTGTGCATACAAAAATATATACGCTTCTAAATTTTTAAATCTTAGAAAAATGTTAGCTAAAGGTCAGTTAGAACATAGAATAAACTTATTATTATATGTATACATGTCTACGTATTTATATATAATTAAATTAAATATTTTGGATTTTTGTTGATTGTTACCTACTGTTTTTTTTTAATTTTTATATTTTTTTTTAATTTAGAAGGGTTAATATTTAAAAATAGGCTCAAACTTATTTCAACTTCTTGCAGAACTTTAACAGCACGCTTAATGCCAAAAAAACACTTATATATGTTTATCTATATATACCAATATATTTATAATAAAATAATTTACATATAAAAATGTATAGCAACAATAACCATATGATGTAAACCATATACCTTACCTACATACATATATTCATAAAAAATGCACTGTCGCATTTAAATAAAATTAGAGATTTTATTTTAAGAAATAAAAAAACTATTTATACAAAATGTAATATTTTTATGTAAATAAATTGAACAAGTTTATGGAAAAAAGGAAATGTTTTTTTTTTAGATAAATTTGTGATTTTTCAAAAACTTGGCAAAACGTAAGTTTGTGCCACTTTACTCAATTACTACCCCAATACCAAAAATTAGCCTGATCAACCAGTAACATCTGCTAATTGATAGTTTAACAACACAAGTTTTAATAACCGTCATATTATTTACTCGACACATACATATTAAAACTTAAACCCGGATGTATTTACATTGAATTTGTATAATTTACATCTGGATTTAAGTTTTAAACCTGGATGAATCGAGTGAATATAATAAGAAAGACATTTTCGAAAAATGAGAGTGAGATGGCAGTGCATCCGGCCAACTAACACCCTTTTATTATACTTTGGTGTTTGACAATAAATTCATCTAATAAAATTCAATTTTAAAATATAAACTGTAAACCTTTATAAAATTGAGATCAAGTTTTGTTTGAAAAATGTATAAAAATAGTGTAGTTTAACCATTACCCAGCCTTTGCAATCCAATAAACGATCATTTAGCAGGCCAGTTAAATTTTCATTCATAAATAACGAAATATAACTTTCACAACTAAAGCTGTTTTTAATTAGAAAGGAAAAAAAATAACATAACTATTAATAACAATACCACCGATATAAACATCTATTGGTAAAGGTTCGGAAATTCTTATTACTGGGCTTTAAGCTACGCGCAAACCAACGATAAAAATGTGAATGTCTCATATACAAATCAAAGGAGAGGCACACTTAAATCGCGTAGATGTGTGCCTCTCCTTTGATTTATATATGCGGCATCCACATTTTTATCGTGATCGCCACCGCCATCGCGTTGGTTTGTGGGTACCTTTAATTGTAAAACTGTCCGTGTCCGGCTACTGGTCCACCTACCCTATTTACACTTTTTTTCTTTCCACGCAAAATATCTATATCTGTATCACCGCAGAAGATTTCCAGAAAAAGACCATGTAGCCACACAAAAATAGAGTGGAATGTAATTCCCTTCCCCGGTTTTATTTCTGTACAAAATGATATTTTTGTATAATATGTAAATTCAAATAATTATACATTTCAGTTAATTAACAGAAATCCTAATTATTGTGTTTCCAACATAAACTTTACATTTATCGGTAAGGTAGTTCACAAATAGCTACTGCGCAACTGTCAAAATTTGTTGTTGGTCGTCACTGCAGTCGGTCTCCGTATTTCACATACAAAAAAAAAATAAACAAAACCTTCGCAATTTTTTGCAGATTTGAAATTCTGATTTTGGCGCGACCCCGACGACGCTAGCAAAGATGTCAGATCCAGATGTGTGGTTTCATAATTAGCTGTCCTCTTGTCTATTTTCCAGATTATTAAAAAATCAATAAGAATCTAACAAATATGTCCAAACGAACAAGTCTCGGTGGAACACCAAAAGGTAATACCTTATTCAATTACTTTGCCAAATCACCCGCAACGTCTGCGAAAAAAATAACAAAAATCGAAGAACCATCCGAAAATGTGACCAAACAAAATACAGAAGAGGATTCAACTGATAATAAACCAAGTAAGTTTCCTATTTGTTATGTCATCATTTAATTTATGTGTTTCTTTAAAAAGTCAAGCGCCAATTGGAGGTGGATTTTAGTGATTCAGATCCGGAAGAAATACTCGTGCAGAAGAAAAAGCGTTCAAAAATTGCACGTATTGTATCCGACGACGATGATGATGATAATTCAGACCGTGAAAATGGCAGCGATAACATTCAAATTAAAGAAGATATGGAAGTCGACGAGAAACCCACTGAATTAAAAGAAAAGCTAAAGAATCTCCAAAATGAACCATCTAATAAATCGAAGAAGGAACAAATAAAACTCGAGGAGATTGTCAATACAGGTTCAACCCTAGACGAACCAGTTGTCTGGCTCCACAACAAATTGGAATTTCTTAAACCAGATAAAATCAAAGACAAAAAAGGTCGACGTCCAGATAATCCAGATTATGATCCTGGAACATTATTCATTCCGGAAAATTTCCTTAATTCTCAAACCCCGGTAAACACAAATCTCTTATTTATGCAATTTTTTATACCTATACCTACCTAAGAGCCATAGTGACTAGTATTTTTAAAATTAAATTTAAGGGAATGCGACAATGGTGGATCCTTAAACAAGACAATTTTGATTGTGTGTTGTTCTTTAAAGTTGGGAAATTCTATGAATTCTATCACATGGATGCTGACATCACAATTAAGGAACTTGGATTCAGTTATATGAGAGGAGAATTTGCTCATTCAGGAGCTCCCGAAGGAACATTCGATAAAATGGCAACAACTCTAATCGATCGGGGTTACAAAGTAAGTTTTTTTTTATATATATGCTGCTGTAAAACTCTGAAATGTCCAAATACTGGAAATAACTGGTAAAACTTGGAATTTTTTAACAACACTGGTTTAAAACCGAAATGTTTTCTTTTCATTATTCTTTCGTAAAATTAAGTTTTCCAGAAAATGCTCAATTTATTGAACAGAAAGAAAACATTGCCAAGCTCAATGGTCAAACTGGAAAATCTGTTGTTTACTTAACTATGAATATTAAATTGAATTTCGAATTTTTTTTCATTCAAAGGTGGCTCGAATCGAACAAACAGAAACTCCAGACATGATGACCGAAAGATGTAAGAAACAAGGTAAAACTACTAAATACGATAAAGTTGTGAAGAGAGAAATTTGTCAGATCTCGAACAGAGGAACTCAAATCTTTGGATCACATTACTGCCAAATAACACCAAATTATCAGCCAAATTTTATGTTGTCTGTTGCTGAACAGGTTGGTAAAGTATATATTTTTTGTTTTTTTTTTTTTTAATTTTTGTAAAATAATCTGGAAATAGAATCAAGGAACTACAAGTAAATATGGAATCTGCTTCACTGATACATCGATTGGAGACTTTTATGTTGGTGAATTTGAAGATGATAAAAGTTGTTCCCGTTTCCTCACCCTGATATCACATCATTTTCCTGTTTTGGTAAGTTTTATTAAAGGAATTTTTTCCTAAACAAATTCTTGAAAGTTCAATTTTTTAAGGTTGTTTCTGAAAAGCAATCGCTTTCATCACGTACCCAACAAATTTATCGCACTGTTCTTAGTGGTGTTCTTAAAGAATACCTACCATCGGGAAATCAATCATGGACCGCAGAAAAAACTCTTAAACATTTGGGTGAAAACTTTTACTCAAAGCCTGGAAAAGAATGGCCGCCATTGATCAAGTCGATGCAAGATGAGGGTGATCATCTTGGTCTTACTCCTAGCGCATACTATAAGCTGGCTTTAAGGGCACTAGGAGGCTGTATTAACTACCTCAAGCGATGTCATCTCGAAGAGAAGATTATGCCAATGGCACATTATCACTTATACGTTCCACCAGATATGCTTGATACATATATAGAAAATAAAGCACCAAAGTCAGAATCTAAACGAAGCCAAATGAACAATCACATGGTACTGGACTCCATTACTTTGTCCAATCTAAGAATCACTGGAGAAGAACACTCTCTTTGCAGCACTCTAGATCAGTGCTGTACGAAGTTTGGAAAACGTCTTCTTCACAATTGGGTGTGCTCGCCCAGTTGTAATATAAATATCATTCGTGAACGACAAAATGCCATTTCTGATTTGATATCAACTGATGAAGTTCTCAAAGAAGCCAGAGCTCTTCTAGCTCCATTACCTGATTTTGAAAGATATTTGGCACAAATGCATATGTTTGGTAATAAACTCGTAGCAGAAACTCATCCCGATGGAAGAGCTATTTTCTTCGATGAAAAGATCTATAATAAGAAAAAAATTCAGGTAAGTTGTGGCGTTTGTTTTAAAAACATTTCAGTAATTTTGTTTTTCTTTCAGAACTTTATAAATATTTTAAAAGGATTTGAGACTGTTCAACAAATTCCAGAAATTTTCAAAAACTGTGAGTCAAGTTTAATCAAGCGCTTGTCGCAGTTGGACCCAAATGGATGTTTCCCCGAGTTAAAAAAGGTTTTGAAGTTTTTCAAAGTAAGTGCTGTAATTTTATTAGATATCATCGTACATACATACATAAAAAAACAACCCTTTTTTAAAACTATCCTTTCTTCATATTGCGTTTTTGGCAAACAAAATTCTTATCTTTATCATTTTAGAAAGCATTTGATCACGAAGAAGCTCTAAAAACAGGCGTCATAGCTCCCGAAAAAAATGTAGACGCCGAGTTTGATAATATTGAAGCAAAAATTGAAGAAATCAATAGGAAATTACAAGAATACCTAGTGAAACAAGAAAAATACTTTGGCTGTCGTATAAATTACTTTGGAAGTGACAAAAAACGTTTTCAGCTTGAAGTTCCCGAAAGTCACGCTAGAAAAGCTGGTAAAGATTACTTCCTTGAAGGACAAAAAAAAGGCACAAAACCGTGCCGCCGATTTCATACCGATGAAACAAAGGTAAAACCCAATTAGCCTTTAATTTAATTCATAAAACAAAAATAATTTCAGAGTTTCCTTAAACAAATGCAACAAGCCGAAGATGATAGAAATAATGTTCTACGAGATTTATCTCGAAGGGTCTTTGAGAAATTCTCAAATCATTACGACTTGTGGAAAAAATGCTTTGATAATGTGTCGACTTTGGATGTCCTATGCTCTCTTGCTGAATATGCTCGAAACCAAAATTTTATTTGTGTTCCAGAGATAGTGGATGATGCTGATACACCATTCATTGAGATTGATGAAGGTTATCATCCGTGCGTAGCAGCAGAGTCTTATATTCCAAATGGAATTGTGTTGGGATCATCTGGAAATGCACCTCTGTCTCTCCTAACAGGTCCAAATATGGGAGGTAAGAGTACGTTGATGAGACAAGTTGGACTCCTGGTGGTTATGGCACAAATTGTGAGTAAATTTAATCTCCTTTGTCAACCTTCTTTTCAATATGTATCCATTGAATTATAGGGCTGTCATGTTCCAGCACAAAGTTGTAAACTGTCTCTAGTTGATAGAATATTCACACGATTAGGTGCTCAAGATGATATTCTTTCGGGTCACAGTACATTCTTGGTGGAGCTTAATGAAACTTCATTGATTCTTAAGCACTCTACAGTTAACAGTTTGGTTCTTCTTGATGAATTAGGTAACAAAAAAGAAATACATTATCAATTGAAGGGTCATCTTAATTGATTTTTTTTTTTAAACAGGTCGTGGAACTGCGACTTATGATGGTACCGCAATTGCAGCATCGGTTGTTCACTTCTTGGCAAATCTTAAGTGTAGAACACTCTTCTCTACACATTACCACAACTTAATCGATTTCTTCCATCAAGATAATCGAGTAGTGTTAGGCCACATGGTATAAAAAAAAATCTATTTCTTTTAATTTAATTTTCATCGTTTTTTTGTTTTGATTCTAAGGCATGTATGGTGGAAAATGAAGATACAGAAGATCCAACTCAAGAAACTGTTGTTTTCTTATATAAGTATTCATCAGGAGCTTGTCCAAAATCATATGGTTTCAATGCAGCTAAATTGGCGGGCATGTCCCATTCAATCATAAAAAGAGCCTATGAGGTAAATTTTATTGTATTTTTTTTTTTAAATATTTTAAATAATATTATCTTGTTATAGCTTTCCAAAAAAGTGGAAGCAATCGCTCTCAAGAGAAAAATTGCCTCAAAAGTCATGGCAGGAGCAGATACCTCAGCTATAAAGAATCTAATTGTACAATTGAATTCTTGTAAAGTCCATTAAAGCATTTTTTTTTTAATTTCCTATTTACTTTAGTATGTAACTAGTATTTTATGTTGTTGAATGAAATAAATTCTGTTAGTGTTTCCATATTCGAAAGAGTTTTCTTTTTCAAGTTTCTGAGTTGCAATATCTTTTTATTTTATCTGTTAAATTTTTATTTCATTAATTTTCAGTTTTGCTTGTATAGCCGATGTACATAATGTTTACCTACCTATAATATTAGCAGTCTCCTATCCTGCTTTATGTGATCATCAAACGTCTATATAAATTGTTGATCAAAAATGCATTTAGAAAAAATATCTTTCAAATTAGGTATATAATTATTTTATTTCAAGTATCACAGAAACAAAAAGCAAAATGTACTTAAAAATCATCATAATAACACAGAAGTAAATAGGACTCATAAATCATTCACAATAGGTTATTATTTATAACATTTTTGAATAAATGTGAAAATATTAAATATATAAATCAATTAAAATTATATTTTTTTTAATTTCTTATACAAACAAAATCCTTGGAAGCTGATGTAAACAACGTTTGATGAGATGATGTTCATACACTATGATTTACTTTAAGAAAATACAAATTATATGAAATTGGATTTGATATAAAAAGAAGTCAGTTTGGTAAATTCGAAGCATGTTTTTAGCTTTAATACGAAATACAATATTAGCATTGTCTTGTATTAATTTACTTAAGTCAATTAAGCCATATAAAATTATTTTCAATTACAAAATACATACAATAATAATGTTGATTTTAAATAAAATGTAAAAAAAACCTAACAGATAACTTTATTTTTTGTTTTCTTTGAACAACTTCGCAATCAAGTACAAAAGTATCTTTGTAACAATTGGTTACTTATCAAAATGGTTTGCATTTTTTTCAATTTGAATTTTTCCTATAACTAGAAAAGCCTATAGTTCATTATATGCTATGAATTTTTCTTTGTTCAATGATTTTTTTTAATAAACAGTATCTACTTAATTTTTAGTTTATAATTTGTTTTTTCTTTTTAATTTTTCATCAAGAAACAACTTACAATTATTATAATGATAAACTTTTTAGCCTTGAGTCTTTAATTTAATGGAATACAAATAAATTTATTAAAAAAAACTTATTTTATTATGATTATTATTTTAACTTATAAATTTATCTATTATATTTGAACAATTATTACAATGATTTGTGCTGTTTCTAAAATAAAATGCAGAATATATGTTATGTTTTTTTTTTGTTGTTGTTTAATTAAAAATAAGTTAAGCTCTATTGCCATTTAAGATCTACTTTTGTTCAAATTAATTTAAGTTTAAAACCTAGACAAGACAATTTCTACGCGAGTTATGAGTAGCACTCTTCGGATAGACAAAAGTATTATATTATTATATTATTCACTCGATACATCCAGATTAAAATGTAAATCCAGATATAAATTATACAAATTCAATGTAAATACATCCGGATTTAAGTTTCAATCTATGTATGGAGTGAATAATATGGGCGTAAGACTACACAATACACATCCCTATTATTCCGTCTTTTCCATTATGCATATGCCAGCGTAAAGCATAATCATATGCTACAGGTAAATTCATAACTGTCAAATATATATTATATTTGTGTAGGTATTTCTATTTGATGTGATTCATCAGCAACAACGCATCAAGAATTTTCCCGTTTCTGGTTTGCTTGAAGTTTGCTCATCATTTAATACAAATTTGCAATAATAAACACGTTACACAAAGTGGTGCAGGTTGGAAGCATTTTTGAATGTTTGACGTAACCCTTCGTAAATCATTTCTGCAAGTCTGTTCGTTTACTTCTCCAAAACTGACAGTTCCTCAGCCTGTTCGTTTATTTGTCTAAAACTGTCAGTTTCTACCATTTAAATATTTTTTTATTCGAAATTTGACTTAAGACTGTAATTTGTAAAAATTGGCAATTCTGTACAAGTAAACGAATAAACATTTTATGTCATATCAACTTAGATTTGTTTCTTCACTTTCCAAAATTGCGAACTTTTACCAATTTAACAATTTTGTTTTTGAACTTAAATTGGGCAAATATTTTAGCTGAGGTTACTTTTTCAAAACTGACAGTTTCTACCAATTATATTCTAAAGTCGTTTCCGTATTCAATAAGTTCTCGCTACATTAATCTTATGTCGAATTCCTTTCAAAAAAAGAATCGAATTTTTTTCCAAAACAATCGAATTTTTTCTGTCAAAACGAATTTTTCTAGTGTAGCAAAATTCGTTTTGACAGAAAAAATTCGACTCTTTTGGAAAAAAAAATCGATTCTTTTTTTGAAAGGAATTCGACATAAATTAAAAGACAAAATAATAAGGAAGCCATAGCCCAAAACATATGCTCAAACCCATATGAATTGCCTCATCTAAACTTTTTCATTAACGATACTTTTGTAAAGAGTGTACACAGTAGTAAATTAAGTAGTTACAAGCTTTTATTACAACAACATAAACCTATCCAGTTAGCTTTGGATTGATCCCCGAACGCGACCACTCAGCTTTATCGAACACTCCTTGGTTATTGGTGAAATGTTTGTCTTTTTATTATGGAAAATATCAGCCCTATTCTGCTATCCGATCCGATCGAATTATTCGATTCAAGTGAATTGTTCAATTAATATGTCAAAAAGCACTTCAATCTTTCGAGTTCAAAGCTCTTTCAATTTAATTAGTTTTGAAGTTCTTGAGAGAATCTTATTCTTAAAATGTAATTTTTATTGCAATTTATATGCTTTTTGGAACATTCATTTTCATCTGACGGATAGCAGAATACGTAAATTCACGCGAACGTTTAGCAGAATAGGGCTGTATGACTTGACAAGAGAGTAGATACGTAGTTTAGTAAATTCAGTGTCACTAGTCTTGATATTAAATACATTTTGGACCAAAAGTATTTCTTAAGATTGATAATCTTTTCTTGAACATATGTGGATATGTCAGCTTGTGAATCCAAACTTTTTTTTCTCAGCATTCTGACAGTAAAGCTGAGAAATTTTACAAAGGAATCATGTTCATGTAATTGATGCCTGAGAACTCATTTTCCTTAACTTGCCTATTATATATTTGTTTGTTCATGTTATTGAATTCTCGGAAGTTGACTGAAGAGATATATTTCGTTAGTATCAGTGAATTTCTTAAAACTGTATTGAAACTTTACTGATGTAATATTCTGGGGCCAGCAATTATTACACAGTCGATCTTTAGATATTTTTGCCTAACAAATGAAACAGTCTTTTTTTAAGTTTCTTGTTTCTGGTTTTCTTCTTTTTTTATAAATCCATTTTCGTTTGAGGTGATCAATATAAAAGCATGACATTAGGTGTGTTTTATTCATTGCTGCATAGCCAGCGCAGCACAAGTCTGAATAAAACGATCACTCACTCTATACGTTCATTTCAATAATTGAAAGCTCTATCGCCAGCACAGCCATCTTTATTTTTACTAACTTCTTTTTCGCCAGCAATCAAATTGTTTTTGTTTGCCAGAGGAAATTTTGCTGCGCTGGCTATGCAGCAATGAATAAAACACACCTATTATTATTATTATTATTTTCGCAGCAAAATCTAGTCTATACCTTTTTAAATGCTTGGATGTAAATTAACCAGGCTTTAACTTTGCTTTAAAATAGGTTGATCGCAAAAAAATCTTATAATACATATACTATAGTTTCGTTCGTTGAACTTTACCCATGGTTTACGTCCAGGTTTTCTTGACTACCCCAAGAACTGTCAAAAAACATATGTTTTTCGGTTTTCAAAAAACGCTACAGGACTTTAAATTGTGAAATTCCACGCAAGAAGCAAGAAGTTCTGTGGCCAATACTTAAAACATAAAATGTGTTTTAAATAAGTTTTAAAAAAGTTTCAAACAACTTCAAGCGTTTCCCTTTTCTATTTCCATTTATTATCATTTGATTTTTCTGTTAATTTCTATTTCGAAAATAAGCAATTACCTGCAGAAAGTGAATCCACAAACAAATAATTCCCTCATAACTCACTTTGGCAGTTTATTCGTTACCTCAACACGACACAGTAAAAAACCCAGGTCTACTTCAGGACAAGCTCAGAGCACAGAATTTGATTGTCAGGGTGAGTTCAAGTTTTTCAAAAAATGCTTTAGGGCAACCCCAGGGTAACTTCAGAGCTCATACGAACAAATCCTAATGGCAAATCTTTTAAATGCAAAACAAAAAATCTGTTGTTCTACTCATCAATTTCTCCACTAACACGTACAATTCTGGTAAGGAATTTTTTCTCACTCCTAAAGATGTAATCGCAATTTATACGTTTTATTTACTATAATGTCACTCTTGGATTCGAGCTGCAGATTTCTTTTCAACGAAAAAAATGAAGAAAACTTAAAAAAACTATTAATATACATTTTTTTTAAGTTTGTTCGCTTAAACTTAAAATATCAGTACGAACTAAAAACTAATTTGTTTAAGCCTATTGTAAATTGCAATGCAACATAATCTGAATACCTATATATTTTTAGATAATATGCCTATACATAGATAACCATACCATAATAATATCTTCTAACCAAAAATCTAATCATCTGTGATTATGTCTTTACGCGCTTTGAAATTTCTCCACGAACCATTTGTACAAACTCCAGCACCCCGCCACCAGTCATTTATATCCGGATACCAACGGGATTTCTTCAAACCCTCTTCGTCATGCAAAGTTGCACACACTCTGCACCAGAAGTACGTATTTATAAACTCACCTGTTCCTTTCCATTTGAAATATGAATTATAAAGTTCATCATCTTTATCCAAAATGTTTAGATATTCAGCTAGCTCTTTGGGTGATGCAAATTCATCCACATGAATATAAGATCGATGAGGCGAAGACACTTCGTAATCCTCAGGACGGGCACCCATAACAATGGGTAAAATATTCCGATTGAGTGCGTTCACAAAGAACTTCTCGGTTATGTAGTCCTTACAGTTGGAATTCTCAAAAGCGAGGTAGAATTTATAATCATGGTCAAGGATGTCAAAGCATCGGTCAGCTGTGCTACGTGAACACTTGAATGAGCCACAGGCTCCATAGATGTCAACCTGTAAAAATTTAATATTGAATTGAAGTTCTTTAAATTTTAATTATAATATTATTTTGATTGAAATTTACATCGATGTATTTTTGTAATTCATGAGCAAATTGTAGCCGACCATTTCTTGCACCACAATTCGACACAAACCAAGCAACTTTTTTTGTTTTGTTTAGCGCATAATTGCGATCCTGTTCGATTTGTCGAATATTCATGTTATAGTATTGCCATTTTTCATAAGGTGCAACAATGTCACTGTCTCTCCTGTAATTAATAAAAAAATTAAGATGAATGTTAGGAAAGTTATTTAACATACATTTAAACAAAAATGCGTATACGCCACAGTGTACATCATCAACTTTTTTCAAAGTTATTAATTTTACTTGTTATGTTAAATATTTTTTGAGAATAGGGTAAGAACATTTAAACTGGACTTGGTTGCAGAGGCGGACATGAGCAACCGCGAACTACTGGGGCGGGACATGAGTTTATATTTTTTGAATAAAGAACAAAACAAAATTCGTTTTGAATTTTTAACAACTGAATTTTGAAATAAGATCTTTGACTACAACCCACATAAATCATTGAAAATTGGAACTTCAGAATGGACCATGTAGGCCGCTGTTACGGTCAACTCTTGAAAGAGATAATTTTAAACGATTTAGCACAATGTTAAAGCATTTTTAGTATGATGCTCAAATTTTTAACGAGTAAGCACCGAACTGTCTTTTAGACATTTTATTTATTTAAGTTAAAATCACCAAATGCCTTATTTAACTTTTTAGTATCATAATAACTCCAAATGCCACTTTGACAGTTAAAAATGTGAAAATGGTATGTTTGCTTACTTGTTTGCACGAACTGTGAATTTTTTAGGCGTGTTCAGCTGATACTATACATTTTAGTTGTTAAGAAGTACCATGCTAATACCGTAACATCAGGCGGTTTAAATTTAAATTGTATAATAAAAGGGACTACCTTATACATTTTTTTTTTATTAAAAAAAAAAAAAGAATCCCTAAATGCAGCACCCTTTATATAATAAATTCAAAAACTCACCTATAGGTTGACGTCCAATTGACAGCGTCAGGAACTTTAACATTTTGCGTATGATACGGACATTCTAAGTAATACAACATGTGAACTTGTTTCGGTGGTCTTCGAACACCTGTTGGAATGTAATGATCCTTGTACAGCACCAGATCAGCTGTACTTGCTTTATCTCTATTTGCCGTTATCTCACAAGTATCAACTGGGCATTTCGATTTAAAAAATACATCTCTTCCTATACAAGAAAAAAAAATTCCTAGTTAAGATCTTCTTTTTTTTTGTTGGAATATTTTACCATTTTTTATATTCCACGGCCCTAGTCCGTTATAGAGTAATATCTGTTTCATTTGTCCACTTTCCTGAATTTGCTCATAATTTGGTGGAACAAACATTAATTGATTCATTATTCGATCGCTGTGTTTATCAGCGTGTGGCAATAATCTCGGAACTTTCCATTTTCCTTTCGTCCGCTGCCACGGCAATGGATATCTATCTCCATTCTTAAAGAACCAAGCCTTTGAAGTGCGATCGCCACTCGATTTCTGCTGCTCACTTTGCTGTTCACTTTCATAATTCTGTTGATTACTATTGGCAAAATTGGACTGCACAGTTTCGGTTGCTTCAAATACTGAATTCTCCAAATCGGCTGCATGATGAACACTTTCTGCTTCGGTTGTTTCAAGTTGGTAAATTTGTGCCGATGATGCTTTTGGCTTCCAAACTTCACGATCTCTGAATTATTTAAAAAAAAAAAATCAAAACATTCCGAACCATAATAAATATAAGAGGCTTATTTAGATATACTTACTTAAAATTGAATCCGAAAATCAATAACAATGCAAAGAACGATGTTAAGAAAAAGTACTTCTTCAGCGAGATCTTTAGACGTCGCATATTTAAACTGAACTAGGAATGGTTTTGGTGCATTTCACTAGAATTATAACACAAACAATATTTTAATATATGTACATATGCCCTTTATGGGATATAATTTATTTGATTATATAAAAAAATCATTCACATTCAGTTTATAAAAAAACACTTTATAAAAGAACCAAAACACCGTGTTATGTGGTCCTATTCTGTCGTTAAAATATTTTGACTTTGACAAACAGATGCGATATATTTGTAGATGTATTAATATTTTGTATTTATTTTTATTACCTACAAATGTTAATTATTCTTTTTTTTTTAACAATAACATTCCTATAAAATGTACTTTATTTCTTTTTAAATAATTAAATTATCTAAATTGGATCGTTGGATCGGGGGGGGGGGCGTCAATTTAGAAAACCAATTCTCGGAACGGAACACAATGGGTTGTACACCCGACAACCAAATTACTAGATACTAAGTCAATTATCTGAGAGAATATCTACATATTATGTACATATGTATGTAAACAAATAATTTTTTGTTCGAATTTTGTTTTTGTTAAAAAAAGATTTTATTTTATTTGTTTTTAATTTGTATTCTTTTTTCTGTTTGGGTTTCATTCATTCCAACAAACTTGATCGAAAAATGCAAATGTCTTGTTCTATCAATCAGTCAGTCTTTTAACCAAAATAGCTTGAATTTGTTCTTGTTTTTTTTTTCTAATTGAATATAATTACCTACTATTCAAAAGGTGAGATGATATAGCATTGGATTTTATAATCAGATAATACAACCCAGATAAATTGAATACAAGCATACAATTTAATTTTTTACTTGCTCTTTATATGTACGTATTGGTTTAATTTATAAAAAAATAACATCGACGCGGTCGTATAAATGATGAAGAAGTCCAAAAAGTGGTTTTTTTTTAACGGAGCATTTAAGTTAGTCATAGGGTGCTAGCTGCTAATATTTTAGTGAAAGCAGAGTAAAAATAAAAAAAAATGAAATAAATACGCACCTGCAAAATTTAACGTGCCGAAAAATTCACTTAAATGAGTAAAAGGAATGTCAAATAATTCAGTTGAAATTTTAACCAAACACGTGGGATTAAATATATTTTAACTAAATCAAAAATAACCTATCTTGATGATTCAATCAATGTTTGCGGAAAAAAATTGCAGACAGACCAATGCGATCTAGATCAGATACTGTGTAGTACCTATGAACAAACATATTACTATATATTTTATCTCCCATTTTATGCCAAAAGTATGAATGTGCAAAAATTATAATTTTGTGTTTTTACCTATCTTGATGATTCAATCTACTTAATAATAATAATAATTATAATAATAATAATAATGAGAATTAACTCTATTTTAAACGCGAGGCGGCGGTCTTAAATCTATAAATCCTGATCCAAGCGATTTTTATGATATTTTCAGGCATTAAAAAGGAAAATATAATGAAGGATCGGAATTAATTTTCGCCAACTATTACTCACCAGCTGTTTTAAGGATGTAGGGTAGAGTATGTATTCTCAAAAAATTTCATCAGACCACAGAAGACTATATTAATATTATAATTTTTTCGTGGAATGTCCAGCCGCAAATCAAACTTTAAATTTTATTTAAAAATCTAGGGTACCTACAGGAACCATTTATACGCACAAAAATGTTACGTTTTTAATTTTTTCAATTTGTAGCTTAATATTATTTATTAAAAATTTGTTGATTGATTAACATAAAAACACTATAATTCAAGAGGGTTATTTGATGAGTTTTTACTGCATAATTCTTATAAGGTCATCAAAATTGAGATTATTAAATTTATTTATGGTTTTTGAATACCTTTAAATAAGAGTGGATAAACCTTTAAATAAGAGTGGATACATATTTCTTCCAAAAATCTATTGTTTTTTTTTTTTTGGAAAAATACCCGATTTTATGCTTTAACGCTAAATAATACACAATTGAACTACATTTAAAGATTTGAAAACTCTGTCTCGTAAGGTAATTTACAAATAGAATTATTTTTTGAAATTCCAGAAAAAATTACCAAAACTGAATTGAAATATATTCTAATAAATGAACATTTTATGTTAGGCCCTGAAATATAAACAACAAGAGGTGTGGGCGCTTAGAGCTGACATTTTTTTTTTAATAATGGCCTACACTGTGTATTGGTGCGTCAATCCGCTCTAAATTATCTAACCACCTCAGCCGTTGAACTTTTTTTTTTGCTGTACAGCCTGTACAATTTGTTTGATTTTTAAACGAAAAGTTAATGTAGCAATGCATCAAAATTTTAAAAATTTACATTTTTAACCACTTTCTTGGTTTCAAAAAGAACAGTGGAATGAAACAAGCTATATAAGTCTTACTTTCCTCACCTCTATCTTTCTTAACAAAAAAAATTAATTATTTAATTCTATATATACGCTACGATTTTCAATGAATATATAAATTTCACGCTAGAGTTATTATTAACTGGGCTTTTTCTTTTGTAAAGGCTTTTCTTTTCACTTATATCGTTTTCCATTGGACGTTTCAATTTCCGTCAAAAATTCTCTGAAAATACTGAGAAGACAATTTACTTCTCGATAAATTTAATGTGACTCTTCAAAACAAAAGTTAATTTTATGTTTTTTTTTTTTCTTTCTATTTTAATTAATTTCAAAAACAAATATTACGTCATTTCGCTCAATGCCTGCAATAATGGCACAACTAATTTTTTTTTCATTTTCGATATAAGTATGCGATTAAAAATCATGCCTTTTTCAATTTGCATTTCAGCTCTTATATTAATTCTTATTAATTATGCAATCCTGACACGTATTTGCCATTTTGAAAAGTATTTATTACTTGCTTAAAACTTCTTCGTGGGATTCGAAAATGGGCGGCATCCGCGAATACACTCACAATCACGGTTGCCACTTTGGTGATTTTGGTATTTATTTTTTTTTAACTTGGTCACATGGTCATTTTTGATGTGTAAACATCTATACTGGCGGTAGGGTGAAAAAAAAAACGTAACGTATCTTGTGATCGTGATTCTGTGATTGTGATTCACTTTACGTTACGTATGTTTACACATCTTAACCGTGAGTTCCGGCACTCACACTTTTTTATTCTATTTGGTCATTTTTTTATGAAGTGCAATGAAAAATGAAACTCCACTTTAATTTTTATGCAGACTAAAGCTTATACTGTGATCTCATTTTAAAATGCTGTGAGAAGTTAATATATTTATGTTTCCTTATTTATATGATTTGTTACTTTATTTATTAATTTTAATCTAATTTAATTAAGTTTGTTAGGTAATTTGTGTGTTTTTTTGTGCCCGTTTTTGATTTCTTATTATTATTAATATAATTCAAAAAAGTAATATTTCATCTGTGAATATGTTGAAATGAATGTGATGAATTCATATATTTCGGACTTCAATTACTTTGGTAATTTTTAGCTACAGTTGGTCCTTTTTATTTTCAATTTTGGACACGAACATTATTTTCAAGTGGCAACCGTGCGCACGACCAAGCGAATACTGAGAGAAGTACCGGTATTGATATAAAAAGAAAGCACAAAAGTTTTAAAAGTTTAATTATGCATCTATCGTCATCTCTATTAATTGAGACAATTAGCGAGTTCAGAAAAATTAGATCTCAGAAATTTTTCTCACTAAAAAAATGAGCAAGCAAATCCAAAATTTTTTTCCTCAGACAGCAAAGCTGAAAAATTTTGGTGAGGAATTCTGTTCATGTAACTGAGATTGCTGAGATTTCCGATATCTCATTTTCATGTTGGTTGAAAATAGATACTTTATTGTTTTACATTTCACTCTTACTGTACCAGCAAGTAATTTCTTTTTGATAATTCACGAATACAAAAACAGAACTTCGGAAATGAAATAGAAGCCACGTTAGTACTGTTTCAATGGATTTCAGAATGAGTAAGTGTAACCAATGGAAAATGAAATTTAACTATACACGTAGGTACTTAATATCAAACAAGTGTGATTACATGTAATCTGATGGTATAGAGATAATAACTTGAAATTTCACATGTAAATAACAAAAACACTGAACTGAGAAATGTTTATGATAAAACATTTTAAAATAGTCACAACATCACCTGTTAAAAAAAACACGAACAATTAAAGTTTTGTTCTTTAAATTTATCTGATTTATTTTACGATCGAACTCGAACTCCCAATATATAAGTACTACGTACAGCTGCGAGCAAAAAAATAGCAGTGCAATTGAAAATGTATTTTAAGTTTAAAATAAAAATAAAAACAGGTTTGATTTTAGAAATTATTTAAGGCAAAATTTTTTACGTTTTATTGAAATGTATGAAATGTGAATTGAATTGTAATTAATTCAGAATAAGTTAAGCAATAATACAAAAACAAAACAGATCCAAAAATAAAGCGAGCAAAATAATATCAGTGTTTGTTTATTTTTGTGTATATTTTAATTAAAACAACGGTACAAAAAGTTCAATTCATTTGCATTTCATTTCAAGAAAGCTTGTAATTGGTAGCATGACCATTATTTTGTGTACCACAGCTTTGCAACGACGTTTCATTGATTCTACAAGACCATCACATCTTTGCAGTGTTATTGATCCCCAATACTGCTCAACTACGGTCCATAACTATGTTTTTTCCTTTACCACCATAAAGTACAACTTGACTCTCGTCAGTCCAAAGAATATTCTTCCACTTTTTGGAAGCCCATCCCAAATAATCTCGCGCAAACTTCTTTCTTTTTGTTATGTTTTTTTTTCAGAAATAGGACGAGCATTCAAGTTGTGATTCCTTAATTGTCTTTTCACTGTATGGACACCGCATGGTAAATCAAGTTTATCTACAATCTTTATAGATGTTGCAATAGTATATGTATTTTTCAAAACCGTACAACACGTTTTATATAAAATGGCGTTGAAACTTGTTCATGCCCCCGTGTTTCCGCTTTTTCTAGAATGTGATAGCGTTTCTTAACATTTTTGCCAAACACCTTAACATTTTTGTCAAACACCCCAACGAGTTCCTGAACTTCCTTATAAGTTTTGTCGTCCATAATAAGCCTTTTAGTAGCGGCGTCTTTCTGAAGTGCAGTGTTTACCACGACCCACTTCATAAGAACAAATTCATTGGTTTTAAAGCGAATTCGGTGGAAATAGATTAACAATTTTTCAAGTAGAACCTGAAAATGACTGCTATTATTTTGCTCACCTAAAATACTCGGACACACAAAGTCACATTTAAATAAAGCAGTAAGAATAAACCCTTCAATTATGACTTTAAACGGTGAACTTAATTGCCATGAGTACCACACTACAGTAGAGTTTAAAAAAAGTGACTGTATTTAAAGATATGACAAATTATAGTTTTTACCAAATTCACTACTATTATTTTGCTCGGCACTGTATATGTGAACTAATTCGCAGACTGCAACACGACGATGCTTTAAATAAAATTTCAGAAAAAAGAACAATACCACTTAACAAAGTTATTATTTGTGCAAGTGACTTGATATTTTACTAAGTCCAATTAAAAATTTTCCAGTACATTGTTGAATGACACGCTTATCAAATTAATTTGGTTCAACATTTTAAAAACCTTTTATTTTCAGAGCTTGAAATTCAAACGTTGCGGGAGTTTGAATGTAAAAATGATTTCTACTACGCTTGGCTCCTCTCTTACCTATACTGTCTTTCAGGCTTCAGCTATACCTTTACTGAAATTCTTGCTTCATTTGTTCTCATTGAAAAGTTCACGATCTGTACAAAAACCTTAAAAATTATATTAAATTTAATTGGAGTATCCCTGAACCAGTCTTCATAATCTTTGAAGAACATATACAAAAGTAAATGTTTACATTTTTTTAAAATTAAAAATAAATTGAGCAACTTTATATTTGTCCTATGGCACATTGGTTGTTTCGAAATTATATGAAAAAAGAAGTAACTATTGTTCGTATTTTAAAATTCCTGTTCCATTAAGAAATATACAAACTTGTAACAGAGATCCATACTATTTATTATTCATAGTCTTATGATTAAAAAAAAAAAAAACATCTTGACATAATTATGCACCTAAAAAAGGAAAAAACCACCTCGAGCCAACAGCTGAGAACCATCATCACCAAACAATAGAGCTTACTTGACTTAACGTCCTTTCAAAAAAAACTGCTACCCATTGTCCATTGAGCGCACCCTGATCCATCCTTTTAATAACTCGTCGTCATCCTGAATATGTACATATATAACACTTCTAGTTGCATCCAACTAATCTGTAATGCAATCGTCGTCGTTCAACGTAGTTTGCATAAAAATATCACCATCTTGCCTTTTAAATGAGGTTAGTCGTGTGCTATTTATATATTTTTTTTTTATTTTCTGAAGATTCAAAAAACACTATATCGTGCACAGTAAATAAAGCTATTTTGTTGATTAACCTCCTACTCATTCTAACCTATTCAACACTACTTGTCTACTTTCAGAGCTTTTCCTTAATGCACTTTACGATTTATTTACTCACAAAGGATCATACTAACACTTTTCATTTTAATACCATCAAAACTAAAGCACGCTAACTTGTCTACAATATAATATGTATGTAGATAGGTCTTCGGCTGAAGCTATATTTTATCTTCTGTTTATATATTTTAACAAACTTGCATTTAAGGTGCAAAAGGGCAAGTTGTGGATTCATAAAAAAAATATAAAATCAAGATCTAAATAATTTCTTCCCCGAGTTTTTTTGACAAGGGATATTTTGGTATTATTGCTTTCGAATTTCAATTTTATGGAAAAAAAAGGGCTAGAATAAAAAGAACTGAAGAAAGATTTTTAAGACCTTGATTTACAATTTCAAAGAACCACAATTTTGAATGATATCAATTTAGTCATTTAATAAATGTCATAAAATTCAACTAAACTTACTTTTAACTTATGCAACAGTTTAAACATAAATATGCCCCATATCATCCACTGAAAAACTATCAGCCCTATTCTGCTATTCATCGGGGGGAATTTTTCTATAATTTTCACTCATCACTATTCTGCTATTCATTCGAAGTGAATCTGCATTAAAGTCGGTAACGTCGGTAATACTGCGCGGTATTCTGCTATTCACGTAAACGCATTTATTCTATACAATTCAAATCCGCATATGAAATGTAGCGGATTTTTCATTTAATGGGTCGTCTGTCTGGTTGGTTGTAAAATGTAAGTAAAAACTAATTTATTATGATTAATTCAGAATATTTGTTTGTAAATAATAGATTATTAACATTTTTAGGGGTAGAACGACAAACAAAAACCAATTTACGGCAATAATTTCTGCAATGAACTTTTCTTTTCTTGAAATTGAATCATTTCGCTGCGGAGGTGGAAGATACGATTCAACAATCTCCAATACATACAGAAATGCTCTTTTATTTAACCGAAAGTTTTATGTAAACCTATGATTTTGAAATAATTGGTTTATTATTATTTCAAAATGAAAATAAATTAACTAACGTTTCCTCCGGCAGTTCCATAATTTTTTTTTTTTTCGATTTTCTAACATTTCTCCGTAGCTCTCTGTTCGATGATTCTCTTATTCCTCTGTTTACAATTGGAAAAAAAAGTCCAATACTGTTCATTTCCAAATTTAATTACGAAGATGAATCAAATTAAAAATTAAAATCAAAACAATTTATCCAAGATTTTGACATGAACAGCTGTTTACGTGAATGTCAAATTGGTTTGGGATAATAAAGTTCACCCGATGGATAGCAGAATGCAAAGGCAGTGTGAAAAGGAATGGAATGGGTGAATCGAATATACGATCCACGTGAATAGCAGAATAGGGCTGTATGTCATGAGTGTAAACTCGGCTTTAATTTATTTGCAACATTAACCAACTATGATTTACCTACGAGTACAAATAATTATTTATATAGATGTCTTACGCCCAAATCTGCATTTTAACGAGCTTTTAACGCTTTTCAAGGAAATATTTTGAGATCTGTGTGCAGTGTTTTTTCTTTTCAAAATTTGTGTTGTCCATATCAGCATTAGAACCTTACTCCAATCGGTGTAAATTTACTTCAATTTTAAGAGAGAAAATAAATCTCCGCTTTTTTGAGATCTACTCCTTTTTTCCCAAAGAGAAAAATTCAAATTTGTTTAGCCAAACCACATAAAAGGAAATGACAACACTGTGTTATTTAATTTTTTAATCAAAACTGACCCTGAATGTTTGATTCTATATGATTCTATTCTGTTCTGAAGCGAATGGAATTTATGTAATTTTATTTTAATATTTATTTTTGTTAAACTAATTTTTTCTTAAAAATGGAGTTTTTGAAAACATACGTTTTTCTTTAGTTTTCAAATCTACTCTGGAAATTTTCGATTTACTGCACATTTTGGACAAATCTGCTCCGAAATGTAACTACTAAGGTTCTAACCTCGGTCCATATTCAAAATAAATATATTTTCTTTGTTGCTCTTTTGCTTCCACCTCTATTTTTTTTTAATACAATATCCCGATCCCGCTATCTCGTCACAGTTTTTTTTCTAGTAAATTTGTTACCGACAGAGATTTGAAGAAAATTTATCAAATTCGGAAAATGATTTTAAAAATATGGTAGATATTTTTTATAGTGGATTATTGTACATGTTCAAACTTGAAACACAAATGCTACAATAATAATTATTGTTGTTTTTATAAAAATTCATTTATTTGTACCTATTCCTACTGCAAATTGATCAAGTAAATAACTTAAATAGGTATGTAAACATTTACCTACAAATGAAGTTGTATTCATGTTTTGGAAATTCTATGTACATAATTGAGAATATCTCTAAAAAAATACCGTTAAGGTAGAAAAAATATGCAAATTAGTAAAAGTTTATTTAGATTTTTCATAAAAAGAGAGAGAAAGATTCTCGTCTTTTAATTAAAGCTCTTTGTCGGCTGTTGTAAATTTTGAAGACATAATTTTGTATGGAGGTGAGACATCTATATTTATAATTATTTGTGCTACGAATTAACTGAAAACTAAAAAGTTACTCGACTATAGTTCACACTAGGTATTCGTCACGAAATCTATGTTAGATGAACTGAACTTAGCAAAAATTGCGTATTGACAAAGGCCCTCACTATAGTCAACATGATGAGTCCAAGTGAGATCGCCGGGACGAAACGCCAATTTTTGTAGGACTTAAAGGCCGTTAAAAGCTATTTTGAACTAAAAAATTACTCATTTGGAATACACAATATGTACCTACATTAAATTAAATAAATAGCGGAAACGCTTTTCACTCAAAAGAAAGAATTTTATTAATTGAATGTTTCGATTGAATAAAATTGCTGAATAGGGCATAAATAAATTTCTTTAGACATAAGAGCGTAAATACCAAGTACCAACCCGTCTCCTTTAATTACTATTTTTCAAGATAACGCTTGAGCCGAAAGATAGTGCGAGTGACTATCGTTTCTTTTCATGATATCCATGTCAGCATTTTATCATTTACAGGACAAAAAATCAAGAAATATTGCGAACGGGCAAATATAATAATATTTACCCGCATGTACTCGTACTATATAATATGTAGGTATAAGAAGGAACAAAAAACCAAGAAGAATCCCCACTTTCGAGTCATTCACCTTAAATTCCATCAGTTCAACATGGTTTAAGCCATATATAACATGTCGGGGTGGGAGGATGGTGGGGGGTTTATATGGTTAAAAGGTGCAGGAGGCAGAAGGCAGAAATTCCACGTGCAAAACTGCCGCAAAAACTCTCCTGCACAGATAGTGTAAACATTTGTCCAGAAGCAGTGGGTGTGCGGCAAAAAAAGGAGGTGAAATAAATAGAGCAGTGATGGAAAGCTGTGAATTATTAATGAAAACAACGTTATTCTTAACGGTAAGTCTCATGAATATCAAAGGATTTATTTTTCTATGTATCTAGGTAAAGAAGCACTAAACCTACAACCACAATCAACCAGAAATTGTACCTATGCGGGTATATATAGGATAGGCGAATAAAGGAAGGATGCGGGGAGGTGAAGATGAAGATAAAGCGAACTATATGCTACAAGTTATTGCTCTTTTCCTTATATTTTTTTTTTGTTGTTGTTTTTTTTTATTTTTTTTTATGTGTGTTTGCGAAATTTAAATACGATTTGACGCTAGATATATAAGGTGGAAGATTTAGGACAAATTTCTTGTTTGAATATAGTTAACTTTTAATCAGTAGAGCATCATAATTCATAATGTTTTTTTTTATTAGTTATTAATCATCATTAGGGTCGATAACTTTTGCACATTTCTATTATTTTATAGTATAGGTACATAGGTATCCTTGTACAAATGGATAATAGTAAAATTTCTCATAGAAAAGTTTTATTCTGGTTTTTTTTTCAAATGACATGTTTGTAACCTACTTTCAGATTAGTTTTTCAGATGAAAGTGATAAGTGATTGAAGGATATATCACTACGTTTCGTATAGCAACTTTTGCAATCCACTCATTATTACAGAAATGAACAAAGAACGTTTTTAAATTAATGGTATCGGACACAAACGGAGGAACAAAACAATAGACACAGTTATTTAATTTAAAATAAATGAAGCCGATAGTGAGAAAATAAAAATAAAACTGTTCTTTGAGAAATGTTGTTAATAACGAATTTATTTAAAACTGCGTTCTGTATCCAGAGAAATTTTATCAAAGTTCATGGAGCCGTTTTAGAGTTAAATAAGATGTTCCCTAACGGTTTTTTAACAGTTTTATGAAAAGTGCCTACCGTCATTTTAGGTTTAGGTATCTATAGACCTTAGGTGATTCCCTAAATATTATTTTTGTTGTTTTTACTTCGCCCTATAAATATAACTTAATGTTGGAAATATTAAATAAATTCTTCCCTTAAGTTAAACCTTTCAAATACAAAAATAATTTTTAAAATCTTATTCTATATTTTACTTGCGATATACATAAAGAATATAGATACTATATGGCAAGTTATGCATTCGTAAGAAATATCGAACTCGAGATTTTAATTAAAATTGACATTACGATGATAACGAAGTCGAAACAATTGAGTCTCGCAATTCTGTCTGTCGGTCCTTTCGGTCGCAGCCTAAACGGGTGGGTTGATTTTCTTTAAACTTGGTATCCATCCTTTTTTTGGGTATTCCCACGACACGTTTTTTTCATTTTTTGTATGGACAAAAATAACACTGGCTGCCGTAAAATTTTATTTACCAAAAAATTAAAATCTCATTTTCTTTCAAAAATGTACCCACAACTTTTTGAAAAAAAAATTAATTTTTTAACAAAAATTCAAAAATGGTTATAATAGTCCATCCCATAGAACTACCAAAATTTTCAATTTTTTTTTTTGATTTTTAAAAAGTTTAAAATTTTTTTTTGAGAACTTAATAATTCGAAAACTACTTCATCCATTTTTATCAAATTTGGCCAGCAGTTTTTTAAATATTATCTAGCAGATTTTAAATAAAAATTATTATTTTAATCAAAAATTACGGTACCTCCTTAATGAGAGTTTAAAAAGGGAGCGTATCGGAATCCCGGTTTTTAAAATCCCGTTTTTCGAAAATCCTGAAAAAAAAAGTTTTAAAATCCTGTCTACTATAATACCGTTTATTTTAAATCGCGTCTTCTAAAATCCTGCTTATTCATAATCCTAATGTATTAAAATCCCGCCTTTTAAAATCCCGCCATTTAAAATCCCGCCAATCATAAAATTGTATATATATTATTATATCCCATTATTTTTGGAAATATCTCCCAACATAACATTAACTAAGTCTCAAAATGCAAATGAAGGGTTATGTCCGATTAAATAAAAACTACCAAATGATAAAAAGAAACTTTGCATATACACCCAACATCGCGCCTACCCCAAATCCTATAGTGTACCCAAGCAGGGGGGTTGCAGGGTGCAGCATGCCCCCCCCATACATACCTCACTGTTTATTAAAATCAGTGGGACTTATTTCATAATGAACTAAGTCCCAAATGAACAAACTCGCAAATTTATGAACTAAGTCCAAAATTTTTTTTTTAATTAAATATATAAAAAATTAATTTATTTTAAAAACCGCTCCAACGATTTTTGAAAATTTTTTTGCGTCAATGAATTTAAATTTATTTAAAAAATCAGATGGCGTAAATAGTTGCTTCAAAACAAGATCAGATTTTGTTTAATTAATTTATTTATAATTATAATATATTATTTGGATTTTTTACACCAATTTTTCTGTTTAAACTGTAAGTTTAATGCATGCATATTGCATATGTATATGCATTCCGGTGATGCTTTGTTAATTTTTGTATTCTCACAGAATACTACCTTATACTAAAATACGTTTTTAGTATAAAATAAAGGCTCCCATAACTAATTTATTTCTCTTTAAATCAGACTTATAGATCTTAATTATTCAGACTTTAAATCCACAGTGTGATTGCATCTCTCTGAAAGCGTCTTTTGCTAAACAAAATTGTTTTTGATGATTAACAGAAACTTTCAAAGAAGAATACATACATACACGGGCACACATAATGTTATAATTACTCATTTTTTATAAAAGAGTTATTATTAAGAAAATAATCAAACTTGTTTTTGTGGTCGGTTATTAATTGATGATTTTTGAGAATTGTTGATGAAATTGCGTCAATGAACCGGTTTTTAAAATATACAATCTCCCAATAACAGATAATTATAGATCTTAAAATTTCAAAAACATGTTTTAATTGAAAAAAAACCGGATAAAAATAAGGCTGAAATAATAATTATTCTTAATTACCAGAATAAAGAACTAGGGCCTTAGTAATAAACAAATTTTTTTAATAGTTAAACGAAAACATACAGATTTCAGAAAAACCATATACTATATAATATAACGAATTTAGTCTCTATTATATACTTACGCGTTGCCTTATTATTTTCAAAATTAAGCGATTTATGGGTTAACAAAAAGAGTAAAACAAAAAACTAGCATCAACTGTTTTTAACTTTATCAAACGTCAAAAATAAATAAACAAAAAGACAAAATTAGGAATTTTTCACCGCGAATGATTTAATTTCATTGTTTTTTTCGTTAAAGTTTTAATTTTATGCTTAGGTTGAAAAATTGCAGAGAGAAGAGTGTAGAAGAGATGTTCCATTTAATTAAAAATCGTCACTGTCAGTTGTTTTATTTTTTTGACAGATTCAAGGGAAATTATCGTAAAATTGTAGTCGAATATCCTTAAATCTGTTTCTAACTTAACAAAGTTGCCAAATTCTTTACGAATAAAAGCTGTGTCTAACTATGTCTTAAATTTATATTCAGGTTCAGTTAGACTTGGGTTTAAAATATGACTATATGAATATACCACATTCTGTTGAAGCTCCGCATATTATTGTAACCTTGCATATTTCTAACAATTTGACATTAGTGCTTGGTTTTTATTTTTCGTAAGACTATATTCTCACAAGTTATTATTATTAATCTGTAAAGAAGGCAAACCCTGCTGGGCCTTATAAACTAGTATACCTTTATTTAACAAAACTGCTATAATCTCTAACTCTGAATCTATATTGATCTTTGAAGATTCAGCCCATAGACATTTTTGTTCAAAATGATATGAATTATGACATACTTTGTTATTGTTTGCGAATAGAAGTTTTTTGAGCTTACTATTACAGCATGACGTGTTAAATACGCATTTATATTGACAGTGTATTCAGTACTAACATATTTTAAAAACGAACTACGATTCATTTATATCAATGCGGCTTGTTCCGACTAATGAAACAGAAAAAATATAATTTTTTTTATTTGGAAGGCCGTTAAAAGTCATGTAAATAAATTAACAAATACTTGACAACATATGTACATATTTTATACTTTATTATATGAACATTATACAATGTACATTCCCAAATATTAAATTACTTTTTTGATTTATTATTAATGTTCATCCCTTAGGAATTCTTTTTATTTTGTTATGCCTTATTAACGCCCCCAATTACATATACTTGTGATAAAGGTTTTATAATAAAGTCATTTTTTTCTTGGGTTTTTTTCTTCTATATTATTTTTCTTTGAATTTCCGAAATTGCAGAATTTATTGATAAAACTTAAAATTTTTCAGCGCCATTGATAAAAGTCGAGAATGTTTTGTTTTCATAATTCATTCTGTGCCTGTTAAAAAAGGCTACCCAAAAAAAACTGTTGAACGCTGTCTTATGGACTTATGTATAGTTTTGGTTAATTGAAAAGCCACCAATTGAACTTTAATGATTTTATAATAGGTATGTATATTTGATTCGAACTTTCTGATTGTACCATATCATTTATCTTAAATTTGGATAAAAGCTGAAATAGCAATATATTACAGTCAAAGTCGATGTAAAATGATTTTCATTCGTTTCATCCTATTGACACTGTCGTAATCAAGCCGAAGTATAGCTATCCAGAGTCAAAACGATAAATTGCTCTTATATAAGCAATAGGGGTATGAACTATGAATACCCCTAATTATTCTTAACATCTAGTTTCATATTGCATTCAATATTTTTCATACAAAAATAAATATATAAGATTTTAAATTTGAATTTAATTTTTTCAAAATGTTTTCTCTTTTAATTGTATATAAAATTTTGTTTTAATTTTGTTTTCAAAAAAAAAAATGTTAATTGAAAAGAGGGAACTCATTAAATGCTCTGAAAATTGAACACTAAAGTAATTCAGACGACACATATAAAATGTTTACACCAATGTACATATGTACACATGTGATTATATTATTTAATTCTTGTAAATAAATAAAAGCCTGATAAAACTAACAATTTTTAATTTGTCGTATCGCCCACAAAAAGTTTAATTTATCTTATTACCACTATTTTTATATGATTATTTTGTATATGGACATAATATGTATTTTATTTTCTAGGTACACATTCATTATTATAGTTTTTTTTTAAGAATCAAAAAACCTGAAATATGCGAAAAACCATTTCAGGTATAGAAAAAAAGTTGTAGTGGAATTTTTGACTTTTTCTGGATAAAAGTTATAAAATGGTTTCATTTTACTCACTGAAACTATACACAAAAAAAAATTGATGAATATTGATAAGGTATGTATACAATAATTTTTTAGGCACACATTTATTATTACATTTTTTTTAAAGAATCGAAGTATCAGAACTAGAGGTACAAGTAAAATTTCAGTGGAAAATTTGACTTTTCTTATAAAAGTTATAAAATGGTTTGAACGTACTCACTATGTTTTAAATTAAATAATTTAAGCAAGCACAAACGAGAATAAACAAGTAAACTTTAATTTTGATTAGAGTTTTAATTACAATTAAGGATGTCAAAGAAGAAAAGGTCAATTGCACCATCCTCACCGTCACGCTGGTCGTTTCCATCTGATATACATAAATAATATTTTAGCAAAATAAATAACTGTCTGTGATACTAAATTTACAAACCTGAACGAGTTTGCCCAAGGTCATGATAAAAATTGGCCTGATAACAATATCAACAAACTCACCACATTTTGTGTTTTTTTTGTTTCTTGTAAAATACATTAATTAGTTTTGTTATAATAATAAATATGACCAAACGATAAATTAAATGTCTGCGCTTGAATTGCACGAACTTGCTTTTATGGATCAAGGTTTTAACAAGACTATAAGAATTGAAGAAGCTACATAAGTAATGGTTTATTAAAACAATTATTACAATTAAAATTTGTATATAATATACAACAAAAAAAACAGTTACGTAGAAGTATACACATTTGTATGTACATATTATGTATTTATGTACACAATTTTAAGAAAATCGTTACATACAACATACCTAATACCTACAGCAAAAAAAAGAGAAATACGGAAATAATCAAGCAAAACAATATTCAACAATTCAAATGCAGTTGTCAAACAATAAAACCAATATTGGGATGGACCTGATAACCTGCGTCGCTTTAGTAGCACAAAGCGTAGGGAAGACCCAAAATTTTAAAATTAAAAATGAACATATCAACGGTTAAAGTACAGAACCTCGTATAAGATGCGTTTTTTTATGTTTTTCTGATATAAATAAAAACCATGCAGATTTTGTACGCCGATCTATAGAATGAGGTTTTGAATTCGTCCCTTTTCTGTAAAATGTTCAGAACAACGTTGTAACGGTTGAAATCGCCAAAAGGTGGCTCTGATTTAACTGAATTTTTTGCATTAGGTATATTACATTTTGTTGGAATTTTTTCGACCTTCGATTTCCTACATGTTAACCGTAATATTATGTACATAATTGACATATATTGGCATATGTTTTCAAGTTGTATTTGACTTAAGTCATAAGTGAAAGTATTTACATGATCAGAAAAAATTTCTATATAAGGAAATTTTGTCTTGGGATAAATAGGGTAAAAAGCCTAATCATTAGCACTTTAAGATTTCTTTAAGAAAACTTTTGTTGAAATTTTTATGCAAGCCTTTGTATATGAATTTCTTATACGATTCAAGTTTCAACCCATATGTGATTGGCATTGATGTAAATGGTTATAAATGCTTATCAAACCAATTAATTCCACTTTTATCAATGGAAGCTAATGATTGGTAATAACTAATAACCTTGTTTTTTTACATCCCACCCATTTGTACCATTTTTATTCGCATATAAAAAAAATAAAACTGGTAAAATCTGGCAGTTTCGGGCAAGTAAGCAAACAGACCTAATTTTACCAATGATTGGTATTGTATGAATTTCGGTAATACCTTTGCAATTCAAAGTATTATGTTTTTACTGAAATATTAAAAGAAATCGATCTTATCTGTTATTCATTGTTTATTTGTTTGTAAAAAAAAATACTTTTAGCAGTAATTTGTGGCATTATTTCATCACAGTTATTGATACTCTTGGTTCACCACTTCAAGACTTGGTACTTTTTTGTATTTATTTGCGATGTATAACTTAACAATCCTAAACGATTAAATCCTTAAACTTCGTATACCTAATGTTTTTAGGACATCCTCAGATACCTAACCATAAAATATTGTATAGACGTTAAAGTTAATTGTTTTTCTCGAAAACATTTCCAAACATTATATTATATTACAAAATCGGTTACATATTTTTGTAATCTTTTGGTATATTTTTTTTAACCTTTTTTTTTAATCGAACTCTTCTTTCACGGGTTTTTCCAAGGCCTTGTACAAGTATCAATCATTAACCCAAAAAATATTTCACTTCAAAAATTTTTGTTCGCCCGGAATTTTAAAAGATATTATGAGTTTCGCTCGTACGAAATTTTCTTTGGCCAACTAAAAATAAGTGAACATTTAGGCTGTCAATGGCATTACATTCCGCTCGAAATTAATGTTCAAAATAAGGGGAATTTTTCAAACAAGAAATTTCGGGTGAAACTCACAATAGGCGAAAAGTTAAATGTCAAATATTCCGGGTTTAATGTTGTTCGGGTGAAACTCACAATACGGCTGATTATGTCTATAATGATAGCAATACTCCCATAACTGGAGACCTATAAGAACATACAGAGGTACAAACATAATGTTTTATGCTCATAGGTAGTATTATTTCCACACCAAATTTCACAATACAAAACCAACCCTTCTACTTCCATCAACCATATACTCACTGACAAACAAGGATCATAAAAATAAAAAAAAAGAAAACACCAATTAAATAACATATACGAGACAACAACCAACAGGTATATTTTTTTTATTTTTTAATAATTATAAACTGCATCTAACACTCATAGCAGACATCCTGGTTCATTAGCTAAAGATGCAACCTTGCAATAACCCGAGTCTACATTATGTTCATGGAAGGAATCGATGTGAACATAATCTATTCACATCATTCATCCCTTCTTTTTTTATTATTTAGAGAGGCGTACTCTTGAAGAAAATCTTTTTTATTACGATAAAAGGGCGGTAGAGCTCCTTTTATTGTTTTATATCTTTCACCAAACCTGGTACCTAGGTACATTAACTTTTTGTTTATTTAAAAAATAAAAAAAAACAAAGTAAATAAAATAATTTCAAGTGTTTACACTAAATAAAATTCTTACATAACAACTTTTACCTCCGAGATATTTTAAATACATTTAAAAATAAAAAAAAATCTCTACTAGTTTATTTTTTCTCTCGTTCCGAAGTGGTAAAATTGAGAATTTAACAGGATTTTCAGTCAAATATGGAAAAGGAAAATTCACACGAAAACTTTTTTTCAATTAGAATTTCTCAAAGAAAATTTTTAGAAAATTCAATAATCCTTCGCCCGCACAAATCCTTCGCTATATTTCAGCCCCCTTATTTCAGGGGTTTCTTTTCCGAAATTGCACTCGGAAATTATTTATTTAGTTTAACAACCGCAAGAAAATGAAATTAAGATACAAATGTAATTGAAAAACTGTATCTATAAAATGAGGAAAAAATTAGTTTTGATGTTTACGTTTCGCGATGCGTGGTGTGTATTTGGTTTTGTCGTAACTTTAGTACTGATTGCACGGTACAGCTGAGCATAACGAATGCTTTTTTCGGATATAAATATGTATATGTCTATATATGTTTTTTTTTTTAATAAAATGACAACATTTGACGGCTGGCTTTTTTATCTAATATGATGGCACTCAGAAAGGAGGTGGTTTGTTCTACACATGCGAACAGGGAAAAACTACCCTGTTGACAACATATGTCCTTTATTGAGAATTCTCTTTCGTTGAGTTTTGTTAGACCAATTGGAATTTGAATTCAAATGATAACCGCTAGAGTGTAAAGGTTTTTGGGTTTCCAATAGGGACGGGTAGATGTTAACATTGAATAAAAAAGTTGTGTGTGGATTAGGACTATTCTTAAATTTAATTCAAATTCATGGATTATTTATTCTAATACAATGATTTAAGGTGTCTTACCAGGGCCGTAGCTAGTGTTGAATTCAAGGTAGGGCATCGGTGATAACAGGTAGGGCAGAAGTAAAAATTTTGTATGAAATATGATCTGGGGCCTATTTCACCAAATACAATTAACAAATAAAAAATTGTATTTGTAAACTACATTTACGAATTTGTAAACAGAATTTCTGTTTCATAAATTACATACATATTTGCAACAAGTTTGTAACAAAGATGAAAAAAGTTGTACAAAATATAGTCGTAGTTTACAATAAAAAAAATGCGTTTCACCAATTATATGCAAGATTTGTAAACTAACAATTATTCTCACAAATTTGTGAGAGTCGTATGTGTAAAATGAAAAAGGCAATACATTTAAATATGCAAAACAAAGTGTAAAGTTGTTAGAAACTTCAAAAAAAGGTTCATAAATATTCTATGATCTATTTATTATTAATTCGGGAGCAAGCAAAACATTTTTCCTTTTCACATACATATTGGTATTAATTTTCAAAAATATGTCTACCTTTTCTATACTAAATTCTGTTTTTCAAAATTCTTGATATTAATATAGAAAACACATTTTACTCACACAGTTTACACGGTTTTAAGTTTAAAAAGCAATTTTAATATAGAAAACACAATTTGTAGAAGATATTACACATCATTTATCTTCTGTAATTTTTTTTCTACAATTCAACAAATTTTGTAAATTTCTTTTATTTGGTGAAACAGAAACTTACAAAAATACTCCAGTTTTCACAAATTTTTACTTGTAAACTACAAACAAATATTAGTCTTGGTGAAACGAAAATAAAGGTATTCCCACAAATGTCCCTTTGTAAATTACAAATATATTTTTGTAATACAAACGTTTTGTGAAACAGAATAAATCGATTTTTCAAACAAATTTTGTCAAAATTCGCTTGTAAATACAAATTTGTAAGTTGGTGAAATAGGCCCCTGATCTGGTAAAAGTGGTACCTACTCAATTGTCGGGAGCTGGGGTGATAGATAAGTGCAAAACATTCATATAAATATGTATTGGTTTTTATTATTATGTCTCTTAACATAGATATTATATTTAGCATACAGTCGACTCTCCCTAAGTCGTACTCTCTCTAAGTCGAATTTCTCTCTAGGGGGCCAGTTATAGCTTTCATCATTGAAATTTTTAAAAAAGCGATATCAGTGATTATTTTGATGCCAATAAAAAGCTGATGACTCGATTATTATTTCTAGTCCAAAAAATATTTCATTTTTGCCCTACCTTTCACATAAAACGATTTCAATGATCAATGATAAGGTAGTTCCATCATTAAAATAAAGAAATTCATTTCCTGCGATAGGCTGGACCAAAATGAAATATTTTTTTGACTAGAAATAATAATTGAGTTATCAGTTTTTAATTTGCATTAAAATAATCACTGATTTCACTTAATTAAAAATTAAAATTAAAATTTTCAATGATGAGTTTCAATGAAAGCTATAACTGGCACCTAACTCGAACTTTTTTGCCATATTTTATCATTCCCTTCAATTTTCCATACAAAAACCATTCTCTAAGTCGAACTCTCTCTAACTCGAACACATTTTCTCGATATTTGGCATTTTTTTTCATCCCTTAAGTCGAATTTTGTTTATAAAAAAACATTACCCTCTAATGAGGTTCTTCGTGGTCGATTTCCTCTTCAACTCATCGTTTTTTGCTAAAGAAAGTACGTATATCCTTATATCCACTAAATCTTTTAATCTTTAGTTCACAGCATTAAACAAATAACCTTGTCGCTAACTGATTATAAAACACTTATAAAACACCTTCACTACAGACGAATAAACTCTAATTTGCTTATTTTAAATTAATCAAAGACTGCAATACGTGGACAGACGGCACAACTCTCAGAGATGCATATTAGTATAATTTATCCACCAATTCAACCGTACTCAAAGTATTCATAGATACTCTATTCTATTTTGAGTCTTTTACTCTTACAACAATTTTTGTGCATCCAATTTAAATGTAACCAACAAATTCGAACTGTATCCCACAGCTATGTATACTTCCTAGTTCCTACCAATTATACTCAACTCATCAAAACTGTTAATATTTGCATTTGGGAAAGAAATTAATGTGTAGGTACTGAAAGGGTGAAAGAAAACACACACAAGAAAAAAAAAGTAGGTTGCGCATCGTATCTGAGACATATATTTCGTTCAATCAGCTATGAAGTATGAACGAGGTTGTTTTTTTTTTGGTAGAATGAATGACAAAAATGCTAGACAAAAAGTACAGTATGGGTAATTTCGTTACACTGCTTATGAATGAGGGTATTGTTTTTTTTTGGTGCAATGTAGGAAAGGAAAAAAATTGCGAAACGAGGACATTTTTTTTTTTTTAGTGGAACAAATCTTTGTACCTATACAAAGAACGAATTTAAGGGAATAGGAAAATCGTTACGATAGTTGATTTTTCAAGGTAGGGCATTGCAGGTTTCAGGCTTTTGGTTTTCAATTTTGTATCTTGGGTTTCATTTTATCATTTCACATAAAAATATTTGTACATATCTTCATTCCAACGAAAGATTTTGAATTAATTTCAACGTGGAACTGTTTTATAAAATAGGTTAACATAAATTTGAGCGAAATTTTCTTTAAGTCAGAAAAAACTGCTTTTGAAAATTCTTTACCATTTACAAAATCGTTTTTTAGTGAAATTTTTGAAGTAAACGGGCAAATACCTTTACTTATAATTTTGATAGAATTGATATATTTTTATTCATTTATGTATTTTATTTCTCATCTCTCTACTTCAATACCTAATTTCTAAAATAACGTGATTCCGATGGAATGTACATGTACATATGACTCTTATTTCATATTTATGATTTATTTTATGAATTCATGTATTTTTCGATAACATAAGTTCAGACTATCTGACCAGCCTCGATAGCTTGAATGATTTGAATGATCGTTATTTTATTTAAAATCAAATATTCTAATACATTTTTTTTTGCAATACCATTTGACTTTTCAAGCTAGTTGGTATTTCGATTTTGCACCATAGATGATGTTTTGGAAGATCTGACTTGACCATGACTGCATTGTTGAACAGAGTGCCGAAATTCGTTTTTGAATGTACGTTATTTTATGTACTTATTTATTTACAGTTTAAATACGATAAGCCGGGATGACTGGGACATCATAATGGATTCAAGACTATTTCTGAAATTTTATATCCTGCTGTACCACAGAATGATGGTAACTTAAATACAAATCAAGAGAACAAAATTATAAATAACAACAACAAATAACAATTTATTACAATATAAATTTCTAATATATATCAGTCAAAATTAATGCCTTCTGGAAGTGTCCCTTTTTGCTTGGCAGCTCTGATGTTCTCGTAGTACTGTGAAAAATCCACATATGGTGTGACTTTCTTGATTTCGCCAAAATTACTCGTCGAACTTGTTTGGGATGTGATTGATCCAGTTTCAGTCATATTCGTTCCCATTTCCGATGCTTCATACATCGAACCGGATGTATCCTCGCTGCAGTTGGTCAATTCATTTCGTATTTCCTGCACAAGGGAATTAAACATAACTCTGTTGGTGCGTTTCGTATTGAAATTTCTCAAAAGAATTGTCAAATCATCATTGGACCGTCTTCCGTTATCACAAGTCTCCCGGTGTTGTTGTACAATACTATTGACTACGGCTTGAGCAACATCTGTAAGGTCTTCATGATTCGATTGAAGTTCCCTGGCGCACATCTGGACTATTTGTCTATTTTCCTGTGTGGTGTCACCGGCGTAGATTTCTTGCAGATACTTACATGTTCCACTAGAAATAAGAAGCAAGAACTGAAACGAAGGATCTATGGTGATTCCTCCAACGATTTCTGGTTGAGCAGTGATTGGTTCAGCACTTGCATTCGCCAAATAATGACAATCCTTGTATCCGCCTTTGCCGAGATAGTACCCAATCGATCGGGTATTGAACATATCGAAACGTTTTAATTGTGAAACATCCACGCCTAGCTGAGTGAGTCGCAGAATTTCATCCTCATTCAGTAAGTTATGATCAACGGAAAATTGAATGGCTCTGGAGGTGTGATTCGCGTCGGTTCGGCACAGAAGCACCCTACAAGTGCCCACATTGCATATGAATAAACGCGAGTTGTAAATGAGACATATCGCAGCACTTGCACCAATAGCCAGTTCTTGTTCAATCGATTCTAAATTTCTCACTATCTCCTCATAGATCCCTACGTTTTCTGCTATCTGACACCTCAGGATAGCATATTTAGCTAAAAGTCCATCAATCGATTCTTGATATGATTTTTCAACAGTTTGGAATGCCTGCCGCAAGACTTCGTGCACTTCTTCGTCCGTTCTTTTGTCAATCAACTGGCCTAGAATTATTTCTGCCGCTATTCTTTGCATCGCCATTTTGGCAACTTTTTGACCTTTGTGTCCAGAGAATATTGCGTACAAACTGGTATTCTCGTTGACTTCGCAATAAAAGCTGCAATCGGATATTCTTTTGGTGCGTGAGATGTGTCCTTCATTGCCATTACCTCCGCCCCATTGGGGTGCTCGCTTAGCTGTCCCAGCACCTGTATTCTTGCACTTTGGTAGATCATCAGTCCAAGATCTTGAAACTTCGTCAATGCAATCGGCCCTCATAGCAGCAGGACTTTCTTAAATTAGATACTATATTTTTATTTTTATTAAAAAAAAACCCTTTGTTGAAGATAAAGAAAAATAAAGAAATTTTAACATATGGTTGCTGTCAAAATTCTGATGAAATTCGGAACAAAATAATAAATAAAGGTGCATATACATGAGACTAACTGGCTGAACACAATAGAAACGACGACGAACCGCCAACGAAAAGTTTGAAATACTTATAACTAAATTTCTTAATATTTCTTAATAGGGAGTTTATTATTCTATTGAGTACAATATAGTGTACTCAGTAGGGGTATTCCCGATCCGATGCAAACTGGTCTTGCATCATTGCAAAAGTGCAAAGTTTTTTTTTACAATGGGGTTAGGGTATAGCAATTTTACACTTTTGCATTTTTGCAATGATACAAGACCAGTTGCATCGGATCGGGAATACCCCTAGTATAAATGGATTTTTTCAACAGAAAAAGAGAAAAAAAAAGGAAATGTGTGTGATCGTTTTGGGACTGAAAATTAAAAGTTTCAAAAATTTTCGCCTAGGTAAAACCGCACTTGGCGGAACTGCAAATCAGTAAAACCGCGAGTACTTTCACACGAAACTGAACAGAACTTCATGTCGCGACAAAGTTGATCATAATTATCAACTTTGTCGAATAGTGCCGCACCGTGAAGTGCAGTTCTCTTACCTGTAAACACATTTGTTTGATATATCAAACAAAATCTAATTGAAATGTGGTGTGAATGATTCAACGAGATTTGGTTATCTTGTCAACGTTATCCGAGATAACCGTATAAGAGAGAGGTGTATTTAGTTGTGGGGAAGACGAAATTGCTGAGTTAACAACCTCAGCAATAAAAAAGTAGACCAGAGAATTTTCCGCGCGAAATTAGGTAATTTTGTGAATTACAAAAAAAGGATTTTCAGCTCAAATGAATTTAATTTCGTTCTGAATTACTCAAATTTGAAACCAAACTCTTTCGAAACTAAAATTTGCATGTGCGCGCGTGTGTTTATAGTCGCTGTCAGTCATGGTCGATGATGTGTACCACGCTTTACACTTAACCATAGGTAGGGTAGTTCGTTTATTCACTCACTCTCCTACCGACAAATTGTTCCGAAAACAAATTGAACCTCTACCAACCTCATTTATCTCCATCATTTTATATTCTGACATTTCTTATGGAAAATCTTTTCTCGACAAAAAGGTATGGCAAATTATTTCATTGATTTTATTTTACATTTCCCATTACATAACAGTCCAAATAATACATTATTTTGTAAATTTTATTTCAGTCAGTTTTATCAATAGAAAGTGAACAGTACTCAAAATGTCCAACGCTCCAGTATCTGCAGGATCAATCCCCAAGCCAGTTCTCAGAGGATTGCATAATGCCACAATCAAGAGGAATTTAGCTATTGCTGTTGGTTTGGTGTTCGGCATCTCGATGCTCTTCAAAGTTACCGTAAAGGATCCAAGGAAGGATGCCTACGCTGAATTCTACAAAACCTACGATGCCCAAAAAGCTTTCGAGAGGATGAAGGCTGCTGGTGTTTTCCAATCGTGTTAAATTATGTACTAATCTTGGAAGTTTAATGTGGATACAAAGAGTAAAGCAATAAAATGCTTTGATAAAATAATTATAATTGCGTTTTTATTTTCCTATAGCTGTTTAAAACAAAGACTATCCATGAGGTCATAAATTAAAGTTCTTCAAAAGTTACATGATTCATTCTCATTTAAAACTACTTGTTTTATATCTACCAAAAACTTCTTGTCATTCCTCGAATTTTCTTTCATTTAAAAAATGTTTCCGAAAAATTTGTTTTCCTAAAAATTGTCTAATTTCTTTGAACTTGTGTCAAGCTTATGGTACAATCTTACATAAACAATTCCGGGATACCTAATAGAACATGGCAACTAGCACAAAACCCTTTCTAAGAGGTCTACATAATGCCACAATCAAGAGGAATCTCTTTGGAATGTGTTTAACGGTCATGTGCGCTGTTACCACATTTTACTTGACGGTAAACAAGCCGAGAAAGCAACGCTTTGCAGATTTTTACAAGAACTATGATGCCGAGAAGGCATTTGAAAGAATGAGAAATGCTGGATTGTTGCAATCAACACCACCCTCACCGCCTGACCCGAAAGCTAAGAGGAAGTAAATTCCTGAAATATTGGCCTTTCTTTTAAAAATCAGGACTTGGTTGTTGTATTTTGTTTCAAATATAATATAAATATGTATGTTTTGTTTTGGTGGTTCATTGCATTTTGCAATTCTAAGAATTGTTTTTGATTATGTGGAACAGTCTGCTAAAACATGACATTTTGTTTTTCCTTTCTGTTAATTGATCTTTTAATATCATTTCTTCAGGTACCTGGGGGGTTATTTTTATGCTATCAGGATTAAGGTTTTGATTTTCTCATGAAATCTCACAGGGCAAATGGCAGCCAATTAAAAGTGTCTATGTCCATTATTTTCAAGGTTTTAGGAAGTTTCTTTTAACGCTGTGATATATGTAATTTACATTTTTCTAACAAACTTGAAGTCAAACTTCATTCATTCTAATAATAATTTCTTGGACAACAATAATAAAACAATTATATCTCTTTTTTTGTAGGCAAAGTCTTTCACATTCTCTTGTGTTCTAGGAAAAAATTTAAACATATTTTGATGCTGTAAATTTGTCTTTTAAACTGTTTCTGGGAATTTGAAATTAAAAAAAATATTTTTAAATCAAAATCCCACTGTAATTTGTGTGATTGTTCTTCATAATACCTGATTTTTTATTAAACATGTAAGACCCGTTACAACTAGAATATAAACAAAAAAATATATAAACTAAAAATAGAAACAATAAAACACACATTGGAATGCGTTCAGTGCCGTTCTTGTTAGTCAAAATTGAATCAGAAACTTATACGCTAAAGACTTCGTAAACATTTGCCCCAAGTGTCTTGCACTTTTCTGACACCAAAAAGAACGTCACAATTGATGTGACAAAGTTTTGGGGATTCTTAGTTTTGTCGATGCCCTTTGCTGTCAGTCCATTGAGTATGGGGATCACTTTGGCTAGAGCTAATTCAATTTTATTAACATTGAATTTGGTACTTTCGTCAGCAATTGCTCGATCCTGCAATGTGCTTTTTACAGTATCTGCCATACACTCGGCTATGCTATCAACTGCAATCGAGAAACCACGACATATGTTATTCGAACATATCGTCGATACATCATCGCTCTCCAGCAGGTCTAATGTTTCGCTGTACATCTTGTCTAGGATTTCTCCGGAATTTCCCAAATGTGATGGCATAACGTAGGTTGCCAATTTGCTGTTCGGATCACTCGTATCGCTATTAATAGACATCTGAATCGACCAGAAAAGCTGTTCCAAGTCGGAGAGGCTTAAGCGAGAGGTAAGCGATTGTGTTGAGAGAATTGTCTTTACTTTAGATTTGATCAGCTGCACTAAACTGACCAAGCCATCAGCTAGAAAATACCTAATAGATGATAAATAGGTCTCTCGAATGTCGTCCGTCAGTTTATTCTCCTCTTGAATGGTGTCTTTATACACATATCCACCGATAACATTCATTTGGACTCTTAGTGTGATGTTGAGCATGGATGTGGCATAAATAAATACTGCCAAACGTGTGAATGCAATGATTTTGAGTTCTTTCCAGAGCTCGACTTTGTTTTCTGGATTTCTCCGCAGCCTATCGAGCAGTTCATCGCAGTTAAGCAATTTGAGGATCTCGTTGCATAGATCTGTACTTATGCCTATGATGACCTGGTTGCAGTTGCGCTCTTGGGATTCGAAATACTGAATGCGTTGAGTGCGTTCTAGAAACTCACGTGTTTGTCGCTCTTGGAAATCGCGAAGCTTTTTCTGAGCATACTTGAAGACCAGAAATGATCCACCTACCACAACTCCGGTCACAACAAACTTTCTCCGATGGCGGGACAAAAAACCTCTTATGCCGGACAACATTTTATTCTTGGTTCTATACGCCAATCACTTTTATAACATAGCGAAAGAAAGAAATAAACATTTTATTATATAGATAATAATGAAACAAAGGCAGGTCATTGTTAGAATAATGATTGCATTTTATCGAGTTTTTAAACGGGTGCATCTTTTTCGACAAATAACTTATTACAAATTACAAATTACTTATTGACAAATTACTTATTTCTCACCTTTGTTTCAATTTGTTTTATAAATTTTTAATTTTTATTGATTAATAAAATAAATTCATTGAAAAAACAATCGGCCCAAACCAAAACGAACTTTGAGCAGACGAAATTTTTAGTCAGCCGGAGATAATTGTCAAAACCAGTGACATATTAGGGATGTGTTCATATGTTTTCATCGGTAGAGAAATGCTGGGTGCCCATGAATGTTTCTTATGTCGAATTCCTTTCAACAAAAGAATCGAATTTTTTCTAAAAGAATCGATTTTTTTTCTGAACAATTCGAATTTTTTCTGTCAAAACAAATCTTTCTAATGTCGAATTCCTTTCAACAAAAGAATCGAATTTTTTTCTAAAAGAATCGATTTTTTTTCTGAACAATTCGAATTTTTTCTGTCAAAACAAATCTTGCTAATTTAGCAAGATTCAAGAAAGATTTTACACCGATTTGCACACACACTAGCAAGATTTGAAATTTCTAAAATGTCAAATGAATGTCGCGGTGTTTTAAGAAAACAAATTGTGTTTTTGGTTGCAACGAATTTTCGGTGAATTTTATAGTGCGTTGCTTTTCAATTAACAATAATAATATTTTCCAAATTGAATATTTTCTGGATATTTTACTTCAAAATTGTTTCTGTCAAGTGCCACACACACAATCACAAAAAAAATCGATTCTTTTCGTCTTTTCGTATTCCTTTCAACGACAGAAAAAATTCGATTCTTTTTAGTAGAAAATTCGATTCTTTTGTTGAAAGGAATTCGACATAATTTAGCTAGATTCAAGAAAGATTTTACACCGATTTGCACACACACTAGCAAGATTTGAAATTTCTAAAATGTCAAATTGAATGTCGCGGTGTTTTAAGAAAACAAATTGTGTTTTTGGTTGCAACGAATTTTCGGTGAATTTTATAGTGCGTTGCTTTTCAATTAACAATAATAATATTTTCCAAATTGAATATTTTCTGGATATTTTACTTCAAAATTGTTTCTGTCAAGTGCCACACACACAATCACAAAAAAAAATCGATTCTTTTCGTCTTTTCGTATTCCTTTCAACGACAGAAAAAATTCGATTCTTTTTAGAAGAAAATTCGATTCTTTTGTTGAAAGGAATTCGACATTAGTCCCCTATACACGATGATTCTTTGCGTCTGACTCTTTTTTCGAATTTCTCTTTGAAAATCAACCTGTGAGTCGCACGCTATTACACGATGATTCTTTGCGCCTGACGCTTTTTCGAATTTCCTTTGAAAATCATCAAAATAAAGTTATATAAAAAGAAACGTCAAAAAGAGTCTCGGAAATCTTGGCCCACGACTCACAGGGCAACTGGTCTTCCGTCTCATCTTTTTTCTCTTTCGCACTCGTTATGTTCGAAAAGAGTCAGACGCAAAGAATCATCGTGTAATAGGGGACTTACAACACGGAGCAAGTAGTGGTGTTTCTTGACTTAAAATTTGATTTTCTTCAACCTGAAGACAGATTACCTACTTCGTCGCATAGGGCCGCGCCGTGAAGTGCAGTTGTCGCTTAGTGCGATATAGCTCATACAATTTCATACAAATAAGTCGTGAAGTTCAGTTCCGCTGAAGTGCAGTTCCGCCGAGTGCGGTCCTAGCTTAACGCGAATTTTCGGTGCCGAGTGCGGTCTTACCTTTAGTGTGGGGGAACCTTTAACTACATTGGCCACTTTTTGCAAAATTACAAAATTCCAAATTATCTCATTTCCCATACAAATTCACATTTCGAAATAAGGTGATTTCAAAAAAGTTTGCAAGAAATTTGATTGGAAATTTCGTAAAAACTTTATGAATACACCCAAGTGGAATGCATCCATAGTGGAAAACCATTGGAAACCATAGAAAAATTCAAAATTTAATGTATAGAAAACAGAAATAGAAAGAGCACACAAAAAAAAGAAGCTATTAACTGCCAAATTAAATTCAAAATTAAATTAGCTGTGAAATGAAATTTGCAATGAAAACACCTTTTCTATAATTTACCAAATTACCTTATTTCGGCTCCAATATAAACGTGGTACTTGCTTGGGCGAGCAGCTTAAAATTTCCAACAAACGAACGCATCCCATGTCAGCTCATAGCGCCACCAACCTCTTGATAACAAGAACTCTTATGTCATTACTCATTTCTCTTCGCTACGTTGAAAAAAAGAAGAAAAAAAAAGAAGTGAAAAGAAATCAATATTTCTGTCGTTGTGTGTCATAAAAAGAAAATTTTTGCAGTGTTATCCAGGACGAAAATTTTTTAAAAAATAACCATTTCTCTAATAACTCAATAGTATGGCGGACAATGAACAAAAAGCGATGCAGCTTATGGCTGAGGCAGAAAAAAAACTTACCCAACAGAAGGGTTTTCTTGGGTCGTTGTTTGGGTAAGTATCTTCAGAGCTTACCTACCCCCACCATTTCAACTTTTTCTTGGAATATAAAATTGCATGTAATTTTTTTTAATGATATTGAAAAAAAAATTTTAATACTTAGAAGTGGATCCAATAAGGTTGAAGATGCAATCGAATGTTATCAGCGTGCTGGAAATATGTTTAAAATGGCTAAAAATTGGTCAAAGGCCGGACAGGCTTTCTGCGAGGCAGCTACTTTGCATTCTCGAGCTGGAAGTCGTCACGACGCTGGTACAATGTACGTTGACGCATCCAACTGTTACAAAAAGGTAAACCCACCATACAACGATATTTAAAATGAAGTAATCATTTTTTTCTGATCAATTAAAAAGTCCGATGTAGAAGAAGCTGTATCGTGTCTTTTGAAAGCCATAGATATCTACACGGATATGGGACGATTTACTATGGCAGCTAAACATCATCAAAGCATTGCTGAAATGTACGAATCAGATCCTAACACTTTGGTAAGATAAAAAGGTCTTGTACAAAACTATACTCACTGCTAATGATTTTCCATCTTCCCAAACAACAACAAATAGGCAAAAGCAATTCAGCATTATGAACAAGCAGCCGATTACTTCCGAGGTGAAGAATCAGTTAGTTCAGCTAACAAATGCATGTTGAAGGTCGCACAGTATGCCGCTCAATTGGAAGATTACGACAAGGCTATACAAATCTACGAACAGGTAATTATTGTAAAACTAAATTCATTCAACTTTAAATTAAATGGGAAAAATAATTTAAATCGAATTTATACCAATCATAGGTGGCTACTTCATCTTTGGAGAGCTCTCTCTTGAAGTACAGCGCTAAGGAATATTTCTTCAGGGCTGCACTATGTCATTTAAGTGTAGATCTGTTAAATGCTCAACATGCAATTGAGAAGTATGCTCAACAGTATCCAGCTTTTCAGGATTCACGAGAGTATAAACTTGTGAAGGTGAGTATTTGGGTTGGGGTAACTTGGTAGGGCAGTTTTTCTTCGTTAAAGGGGCGGGGAGCGGTGGGGCTGAAGAAGTGACCTAAGGCAAACATCACGAGCATTAATCTTGTATATATAATATATATACATATATATAATTTATATCGGAAATATTAGATTGTAATCAGGACCCTCTTAACGTTATAATTAAGGATTCATATTTTTAGAGGATCAAGCCCCCAAACTTTGAAAACGGAGTATAAAAAATATTGATTATATTAGACCCATTCTAATGTATTATGTTCATACAGGTTTCTTTCTTTTTTTTTAACATATACTTAATTTAAGTTTATAAATAAGCATTCATTTATATTGAATTTATTTTTTAGACTTTGTGTGAGCACTTAGAAGAACAAAATATCGAAGGATTTACTGATGCCGTCAAGGATTACGATAGCATTTCAAGGCTCGATCAATGGTATACTACTATTTTGCTAAGAATCAAGAAAGCTGCCAACGATGATCCCGATCTACGATAAATTAACAATTTTGTTCTATCCTTCATCTCTCTCCTCGTAAATAAGATTAATGCAAATACTAAATAATTGAATATAATAAACAAAAACAAAACATATAACATATAACCAACATTATATGAAAAATGTTTTCTTTTCTTCTAAACTAATTTTTAATAATTAAAATGTTTAAAAACTGTTTTTTTTATATATATAAACACAACCTACGTATAAATAGAGTTAAAACGATAAATGAAATAGAAAATGCGCAAGCAGTAAGGATTGAAAATAGTTTAAAGCATCATTTCAGAAAAACAAAAAAACATTTTTAAACAAAATTCCAAATAAAAACTAAAAAAATTCGAAAAAAAACTAATATTCAATTTGTACTTTTTAATTACTTGTCAGGGTTTAGATAATTAACATTCGTGTTTAATTTTTATGTGTGCTTCATTCCTTTGAGTTAAAATATAGGAATTTGATTATGATCGATGGCTTTGAGATGAAAATAAAGTTGCTAATATAGAACCTTCATATACATTATATTTTTTTTTTATTTTTATTTTTTTCTATATATCTATTTGTTCGTTATTTGTTAATATGTTTTTATTGATACGTTAAGCATATAATATAATTAAATTGTTTCTCTATTCTCAAACATGGGCATAGAAAGTAGCTATATATTATTGAACCTAAATGGATTTATTATAATACACATTATTCTATATACTTATAAGCCCAAACAAAAAAAATATATTCCATAATTTTATTGTAATTTAAATTTGAAAAATATCTAAAAACGAAAAAGAACTACATAATACATAATTTATGTAAAACTATAAAACCAATTGCAATTTTATTGATCAAAATTACTGAACGTATATTATTATTATTGTATTCTTATATTTAAGAATCTATTTTCCAAATAAGAATATTGATACACAAAAAAGAAAAACAACATACACCGATAAACAATTAGAATCTATTTGAGGGATAAATTGAAGGAAACCAAATTTTAAAATTTATTAAAACCTAACACAAATATAAATCAATTGATTAAACCTGTAACAATTAAGCTGAAAATATAGTTTAATGAGGAATATTATTTGGACTATATTAAAAGTTGTAAAAGAAAAAATTTTAAAGAAAAAATTATCCTTTTACGAATTTTGAAAATATAATACATAATAAAAAAAACAAAAATGTAAGCACTCACTCAACTTCAGAAAATATCAAATACAGTTGAAAAAAGGCAAAATGCTATTGTGCATTTAATGTAAATCCATTAGATATTGAATTCGAGTCAAATAAATATAATAATAAAAAAACATGTTGATTATTTAATTATAATTTTTTTCAAGACATTCAATGCTGAAAATTCAATAAAATTAGGTTCGAAATGGTACTGTGTTGACTAGGATGTATAGATTCAATCATCTTGTAGGGAATAATTCCTTTGTATAATAGTCCTCAGTCTCAACTACACGTCGAAGGTCGACGATAAGAGCGGGCGTCATGAAGTGAGCTCACAGAATAAAGAAGTTATTTGATTTTTGTTCGAGGAAAATTTATTCAGAAAATAATCTCGATAGCTGACAAATTTTCAGGGGAAAATTCCCTTCGAGATGCCCGATAGGGAGCCGTAATTCTAGGGCTACAATGAGGGCTCAAATGTGTTGTTACTTCTCTAGAACAATTGAAGCCCTCTGATTATTCGCTGCTAAGCGATCCCTTTCATAAATTCGCTCTTACAAACTAACACCAAAAGTTTAAAGCACTTTTTCCCAATGCCATAACGGAGCGATAATTTTTGTTTAGTTTTATTGGAAGAACATCTTGCTATTTAAGCGCATTTCAGCACAATATCATTGTGCTTCTTCATTTTAACTAGTTTACAGCTAATCGGAAAATACCTACCTCATTGGAGGTTCGATTGAAAGAAAATTAATTAATTAAAATCACTATCCCAAAACTACAGTTGAATATTAGTATGCCAAAACATTAATTTATTTTATCAATTATTTTATTTATTATATACTGGTTTAGTTACTTGTCCACAAAATAATAAGGATCGTGTCGTTTTCTCAACAATTAAGTACGCAAATGGTCTATTTAAGTAAAATCTCGGTGGTGATGCTTTGTTAGCGAATATTCCTGCTGTAATCGCAGCAGCAACTGTACCCTCTTCACTCACTTCAATCTTGGTTTGATGGATTACCCTAGAGAGATAAAGCGGTTGGTCTGATATTTTTGTTAAATTAGCATAGTTTGGTTGGAAAACGTCTTTTATTCCCATCTATTAAAAAAAAAGTTAATAATATATTTTTGTCAAATTTTCAACAATAATAAAAACCTTATCTAGAATTGCATTTAAGTTGATGCTTGTTGTTGTTGTAAACTTGGGCAAAAATACTTCAACTTCGTCTGCGTCATATTCAGTCATTATTGTCTCTTTTTCGCTAAGTTCAGTGAAAATTCTTTCTAAGCCAACATTTCGCAGACTTTCAATAGCTTCATTTAGACGTATACCTGTACAAAAACAGTCAATTAAAAAAAAATACAAACAAAAATTTAAAATCTCAAAAATTATACCCTTTTTGGGAACTATAATCAGCATGGAAAGACGATCTTCCTTGCCATAGGGAAGCTCCAAGATATGGGATTGCATTTCAATTATTGGTGCATAGTTAAAAGGTGCTGTTTGTGTCATCATTTGAACTTGTGCAACAATATTACCATCATCGTCATAAAATGGTTCATCTTTGGTAAAAGATGTATTGAAGGGTAGCTGCAGTATTAAAGGATAAATACAAAAAAATCCCTTAAATGTAATCTAAACTACATACCTTCCACTGTCCTTTGAAATAAATCGATGAAATCATAATCATTTGCGCATCTTCAAGATCTGAAGAATGAAATGCTGGTTTAATCAGACCCCTGGTAGCCATCTCTATGTACTTAGTGATCTCAGCCTGAGCTTTTGCTTGATCGAAAAAATTTATTGGTTTCAGATTGGCTTGGTATTGTTGTTCAATCACTTCCTCAAAGTCCCTTTTGAGTGGACGATTCATATCGTAGAAAATTGTCTGCATTGTTGAGACTTCAATAGTACTCGTGTTCACTCTGAAAAAAAAATAAATGCAAAAGATAATCTTTTAACGGGAGCTGCGGTTCTTACTTGAGTGTTCTTTCTATAGCTCGATAACCTTCACGAAGAAGTTGGGAATTATTGGAAATTCTGAGTGTCCGTTGCAATTCATTTAACGTTTCTCCACCAGAGCCCTCTGTAACTAGCAGTAATAATGCCCATACTGTGAACGGTGAAATCATAAGATTTTTCTTGATGCCTGCAACTTCTCGGCACACGGTTGAGAACAATTCCAACGAAAAGTCTTCAGCTCCTTTTGATATTGTGTTTAAATAACCCAAAGGTGGTGATGTTGGCAGGTTTGCAGCTGACGCCGACGCCACAGGTTTTGTTTGCCATGTCGTAGATCTCTGAGCAACAATAACTGTTGCAATGTATGCTAAAAGCACCAAGCCTAAGAAATAAAGTGTTTTCATATTAAAGTTAACTATGGCGTATGAGCAACTTTTTTTTTTAAATAAGCCAAAAATAAAACAGAAATCAACTGGGAAATAATAATAAATAAATATAAATCCTCAAAAAATGTTTCCAATCCAGAAATTTGTTTACACATACAAATTGTCACGATAATTAATTTTTAAAATTATATTTCAATTTTAAAAAAAGGGTTTATCTAAATGCTTAGATATGCGAATGTTTTTTCGATACAATACAAATTCTATATATGTATGTATGTACATTTATTACTGAAAAAAATCAGTTCATTTAAATGAACTTGTTGAATTATTGATTCACAAATAGCATATTTAATGAGCTTAAGTCCACTACTCAAATGATGAGTCCCCGCCGCCGGACAAAAAAACAATTATTTGTGGATTAAAGCTATTAAAAGCAGAAGTTTGATTTGTTAAACTTAAATTCGAAAAGTAACTTATAGTAATTTTTTTTTCTTTTCTTGACACCTTATGCAAGTTTATACAACTTTTTTTTATATTATATGACATGATTTATGATGAACACAGAAATAGCACACAAATCTTATAATATCACATCCATTTGTGTATTTATCAAGTTAATATACTAAGCGTATTCATGCAACGTCGGAAAAGCATCGTAAACGTGTTAAACGTCTTAAAGTTTACGACGTCAAAATTTGTATGGGAAATTTTTTCAAACAAATCTTTAAGACACAAATTTGTGTGTTAAACGAAGATGGTAAAAAGATGGTAAACATCGTAAACATGGTAAACGGGCATATCGAGGAAAAATGAGGTTTTTTTCAAAATAGTGTGAGTTACACAAACACAAATGCATTCTTACATGCACTTATGTGTTGATCACAACAATAAACATACTTACCATAATTTTCGCCAAATAATCAAGAATATAGATCATTGAAAGCAATTTGTTCATTTAATTAATTACATATATAAATTTACTTTTTTGGCTTATTTTGGGCATTTTCAAATTGCGGATGACAAATTTTACGAATATTAAAATTAAATTAAATATTTTAAACTGTTTGACGTTTAACGAACAGCTGATTTGTTTACCATATCGTTTACCACATTTACGCAAAATGTTTTTTGGTGCGTTTATGAAACGTGTGTCGGAAACTTTACGATTTTACGACATCGTAAAGTTTAAGACGTTGCATGAATACCCTTATTGTGATATAGTCGACCACTGTTTTTCAAATTAACTTGGAATTTTCTATATGCTCTCTTAACCACCTTTCTACATTTCTCTAACAGATGAAGTTCCATTTTTAATTTTGGTTCAATTTTTTTTTTTTAATTTCTGAACTATTACATTAAGGGTATTCATGCAACGTCTTAAACTTTACAAAAATACAAATTTTGACAGTTCGTTTACGACGTCGTAAACTTTAAGACGTTTACGATGCTTTTCCGACGTTGCATGAATACCCTTATTATTGCATATGATTTCTATGGGATTGAGATTAGAACTTTGTGCTGGCCAAATTTCGTTTTGTTTATAAAAACCAATTTCTAACTGCACATAATCTATGTAAATGCTCCCATATCTTACCAGTCTTTAGAATATAGAAATTAAATGACTATCCTTTCGGGTGATGCCCAAATAATTCCATGTATTATAATATAGAATTTAGAATATAAAAAATTAAATGGCTTTCCTTTCGGGCAATGCCCAAATAATTCACCTTCTATTTCAAACCGGTTAATTTAATTCCATCGCAGGTATGTACATACCTACATACATTAACCTTGTTCGTTTACTTGCCAAACCTACCCATTTCTACCATTTTTAGCCCGAATGACTGTCAAAGTTTATATAAAAAAAATTAATCTGGTAAAATCTGGCAGTTTCGGGCAAGTACGCGAACAGACCTAATATCTACTCGTTTCCAAAATTTAACATCTGTATATTTTTGTCATGTGTGTTAGCCAAACGCCAAATGAACTTTATACTAGGTCTGTTTCTTTACTTCTCAAAACTGAAACTTCCTACCCATTTTAGTCCAAAGGACTGTGAAAGTTCATATAAACAAAATAAATTAGACTAGAATTGGTCAAAATTGGAAGTTTTGGGAAGTAAACGAACAGACCTTTTATGTTTAAAATAACAACTGTTTTTCAATTCCTGTTCTTTATTTCAAACATTGGATTCTTGTAAAAAAATATTTGTAGATTGGAATCAAAATTAACACTATGATTATTGAGAGTTCCGAAAAAAATTGTTTTCGTCATACCGTCCGTCATTTTATACGTCCGTGCGTCCATTGGAATTTGAGCAAGAGCTTAACTGGGAGAACCCGTTGATGCAGAGCATTTTTGATGATTCCCTAGAGGGGAAATTAAAATTGTTGTTTTAGCTAAAACGTGGTAGCTGCAATTAATTAATACAATTAAAAATTGTCTGCTAATAATTATTAATCTATTCGAGATATATGGTAAACCATTTTCCGCGAACAGTTCAGTAATTTGGCTGTTTTTGGAGAATTAATTACCTTGTGTGTAAAGCTAATATACACTCTTTTTATTCGAATACTTATTTATATGTACACAATTATCGGCGCCTCTGCCCAACATATGTTTGTTATCTGTATACATACATACATACATACATTATGTACTTAAATAGTTCAGTGAACTATGTATAACTTAATCTACCTACTTAACGGAATTAAACTTGAAATTAAGTATAATCAAGTTAAGCTTGATTAAATAAGAAACATGTTTTACCATTCAGCGCACCGAATAATTTGGTAAATTTCAAAACGTCACACAAGAGTTGTTTGCGTCATTCATTATTGTATTTTCCCGCTTTTTAAAAAAAAGTTGTTAGAAGTAACCACAAGTCATTATAATATCAACTCAATGCAAAACCAATGAGAAACCTTAACAATGAATTTATCGTGCAAATATATGTAAAAGTTTAAATTTAATTTGTTCTTTATGAATGATATATAAATGTAGAATCTACATTTGTATGTAGGTGTTCCTTTTTAATGACAATCGATTTTATTTATTCATGGAAAAACTTTCTACAACCATACAACAGCTTCATATAGCATTGCACTCGAATATACAAATAATAAGTTAAGTTCAAAAATCACTTTCATAAACAACATTTAAATGATTCATTTTTTTGCATTATTTTGTGTTAATTGCAAGTTGGGTTTCTTTTCTGACGCATTTAACTAATTGTGTTATTTTAAGCGAATCATTGAATTTTAATTTCTGCAAGACGAGATCAGGAGACCGGTTTGTTTAACATACAGACATTGATTGCTTTCATACGATTTCTTAGCCTTGCATCTAAACTATTATTAAAAAATTGGTGCGCTACTGGGTCGCACGAGCTTGCTCTTGTGTGCGCTCACATTGTGTTTTTAAAGATTTATCATTTCAAAAAACTATATTTTTTTTATAAAAGAAATAAATTAGTTATGGGAGCCTATATTGTATACCAATATGCGAGTATGGTACATTTATTTATGAACAATATAGCACCGTGTTGCAAATATGCATGGAACTTACAGTCTAGACTGAAAATTTGTAAAAGAAATATGTAATTAAAGATACATAAATTGATTAAACAACCTCTGAAATTATTTTGAAACCAATGCGATGTACATACATCATCCGATTTCTTAAGGAAATCTCAATTTATAAGAAAAAAAAATTGAAAATCATTGCAGCGGTTTTTTAAAAAAATAATTTTTATGTATACAATTTGGAAAAAATTAACCCATTTTCGAAATATGGAATTTTCAAAAAATTATTTTGAAATTTTTTTTAAAAATCAATAATTCTTTTAATCTTTTAAAAATTTAAGTATGCAATTACTTATTTGAAGCATTTTTGCAAACAAAATTCAACTAAAATTTCAAATGATAATGAGATAGTTAAAAACAAAAAAAAATGGTTCTATGAGAGATACCATTTTTTAACGGTAGATAATTTTTTTTCCAATAATATGGTAGATCGTACAGATATTATAGTTCACACAAAAATTAAAAAAAAAATCGTAGGAGCCGTTTTTGAGAAAAATGAGAATTTCAATACCGGTTTTTAAACATTTATATGGGAGGGTGCCAAAGTTTAATAAAAATTGTCCTAGTTGTTTTCGAATTATTAAGTTCTCAATAAAAAAATTGATCAATATCAGTTGAACTGTTTTTTAGAAAATCGAAAATAAAAAATGGTTCTACTGTAGGTACCATTTTTAACCATTTTTCGGAATTTTTTTTTATAAAATGGTTGCCTTTTTGTAAAACAAATTACTGAACTTAAAAAAAGAATTTGCGGGCACGTTTTTGAGAAAAATAATATTTTCATTTTTTGCTAAACTAAAAAAGGTAAATTTTGTACGCCAGATGCCGTTATTTTTGGTCTTTAAAAAAAATGGAAAAAAAAAGTGTGGGGGAATGTCCAAAAATGCCATACCAACTTTGAAGAAAATCGACCGACCCGTTTAGGCTGCAGCCGAAAGGACAGACAGACAGACAGAATTGCGAGACCCACTTTTTTCGACTTTGCTATAATTGTAATGTCAACTTTGATCAAAATCCCGAGTTCGATTTTTTTACGAATCCATAAACCTGTATATCGCAAGTAAAAATGTAGTTGGATGTATTTTAATAAAGATATTTTGCAAAGGAGGGTAAAAACTAAAAACAAACAAGACTCGGAAGTGTATAAATGTATCTGGAGAAAATTCTCCCAACCGAAAAATAAATATACATATATACATATACATTATGTATGTATGTATGTAGGTAGTGTACATTTTTTTAGAAGATTTGAATGAATAAACTATACTCCCATTTGTTAATTGTTTTTTATGTAGAAAAATTTATTTATTTATTTATAAACAGATTTAATTATTTAATTTTATTAAAAAATGGGTAGATATATACAATTAAAATAAAGTGAGCGATGTGGGGCGTAATCAATTGCTCTTAATTCCAAAAACACTATTGTTTTAAAGTCAGAGCTTGAACTTACTAATATATGTGATTAAAAAGAAATTAATTCATTATAGGAGTCTCCTCTCCATGCCAACTTTCAACTTGGCCCTGACGCTGGCCCTGTGGGACCGCATAAAACAGTATCCTTTAAAAACAAAACTTTTATAAATTGGTATTTTCTCTATTCATTTCCATTTAATAATGTGCATTTAAAGATTAAATTAAAAAACGATGTCATCTACCCTTTTTTTTAATATCGAATGTTCAAAAAAATTATATACATATGTATATTTAAATCCAAAAAATATTTTGTGAAAATGTGATGTTTAATAATATTTAAAAATTTATTGAATTTTCTTTATACAAAATTTAGTTTTCAAGTTGAAAATAAAAAACAAGGTCCCCGCCACACTTATTTGATCGTTTGGTGTGCTGTTTTGTGACTTGTGGAGCGGTTTTTTGTCGAGCCAACCGTGGACTATAACCAGAGTTGTGTTGTAAACTGTCACTTTTTTGCTTTTGCTTTTTACTTAAGAAACTAGAAGATTTTTTAAAGTCTGTTCGTTTGGAGGCCCGCCGGCCACCCGGAGTATTCATGAGTTATTTGCTAGCTATTTTCAATGGAAGCATTGAATTTATTTCCCTATACAAATTTCATCGACGAATTGATGTAGTACTAGATTATGATCGTTTGCATCTATACTGATAACTTCATGAGTACGTCGCCACCTCTAACGGAACACGGCTATTTTCGCCATTTCCCCGCTTCAATTAACTGCACGAACGTTTCATCGAATGGTCTATGTAAACACCAATAAAATCACAAGACACATACACAGATCTTAAGTAACAATTCAATAAGATCTACAATTTTTCGTATGTAATGTTGATAACAAAAAAGTCAAATTCGAAATTTATGACTTTGAACTTATGTATAGGCCAAATGTGTTGATTAATTAAAAAAAAAATACTTCAGTTTATTGTTTATTATTAAAGAAACTCCGTTTGGAAAGAATTTACCATTCCAATTTTTAAACTTGAAGAATTAACAAAAAAAAAACAGTTTTTCAAAAATGTGTGAGGTCCTCCAATTTATAGAGAATGGTTTCACGGTAAAATAAAATGACGGATATTTCTAATAATTCCTATTTTTTTAACGTGTACTTTTCAATGAGCATTTTAGTTAGACATGTACATGTAGATATAATAATATTTGTGGCTTACATATGTTAAAAAAACAGGTTTCGAGAAAAAACGCAAAAACGCAGACAAAAGTCTTCAATCTGTAATAAGAATTAATGTAAATTTGTTTTAGGAATTACAAGATAACTTTTCAGCGGGAAAATGAGGTAGTGGCTGTAGACTACTAACAATTTAAAAAACGCTTATGTCGACATGAGCTACTCTGTCTTATTGCCACAGATATATTCCTTTGAAAATAAATTTTATTTTCTGTTGAATTTAAGGAGTATTTCATTCCTATTGAACATGGATTTAGAGTAGAAGAAGTGACACAAATTTGTATACTCTAACGCCCATATTATTCACTCGATACATCCAGATTAAAACTTTAATCCAGATGTAAAGTATACAAATTGAATGTAAATACATCCGGATTTAAGTTTCAGTCTGGATGTATCGAGTGAATAATATGGGCGTAAGAAAATATTAGGTCTGTTTCTTTACTGTTTGGGAAGAGTTTTGGAAAAAGTTTAGGCTTGGGCTTTTTGATATTGTTGTTGTAATTTTTGACCAGAAATTAAAAGTAAGGAAACGCATTTGGGATGTTTCTGATTTGTTTCTGGGTAAACGTCACACTTGACAACAAAAATTATCAGTAGTTTGACAAGCAAGAAAAGGCAGTAAGTGAAATATTCGGGTAGATTCCGCGGGTTCAACGCACTTCTGAAAATTCATATATCCCATTTTTTCTGGCTTCTGATTGGGCAGCTGTCATAAAAAATTAGACGACTTTCAAAGTCATCTGACAGCTGACCAATCAGAAGCTTGAACAATTCAGAAATCTGAATTTTCAGATGTTCGTTGAACCCGCGGATTCTTGCTGGAGAGGAAATTAAATAAATTTAAAAAAATCAAAAGGTCATGGCATTTTCGTGCCAGAAAAAAAGTAAAGAAACACATTTTGGGTAGATTTGGGATACCACTCCGAATCCAATAGAAAACATGTCTTTAACACCAAACTGGGCACTTTACTAAAAATTTTATACTGGTGGTAGTGGTAACGTTAATGACGTTAATTATATGTCCATGGTGCTGTATCCTGTATAGTTACAAATATACAGATATTATATTCATTATTATTTTCGTTACACGATTCCCTTTATCATTCACTTCATCTTTCGTATTTTTTGGCAGATTTGGTGAGGGAGCCTCTATAAGTTCACAATTGTTTTGTAGACTCGGGTTGTTCAAAAGTCCATTTTGGAATTTTTAATCATATGAACTTAATGCACCAAAAATAGAAAAAAATTAAATGAATAAATTAACTCCTATCGACGCACGTTAACATTATTTGAATCTTATTTTGACTGCATAAAACCTGTTCTGTACAGAAAAGATTAGAAAAGTACAGTGTTGTGTGTTGCATGAGTAAGAACCTTGCCCTAAACTATTCTCCATTGTGGTTCATAAAGTTGTCCGGAACTTTCACAGTTATTAAGCAACTTTCACATCCTTAAAACAAAGCTGTACTTTTCTTTTGTGGCTGTTTTTACAAACTTGTGGTATTTTGCTCTGTTCTGATCTAGTCCTTCTTCATTAAACACAACTATAGCAATAGCTATACATATATTATGATACATTTGTGAAAATAAGCACAATCTATAAAATTAAAAATATTACAACTAAATTCAAAAGTTATGAACGATCTTCGATCCGCACCAGTGCGCAAGGTGTATAAAATCCATAAATTATTAATTGTTCGGCTATATTCTGTCGGCTTAAAAGATTTGTATTTTTCGCGCTAATACTATAAAGCTACGCGCAAACCGACGCGATTGCGGTGACGATCACGATAAAAATGTGGATGCCGCACATGTTAATCAAAGGAGAGGCACACATCTACGCGATTTATGTGTGTTTCTCCTTTGATTTATATGTGCGGCATCCACATTTTTACCGTGATCGCCACCGCCATCGCGTCGGTTTGCACGTAGCTTAACTTCAAAAACGGGTAATGGCAACACTTTTGAATTTAATAAAATACCAAAAGTCGGATAAATTTACATTTTTTTTTTCAACTGCTGCTTCATATTTGTTAAGATAAAATAAATGTAGAATGTTAGGTAGGTATAGAAACACTAATATATTCTGGTTCCCTTTATGATTGTTGTAATATTCAATTAACTAAAACAATCATCTTGTGTAAAACAACAATTAAGCCGATCAACTTATTTATTCTTATTTAACTCTATAAAAAGGAATTAATACATTATTGGTTTAATTATCAATAAATGTATAAATATCAGTTAAGTATTTTATGTAAGAAAACATATCTATGCCCTATACAAAAATGTTGAAAATTCAATTTACCTTAGCGCAGCGTAAACATTCCTAGTTGTACCTACACGGCAGGTATAACTAATAAGTAGTATCCAATCAGAAGCGATTATGTATTTACAAAAAAAAAAAATCTCAAACCAGGCGTCAAGGTGAACCTCATAATTCACTGGCAAAAATACTCGTTTTCTTGCCCGCCGTTGTTATAGGTAGGTACATCAAATCTTTAAAGTCCCGCCTGATAATCTCATGTTTTTTCGCATTTATAGATTTCCTACATCTTAAAACTTTAAAATAACTGCAAAGGTCATAATAGTAAATAAATATTATTCTAGAAATATAAACAGCTGTATAGTTTCGAAAAAGTTAGTTAGCCAAAATATAAAATTCCCCTTAAAAATTATGACCACTAATTATTAAAGCTTAAAAATAGTGTGTGAACACTCATTTTATCTCTTACCCTGCTTCCACATCATTTCAAAGTTGGCTTTATCAGATTATGAAATCACACAAAATTTATTTTTTGATTGAGAGACAGAGGCAACTTATCGAATTATTTTCATGGATTGTTACACTTTCTAGCAAATCTTGAGAGCACTATATGCAAATACGCAATTACAGTTAATTGCGAAAAATGTTTTCCATGAAAAAAAAAATATCTCTGCAGAATCCCGATTTTTATAATTATAAAACATCAATAAGAAAAATATGTTGGTGAATTTCTAACACTTAACACATTACAAAGGGAGAGGTAGGTGCACACAAAAACAAGAATAATATCTAACACTGAATCAGTATAATTCACTATAGAACGGAGAGTATAGCCCCGTATGATTATTTTGGACGTTTTGAATACTCCAAACGCTACTGCAAACTGACGATGATACCGGAATGACTTGAGGTCTACTTGTGTGCGATGCACGAAGCACAACTTACTAACCAGTCGACTCGAAGATCATGATCACAATAAATATCATGAAGCGCTCTGAGAGAAATAATAGCTTAAAACGAGATTCTAAGCAAGAAACTTAATATGGATCGGACTTAGGGGTATTGTCGGAAAATTCTAAAAATAAAAAAAACTTTTAAAAATGGATGGTAAAGAGCTTGAGTCAGTAACCTCTGGTCGTTCGGTGTCTATACGTTATGCCAATAGTCACCCAAATTCATGATTATTATCAAATCCAGCATGTGAACTCGAAATTGTCAAAAATAAAATAGGGAACTCAAGGGCTGTGAATTTTATTAAAAAAATAGAAGATATTTACAATGTGATTTAAAAATACAATGTATTCCAGAATTTTGGTATGCATTTATACTTACGGTATAATATTATGTATTTAGGTACCTAAAATATTTTTTAACAAAATTGTATCATTTTAAAAACAACAAAATGAAGAACCATTATTTTTTTTATTTACACTCAGTCATTTATAAGATGTTATTCTCGTTGTTTTAACAACCCTGGTGTGTATATGTTAGTCATATAGAAACTTAAACAGGAGGTAATTGCTTTAAACAAACAATAATAAAAAAAAATATAAAAAGGATTAAATAGAAAGTGGTTATCAACAAAAGTAAGGTGTAAATGGGAAACAACAAAATGACGCAACAAAAATAGGTATGTATTTAAGTTTTTATTGACATTTTACTTTTTTAGGTTAATGTGGTTTGTGTATTTTTAAATGGTCATCAATAAATCATTAGTTAAATTTTGTAACTGTATTTTCATGAGCTAATAGAAATAACAACAATAATTGGCAACTGCCGTTGCAAAGACCTTGTAGATTTTAGTAAAGCGATATCCACAATAACGGTGAATAACCACCTAAGTAATACAAAAAAGAATTTTGATTATTAATAATGCTACAGCTAACACATCGTCGTCGTTCTTTAAAAACTCCCTAAGTGCATTTTTCGAAATTTAAAAACTCCCCCTAAATACTTGGATCCTCCTCCCCCCGCTTGCATGGAGAATCTCAAGTTATCAATTTGAATCTGTGTTCAGTACAAGTCCTTCCGCTCTACCAATTTTCATCATTCTACAATAATCGCAAGTGCTCCATATAAAATATAACAATTGTAAAAAAGTGAACGAATACCTCACCTCCTAAATGAAAAATCACTAACTGTCGGTGCCTAAATGGGTGGGTCGATTTTCTTTAAACTATAGGTAGTATGTAGGTACTAGGTACTGTTACCTATCAATTTTAAAAACGAACCATGTTGTGTAAAAATAGGAACAAGCGGTTTACTTTTAAAATAAGGAGTTCTAATTTTATTTTGTCAGATAAATTAAAATTTAAAAAAAATTGTTACGAAACTGAACAAAACGGATAAATAATAATAGAACAACGATAGAACAGCGATATTTCTATTGGTTTTAACTTATAATTCTAACAATCACCCTTATTCCGTAAGGCGTTTTGGTAACACGACAGGGTTTTAAAAGCGGCAATTGGAGTTTTAGTAAAACGACTATTGTTTTATTGGTTAGAAGGGTGAAGAAAGAAGAAAACTCTAAAGTTTTAGTTAAACGCCAATTAAAGCCTCTTGAGCCGTGTCGTTTTACTGTCGTTTTCGTAAAACGCTTACGGAATAAGAGTGAATACCTTCGTTTTTTGGACATTCCGCGATACGTTTTTGTTGATTATTTAAAAAAAATTCAAAATGTTTATTTGACGACTTGATCGATTTTTATTAAACTTAGCACCCAGCAGTTTTTTAACATTATCTAGCAGATTTCAAATGAAAATATTATTTAGTGTTTAATAACCGGTAAGGGAAATCCCATTTTTCTCAAAAACGGCTCCTACGATTTTGATTAAAATTTTTACGTCAGCTAACATCAGTACGATCTACCATATTTTGCAAACAAATTTTTATCTATCGATTAATAATAAAAATTTTTCACAAGACCTTCTAATAAGTTTGAATAATATTGCATATCAAAATTTTCAAAAAAACAAATTTTGAATTTTTAATAAAATTTAAATTGAAAATTCGACATTTCACCATAAATGCGGGGCTGAGTGTTTCAAAACAATTTCAAAGGTTTGCATATTTTCAACATGGTGCTATATTGTTCATATTTGTATACTCACATAATACTACCTTAAACTAAACTACGTTCTTGACAGGTAGATCTAAATTATTCAGACTTTAAAACCACAGAGTGGGCGCACATAAGAGCAAGTTCGTGGCACCCAGTCGTGCACTTTATTTCAAATAGATTCTCTAAGATTTTCATTTTCTGAATAATCTGAACCATTTTAACCGAAAATACTAACGATTCAAAAATGCAGTAATTCAGTATATTTTTTGGGTTATAAACGTTTACCTTTTTATTATTCCTAAGCGGACTAGAGATAACCTAAAAAACAAAAACATAATTTACGTTTTTATATTATCCCGATTGTTTAATCAACGCACTTCGAATATTATTGTATCATACGATTCATATTTTTAATTTATTTTCTTTATTATTTGAAGGAAAAAGAAAAAAGTTATAGCTAAGAATTTAAACGGAAATAATAAGACATACATTTTTTTTCAGTTTCAAACGCCAGCCGAAATTATTTAACATAATTGGGATTTTTCTTTAAAATGACAAATCCTTCCATCACTGGTGTTAAGGTTATGTACTCATCAGTTGCTAATTCAGCTCGTTCACCCATAGCCAATAGTACGGGTGTGGTGTGTGTCTGGAATCCCGTTATAGTTTTGGGTTTTCCTGCTTGTCCGACCACATCAATGGCCATACCAACTCGAACCGGGACCTGAAGTTGATTCTGTTCCTCATCGATTGTTATGAGCATGCGGGCCTGCATTGCTGGGACCAGTGAATACAGAAGGTAATGGGAACGACCTAAGATTAAATTCTTCACGTCCAAAAACGAAACCAACGTAGCCATTAGACCAGCTACTGCCATTGGATTCATTAGCTGACGATCACTGTGGTATGGACTCAGTGTAAGGGTACCCTTGCCCAAATGAGTCAAACTTTGTGCAATGCGAACCATAAATAAATTGCTGGGGTCCTTTTGATGGTATTGGGCCAATTGACGTAACATGGATGCGAGACGGGCATTATTGGTTCCAGCTCCAGATAGGCCCATTGCAAAGATAGCATTGTGAGCCACTTCTGCATCGCTGTCGTGGGAAAACTTGCTCAAAGTATCCAAGATGTTTAATTTAGGGTTGGAAGCAGATATCAAGCCTAATGCCAATGGAACTGCTCGACGGATACATGGCTCACAGTAACGGAGTAGATTTCCAAACGATCTGAATGCCATTTCAGCTCCAATATCCTCCCCCATGGCAATCAATGCGATTCCAAGAACCGCAATTGATTGAGTGCCAGATAAATCCTTCTCTCGTTCCTTCTCCTTTTCAGCCTTGTCCTTCTCTTTGTTCTTCTTTTGCTTGTCATCACTGCTATCAGAACCCGAAGTTTCATAATGATCCGAGCAGATGTGAAGCAACTGTTGAATCTTAAGAACATTTCCTGTACCAGCGTATGCACAAATATCTACCATTGTAGTGGCCATAGATTTGTAAGGCTCATCGAGAACCTCCAAAGTACTCATGACAGCTTCTGTGGCTTTCTGTCTTCCCAAATAAAGTAAACCCAAACCCAACATCAAGAACCTGGTGTAGGTGTCACGCAGGTCGTTCTTGCTTAGACCCATGATGGTCTGCAATAAGATTTCAGTAACCTCAGCATTGCAAGAGCCCACACTAATCAAACCCATGCTGAGGGCGGTTATGCCAAGAACTTCTATGTTTGCAGCGTTCTTCCGATCAGAGTTGAATACTGTCTTCAATGTATCGATGACAATAGAGCGATTCGATCCAGCATAAGCAATACCCAATCCCAGAATTGCTCCAATTCGCATGGAAGTGTTGTTGTTCTCAATGTAATCAGAGAGTAAAGCATGAGCTGGATCCACCTCATTCCTAATCCCACAATTGACGATGCCACAAGCCAATAAAGCTCCCGACTTAATGTAATCGTCAGTGGAATACAAGTATTTGTCGATCATAGTCAAACCACCATCAACATCCCACAGCAGAATGAGTCCCAACGAAGCTGTAGCGCTTAACATACCGTGCTCCTTGTTTTTGTACAGCCATTTGTTGCCATCTTCGCTCAAGAGCTTGTCCACTCCAAAACCAGCATTGACGAAACCATTGACAAAACTTGCAGCCAAGTTCTGCTTGGCAGAGTCTACTTGAATAGACGGGAAACGAGTCCTAGCATTGTCCAAATGCGACTTATAGATGTCCTCGGGTGTTTTTGGTTCCATGATGTCAAGCTCACGAGCCAGGTTCAAGAAGTTTTTGTTCAAATTGGCATTCGACATGATTTCCATGAGATCATCGTACTCAGGAATTGATTCGTCCAACTCTAGGCAAACCTGCTGACGTGCTAGCATAAATGCCAGCTGCTTTTGGATTGCAGTATCTTTCTGTTCCTTGAAAATCTCAGCAATTATGTCCATGTCGTTGAGCATCAATGCCAAACGCATCGCCTGCGTATACTGGTTAAACTTCCGTGACAAGTTCAGGGCGGTCTGAAGGATTACCAAGTTATCTGGTTCCGGAACATAGGGATAACAGCTCTGCAGGTATAAGCAAACCCTTGGGTAAGCACCTTCATCGACGTAGTCCAACAATAAGTGCAGGTGCTCAATTTCAATCAACAGATCACATGCATCTGCTTCAGCGTTGTGTTCCATGTTGTACGGAACAATTTGCTTCACCAATTCAATCAGTTGAGTCTGGAACTCACCTGTGGTTTCCAAGTAGTGGGCGGCAATTTCGCCGGACAAGTGACGCACATACTCATGGCCCCATTCGCCGATCTTCTGTTCCGGATCGCACAAGAATCGGTAGGCAAGACAGTCCTTGCCACTTCCCATGGTCATGGCGAGGACGGATATGATGTCGGCACATACCATGCGGGATTTCTGCTCGGGCATCTCTTTGTAGATGTTCTTCATGGTCTCGTAATGGGGACGCATAAATTTGAGTGGTTTTGGCACCGAAGTCATGCTAGTTGTAGAGGCACGAATTAATTTGCCCATCACCTCGAGTGCTGGCAGATACAACGACTTGTCGGGCTCCTGTAAACGTGTAACCAACATTTCTAGCTCTTCTTGCAGTTGTTGATCTTCATCCGATAGTTCTTGTTGTTCTTTTTCGTCGTTGTCTTTCTTTTCCTCGGTAGCAGCTGTAGAGGGCTTTGGCTGTTCGGTTTTTGCTGTTTCACCCGTCATCTTGAAATTTTTTTTGTCTTCTTTGTGGCAAATTTGTGGATAACTAATAAGAAAAAATAGGTTTTTTCACACTTTATTTTAGCAAATTAACGGTTGCCTTCAAAGGATTCTGTTTGGAAAATAGTAGAAATAAAATATTGACTTATTAATTTATTATATGAAATCTTACCTTTGATTGCTATGAATATATTTATTTAAACATAAAAAATTTATATTAAATGCAATTCGGCGTTTTGGGGAGATTACTGTGCGTTTTTTTCTGCTGTCAAATTTCGGATCAGTTTAACCAATGTTGAAGCATAAAAAACTCAATATCGATAATGAATCCATTCAAAATTATAAGCCAATGGCTGGGTTCAACACATGACAATTTACATCTGAAAATTCAGTGCCTACGTTCTGTAAGTCCCCTTTCACACGAGGTAACTGCAAGTTTCCAGCAACTTTCATCTTTAAGCCTAGTACGCAGATCGCGCTAAATTTTAGCTTCCATACAAAATTCTCTCCAAAATTTAGCTCAGCTAAAATTAAGGAAAGCAAGCCGAAAGGTACGCAGCTCCAGCTAAAAATTCAAATGTTTGTTTCTTACTGTACATCACATATCTGTCAAAATTTAGCGCATGAAATAATTGTTCGGCACAATTCTCAAGCTAAATTTTAACAGATTCTGTAAATCTTGAATTTTTTATAATTTGTGTTTTATGAAAATAAAAATTGAAATGGAGGAATATTTCGGAATAAACGATTTATCTCAGCCAAAGAAAAGAATCCATTTTATTTGATAAAATTTAGTTGCAATAATAAAAAAGATCATTGAAATGGTTGAAAACAATTTCTTCTTGGAGAACAGCTGCTTTCTTTTACATGTTGTCCACAACGCATGCTCTATGTCAAAATTTAGCAAGGGTTTTTTGCTGATGTTTGGAGAGAAAAGTGGGAGCTAAATTTTAGCGCGTACTAGGCTTTAAGGTGAGAAGGGCACCTCATATGATTTGTTTCAATTTACATCGGTTCTCGACTGGGGCAGACACGAAGTTTTTATTTTTGTTGTTTTAATTAAAGTAATCTACTTCCGTGAATTAGTTTGAAATTAGTAACTTTAATTTTGTTGTATTGAAAAGATTTCACACTTAACTCCAATTAAATATAATTCATGTTTGATTTGAGTTAATTATTAATAAGAATTTTTATTTGTCAAACAAATTCATTTTGTTCAAATTGTTTCCTTCGAGCAAATGGGTTGTTATAGTTGGGTTTTCTATCGATTTTGCTAAAAACAAACATGAATGTAGTTTTTGCTTCAATATATACATAAGGGGTATTCCCGATCCGATGCAACTGGTCTTGTATCATTGCAACAATGCGAAAGTGTAAAATTGCTATACCCTAACCCCATTGAAAAAAAATTTTTTGCACTTTTGCAATGATGCAAGACCATGTTTGCATCGGATCGGGAATACCCCTATAGATATGTAATGCTTCGATTTTATTGGGGAAATGAGGGTTTGAATGGGCTAAGGTGATAAATGAATGTCACATAACCATAGTCACGTCTAAAGATACTAGGGGTATATTCCCGATCCGATGCAAACTGGTTTTGCATCATTGCAAAAGTGCAAAGTTTTTTTTTTACAATGGGGTTAGGGTATAGCAATTTTACACTTTTGCATTTTTGCAATGATACAAGACCAGTTGCATCGGATCGCGAATACCCCTAGTACGCAGTTCGGGAAAAAATTTATTTCTCATACAAATTTTTTCCCAGGACAAATTTTGTCTCCGATTTTTCTTAAGCAGTACGCAGTTCAAACGCAAAATCCAAACTTTTTTTTCAAACTGTACATACCAAAGTCTCCACATAATTTTTCCCAGACAAATAATGTTCGAAGCATTATTTTGCTAGACAAATGTTGACGTTCCATGAATATCACGCTTTTTATCAACGAAAAACATATTTTCGTTTTAACATTTCCAATTTTGAAAGGTATTATGTGAAAGATGACCAAAAAAACATAAAATAAAACATGAAAGAAAGCTACGGGAATAAATTATATAAAACAGCTGTTTTCACACAGTCAGTGGCGTAGCTAACAGGAAAGGGTTCAAGAGGGCCAAATTACTAGTGCGGCAACTTTTTTAATCCAAGAAAATATACTAAATTTTCATAGAAATGACTTTTGAATGACAACATAAACTCGCTGCAAAGGCTGCAAACCCTTTTTTGTACTGATTTTTTTTGTTATATTAATATTGCTGGGTAGATTTACAAAATACAAAAAATATTTTTGCCTACGTTACTGTCCTCATTTGAATTTTATTTTTATCTCTACACCTTCAAAATTTGTCTTGAGAAAAAGAATGTAGAGATAAAATTTAGTTTGTCTCGATCTCCGTACTAGGCTTAACTTTAGAAATTATCCAAAAAAAAATTCACCCAATACAATAAGTATTGAAAATGGTTATCCCTGAAAAAATGTTATCATCCTCCCGTGAAGGTATGCAATTCAACATTAGTTCAAACGACCAAAATTTTCCTAATATTTTTTTTTATTTAAGCAGAATTGCTGGCATATATTAACGTATCCACGCTGTTGGATTTGGATTAGAATTGAAGAATGCTGCTATCCGAACATGGTTCAAATGTATGTGAATTCGTACTATCGGTGCGGCGATTCACCAACAAATAACCTTGAGGTTTATCAATTCATCTGTTGTGAATCAACTTGGTTAAGTTCCATTGACAAATCTTGGTCACTTCGAGTAATTGTCGAAAGTCGTCCGGATAGGTTTGCGTTGCTGTCAACGTAACTGAATAGTTTAGGTATATATCCATATTATCTGCTCTAAATAAAATCTAAATAAAATTTTTCTATATAATTGGATCTAAAATTTATGGTTGGGATGATATGCCAGTTGCAATCCTTGCGTTCGGTAAGCTATCAGATTGGCTATAACTACCTATCCAAAAATTTTCAGATACGTTGGGTTGTGGTTGCATCAGCTGTTTCGTCAAAGGGATTACAACAACACCTTATTATAGTTATATAATAGCTGCGTTTTATTTTCCCCCAGATCCAATCCAGATCAGATCATGAAAATAAAACAATCCAGGATCTCAGTGACAACTTGTTATATACCCAACTCTTTTTTTCCTTTGTTTTTTTTATTCGTATACACCCTTTGTCTTTTTTCTTTACACTACTGACGACATTTACAAATTAAGGGTGTGTGTTCAAAATGGATTTGGAAATCCAAATTCAAAACAAAGTTGGATCTTGTGTTGTTTTTGTAATACATGTATTTTTGTAAGCAAATCCAATCTGGTTCGGATCTTGGGGAAAATAAAACACAGCTAATATGATTTGATGTGCGGGATATATGTATATGCTGTATTTTGATAAAAAGTGCAAACTTAATTTTTGTCTTGAAAAACATTCCATCAAGAATATATATACCTTCATAGTACAAACGACGGTAGAACACACAAATGTGTATTGGGCCGTTTAATTTGAAAATTAAAATCTTCATGTAATTTTGTTTGACCATTTGAATATTTATTTATATTTTTGTATTCAAGGTCGGCAAAAAGATCAACAACTCATTTAATGACTAATTAACTCAAAAATAATATTTAATAGGAAATCCCCCACCACCCACAAAGATAAATAAATCAAAACAGAAAAAAAAACGTGTTGTTCTTACAATATATTTTTACCATTTATTTATCATCCAACATATCCCCGTTCAGCTGCGCGAAACTTAACTGAACGAAAACTTGTTGACAACTGAAAATAACGAAAAGTAGGAACTCTTTTGACCGAAGAAGAGAATCAATCAGCCATCAGCCGATTTCACACATACAGTTATAACGGCGAACCAAAAGTACCCAGCTGACGGTTTGTTTTATTTTTTGTTCGCTCTCATCAGCAGTCAGCAGAACAAGCAGAGTCGGAGTGAACTTAGCGTTACATCGCATATTTACGGTTATTTTTTTATTTTGTTCCTAGAACTAGTAGACAGACGCCATCGAACGAACGAAAAAAGCCAAGTAGAAAAACTGTTTTTTTTTTTCCATCGTCGGGTCAAGTGACAACGGCTCCCCGTCCCCATCCTCACACTAGAGTGAAAAGCTCAGCGAGACCCCATCTTCTAAAAAAACGTAAAGTGACAGCAAGAAGATAATTCGCGTGTGGCCGTCACCATCGCACATTCATTGTGCGTTATTTTTCGTTTTTAGTCTTTTTTTATATTTTCCCTTTTAACAGAAGAATTCTAGTCGAAATTGCTTTTTTCGTTTTTTGTTTTTTAAATTTCCTTTGTTTTTGAGTGTGGGTTATGTGGGTTTCGCTTGGCGATAGCTGCAAAATTAAATGATAAATGGACAGTTTCGTCATCGTCGTTGTCGATAAATGGTGAATAATTTTCACTTTTATTTTTTTCATGAAAAAAATAAAATCTATAAAAAAAATAAAACAGAAAATGCTGTGACCAAAAACATTGGAAAAACTTACATTTTCTTTCTCTTCAGAAACAAAAGAAACCTCGTTTCCCCATCACAATCAGCAATAGATATAACTCATAATGGTGGATAAAAATAAAATTCCCAATCGGGCACAAACACAAAATGCAACAAAGGTTCAAAATGGACAACACGGGAAGCTCGTTGACAGCAATAGCAAAAAGCCCAAAATTGTCCCTGTCGGTGGCAGCAAAAAACGCTCCAAAGTCAATGAGGAATACGATCTGGTGCCTCCAGACGGTGGCTGGGGTTGGCTCGTCCTGGCCGGGTCGATGATGGTTAATATCTTAATCCCAGGGACGATAAAAAGCTTTGGTGTGCTGTTTCTGGAATTCTTGGATGCGTTCAATGCTTCACCAGCCACTGCAGCATGGATTCCGGCCTTATGCTACTTTTTGTACAGTTCTCTGGGTCCTATATCGAGTATCCTGTCGGTGAAGTACTCGTTTAGGACTGTGACGATAATGGGAGGCGCTTCCGCAGCCATCGGAATGATTATCTCGTTCTGGGCGACCTCGGTGTCCTATCTCTACATCAGTTATGGCGTTCTGGTGGGAATCGGGGCTGGATTATCGTTCCCTCCAACTGTTTACATTGTCACCTCGTACTTTGTCAAATTTCGAGGACTTGCCAACGGTCTTTGCATATCTGGAAGTGCCCTAGGATCCATCATTCTGCCTCCCCTTCTGCGGCATCTCTTGGAGACCTACGGTTATCGCGGAGCAGTACTTATAATGGGGGGAGTAACCCTGAATGTGTTCGTTGCCGCTATATTCTACGAACCAGTGGAAAACCATATGATTCGTGTGCCTAGAGCTAAGAAGTCGCTGGATGACATCGAGGAGGAGGATGTGGGCATCGTCCTGAAGTTCGAGAGCGTCGCGGAGGAGAGTCCCGAATTGAAGGCGCTTATAGAACAGAAAAACGATGCGAAGCAGTCGCCAGATTTGTACATGAGCAATGGGGATGACAAGCACTTTGGTCGAAGTGCATCGGCGGCTGTTGTCCAGTCGTTCAACAAAAACTCGGACGAATACAACGCGCAAATTAGGACACGAAAAGTTAGCACACCAACGTATGGCTCCGTTCCACAGCGCAATCAAACATTCACTCCTGGCCAAATGAACTCACAAAATTCACTGTATGCCGTTCCCGAGCGCGGCACATCGCACAACAGGCTCGATCGCAATTTAGCTCTAAGAAATAGCTCTAGACATCGTTTGTCAAGACACTCACCTTCCACTAGTAGTTTTCAATATATTAGCACGCCGTACCACGGCAGCACATTGTCCTTCCAGCCCAAAGAGTTCTCGTCGCATCTGTCACTTAAGTCTCTGGGCAGCGGCGGAGCATTGCACGACGACACCGTCGAGTATGAGAAGGAGGAGCCGTCCGGCAGAAGTAAGTTCTTCGATATAACTCTCCTCAAAGATCCCGTCTACCTCATTATCCTCATATCGAACTCAACGAATGCTATTGGCTACACCAACTTCATCATCCTCCTGCCGGCCTACGGAGTTGCATTGGGCTTCGATCGGTCTCTGGCCGCTTACTTAATTTCGATAGTGTCTACGACGGATTTGATTGGACGCATTGGCGGCTCGGCACTGTCCGACTTGAACCTGATACCTAAGCAATACTATTATATTGGTGGTTTAGCCCTGTCGGGAGTCTCGCTGTCGGTGCTGCCGTTCGTCAACAGCTATGGTCTGGTAAGCTTTTGGTGTGCCGTCTTCGGTCTGGCCTCCGGTATATATGTGGGAATAACGGCTGTCATTATGGCCGATATGCTGGGAACTGATCGTCTAACGTCTTCCTATGGCATCAGTTTGTTTGTCAATGGCATACTGCAACTGATAGGTCCACCACTGTGTGGGTTGTGGTTCGAGAGGGCACATACTTACAGTCCGCTATTTCACACGCTGGGAATTATTCTGATGGCTGGAGCTAGTCTGTGGGGATTGATGCCATTTGTTAAGAAAAAAAAACCCGAAGAAATTGATGACGATATCAATCAGGTGGGTGTTGAAGGTGGAATCCTCGAAGAGGAAGCATAAGCATAGCATAAAGAGAAAGATGAGTGGAGAAGAACACGTTTTTTTTTACACATTTTTTTGTAGATCTTTATTTTTTCATTTTTGAGAGTTTTAAGTTAAAAAATTTAAAAAAACATAATGCAAAAGTATTTAAATTAAGAAAATTATATATATTATATACAAATGTCTCTTATATATTTTTTGTACGTAGCAATACATATTTTTATTAATTAATTAATTAATTATGTTTTTTTGTTTCCTTATAGTTAAGTAAGCAAATCAAATTATTTAGACACAAATATACAAAAAAAGATAAAAGTTATTGTCTATGTTGTGCTTAAGAAAAAACATTTTTTATTTGCCTTTTATTTTGGAAGGTTTTTGTTGCCCCGTCTAGAAGACGGTCCGTGGGAAGAGCTGTATTATACTCCGCAGGAAACTTTTTTTGAGTCCCATGGGCCATATGAACCTTATCACGGGTCTAGAGTGCAAATTTGTTATTGTTTGAGGATTCATTTGAATGCTGAAGGTTTTTAGGAGACTCAGAAACTCGGTGTTTTAAAAATATTTATAACAGTTAATTGATAACTGACTATTCAGAAGAGTCACGAAATGTCGGATGTAATAATACTAGAACCGAAACTAAAAAGGTTTGTTAAATTTTTTTTGTTATACCTACACAATTCAATTTTTTTTTTAACTGAGTGAATTATTTTGTAGGTACACGTTTATTTAAAATTGCATCCCTCCATGGTGGTGAAGAGTTCTATATCAACATGTGTATGTGCCAATTTTAAAAGCTTTAAAAGGGGGCTTAACGAAGGACTTCCAGATTCACGCCAAATTTTCGAATGTATTTTTTTTGCGAACTTACTAGACATGATAATATCGTCGTCGTTCTATGAAAACTCCCTAAGTCCATTTTTTCGAAACTAGGATACCTCTTCTTAAATACGCAACAGTTAATCAAATATCAAGATTGTTTCAAATAAAAAAAATGGACTGGATAGAACGACGGAGATATATTAAAAATAATTATGTTCGCTCTGCGACGTGTTTTTCAAACTGTTTTGGCAAGACTTTCAACTAGAATTATGACAGCATATTATGTCGTTGGGACAGAACATATGTTTTTTTTTAAGTTCGTTTATTTAAAATATTCATAAAAAATTGTTGCTTCTAGCTAACCAACGTTTAAAACAATTAAGTTTTTGCGGAAGCGCGTTGAAGAAGAACATTTTAAGGTAAAACAAAAAAAAACTTGTGTCATTAGGTATATTGGTACAAAAAATCGTTAAATCTCCCATAGAACCGTACTTTAGTCTTTTAGCGAAAATGAAACCTATCTGCCTTAGCGAGGTATCCGTCGGAGCGGAATCGGAGGATTTTTGCTTCGAGGTATTCTTCCGAACAGGGTTCCGATATTATGGAACGTGCATTTTTGTTTTGCGTTGGAGTGCGAGTGTGTTTTGAAGTGACATTTTTGACATCTCTAGGGCAGTATATGCCAATTTCTTATTTTTGAAATTTTCCTTTTACCAATCCCCCACACTTATTTTGTTTTGTTTTAGTTAGCCGTTTAAAGAAAGAATCTCTGTAGGTACTGAGAAAATTCCACAACCGACCGACGTTCAAACGAAACAAATGATTTCGAAATTGAATTGTCACCACCAAGAAGAAAGCTTTTTTGATGTCGGGAATATTTGTTTTTTTGTTCTAAAAGTACCATTATCTATGAAGTCTATGATACATAAACGGGGTAAATTAGGTTTCTACCAAACAATGGAAATCGTTTACATTTGTGAATCAGTGATATTATCCTCAATTCTTCATGTCTCATTTAGTCAATAAACCCTATTATCGATGCCGTAAACAACTGGCAACAAAAAAATAACTCGTCTGATTTTGAATTTCAAATTCTTCATTTCATTACGATTTCATCGTGTATGCATGTCAGACATATAAATAGGTATTTTCTTTGTTTGATTTCAATTTGTATTCGATTCTTGAATGAATCGAATCAAATGGTGTGAACCAAGTATAATCCATGACGATTTGATATCAATGACGTCCGATATTATTTTTTAACAGTGACATTGATATAAAAGTGAAATGCACTCGTGTTAGGAATGTCGATCAATCCTTAGAATTCCATAAAAATGTTTTTCTTTTTCATGCTAGATGAGTAATTTTAGCAACTCGTTATCGTTTAGTTGTTTTAATATTCTTTTGTTATAATGTTTGAGCACGAGGAGAAGCGTGTACGGAAATATTTCTATGATAAAAATTAAGAACTTATGGGAGTGTTTTCTGTATGGATTGACAATCATTTTACAGTTGTCTGAGTATATGTAATCTTATGCCTATGGCATTGAACAAAAAACACATTTGATATTAAAAAATAAACATGATTATCAAAATTCACTTTAAAAAATGGGATAGTCAATAAGAACAGCCATTCAACCAACAACAAAACAAAGCAAAGTTCTTTAATTAATATTTATTGATCTGAGGGTGAATTTAAGATAAGACACGAAAAAATGTACGAGGTGTTTTTTTTTCGAGACAACAAAAAATAAATTTCCTATCGCTGATGTGAAATAAAAAAAATCAGCAACTACTACGTAATCGCAATGATATGATTGTTTTTATATCTAGAATCTAGAATAAAAGTATAAATAGGCTTTTAAACTATATACAAGGTTATTTGGTTTACATATAATTAAGACGCCTTGTCACGTAAGGAAGTCATGTGTTTGTTTTATTTTATACAGGGTTCTACGGAGTATGAACCGATTTGTAAAAAAAATTCCTTCGGATTTAATGTGAACGGCAACGAGAAGCTTATAAAGCATTATTTTAGTTGAATGACATTCGATTTCAATGAATTGCATTCTTTTGATGACAAATAATAATATTTTGTATCTGTAAATTATTTCTAAGAAACCAGTTTTGTTGTTTTACAAGAGTAGATTTAACCGGTGTGATCTTTGATTTGATATAATAATATGAATCGCATTACTGATCTTTTTTGAGGTTTTACGTTTTAGAGATAAGAGTTTCTGTAGTCAGGTGGATCAAGTAGTAGTAGTAGCTGTATTATATTGTAGTGATAAGAATCGGCATTTGTTTATTCTTAAAGAACTTTTTTTAAGATTTGATAAGTTGTTTAAAAGTCAATATGCGATTAAGTTAAATTTTTGATATTTTCTGATTTTTGTAAATTTAATCAAAAAAAATAATCAGCCCTGTCACGAATTCAATCGTAATCGGAAACTTGTTACGAATCCCGAAAAAGAAAAAGTGAATCTCATAAAAATGGTCATTACAAACGGATTCTGTGATAGTTTTTTTGGGATTTTGAAAAGTTTCCGATTACAAAATTGATGATAGGGCTGAATTCATAACAACTCAACAAATAAATTTTTCAAGATAGACAAAAGAAGATTAAATACCTATTACTTTGAATTTGTAAATATTTATCTGTAGTAGGTACCTACACATTTTTGTTTGCTTGCACAAAAATGCGTTATTAAATCCATAAATGCATTTGTTATCTTCTAAAACGACCACGATTATATTTGTCACTTAAAACCCCGATTTCTTAAATTTGCCGTTAAAAAATAGCATTTTAATAATTCATTTCGGAATTTTAGAACCAAGCATTTGGTAAGCTGGCCAAGGTACTGTAGCCCAAGAAAATTATTGACACACTAAGTAACATGTATAGGTACCTACTAAGTAGGCACATATTTTTCTATTAGAGATAACTACCCAAACAAACCGATTCAATTTAAAAGCTTTATTTTTTTCAAAATTTAGTTTCGTATTTAATTTTTTTATAGGTACATACATACATATGTATATCTTAAGCTTCCCTCAAAATAATGGGTAATCATGCCTTTTATCTCTATTTAATTATCTAAAATTTCCTTACCATGTCGTGTCTTCAGACATTACTGCCTCACCCTCAGATTAAAAGAATTTTAGCAACAAAATTAAAAATCATTCAAAAAACAAAATAACGTTGTGTTTTGAAACAAAAAATTCACTCTTTATCAAGAGTAGGTAGTTAATTTATTTTAAGTTGGATGGCTGTGTACAAAAAGAGCTGTTTGGTAAGTGTCCCCAATAAAACCACTATTCTGTGCCAGCAATGGAAATTCAAGAAAAACAAAATATATAACATGTGCACAAGAGACAAATCATACTTTTTTTACGGAACAAGTTTGGTAGGTACTAGGTATATCTAGGTATAATATAAAAATTCTTGTAAACATATTATGAGAACAATTACGTAATGGTACCTACCTATGTATAATTAGAGTAGAAATCACGATTTTAAATTTCGTCCACACGAACTTAATTATGTTTCCAATGTAGATTTTTTTTTTTTTTTAATACTACAACATACTACTATATACTACGTGTGTCTTAAAAAAGGACTTAAATAAAATTATACATTAGGTACTAATAGATTGAATTATTTATTTAGGTACTTCTTTTCAATTTTCATGAAACATTTAATTTTCTAGCCTTCACACCTTCCCTCTTCTGATGGTTCTTCTTCAAGATGACGATTTTGTGTCTAGAAAAATCCAGATTTGAATAAAATAACGGTCCATTCTAGATTCAATTTGACTTCTTTTTAATAATATTCATAAATAATATTTTTTGTTGTATTTATTTCAAATAATCGTTTTTTATCATTCCAGTGATATATTACGTATATAAATACATTCATATAAAAACCGTTGGATTTGATAAGAACCGTAAGCCTAGTTGAAAAGTGGTTATCATTGAAATTCAATCTGAAATAATGCATTATACCTTCATACACGTACTTATGTATATCGACTTTTTTGCAAGGGTACGGTTTCGTACACATTTTGTTTGAAGATAACTGGTATGATTATGAATTCCTCGCATAAAGAATTAAATCAGAATATAGTAGGTACCACCTGATACCAGCAATGTAGATAAGGTTAAATTGACTGGTGTACGAGGTCGATGTTGCCCTTCGGTTTTTACGAAATTTGTGAATCGAAGAGCAAACGTATGTGATATTATGAACATACATACATATTATGTACAGGGTAAACCAGGGTGTCTTTTATTTTCCAAACTATTTTTTAACTTGTACTTACCAAAGTCCTAAGAAAAATTGATTGATGAAAAACAAATTGTTGTCTGAGCTGCATTAACTCATTAATTAATTGATGTTCGAAATTTTGCGTTTTACATTTCTCTCTTGAATTACACAGATATAAGATACCTACATTAGCGCCCATATTATTCACATACAAATTCAATGTAAATAGGTACATCCGGATTTTTAATTTCAATCTGGATGTATCGAGTGAATAATATGGGCGTAGGCGTAGGTATTAAAATTTTGTTTTTTAATTTTTTGATGGCGGTAAAGAGTAAACTTAAAACGTATCTATTATACATTGTGTGTAATACGTTACGTGTTACACCTAAGCTAGGTGTTCCGCCTAGTGCGGTTCTACCTTACACGCTTCATACGGTTGTATTATATATCGTCCCCTATCTCACGAAGTAACGTAACTCACAAATTACTGTCGAAATTGAGGTAAGCTTTGATTTAGGTTAATGTTAACCTAATCTTCATTGTCACAAAATATTATTGCTGTATTTCTGTTGGAACATCGGGCGGGTTCAATGAAAATAATTTTACATCTGAATTTTCAGATTTCTGAATTTATGTCTTTGATCGCAAATAAAATCAGAAATTTCAGTCGAAAGTCACTGTGTCCTGCATTTACCTATAGGTATATGATTTACATTGAAGGAAAATAAAATAGAACTTAAATTACATTACATAAACTTCCCAAACATGAATATAAAATATTGTTGATTTAAAAATTCACTAAACAATCAACAAAAAGTTCGTTAATTTAAATAAGTAGGTATTGAATTTTCATGACGAAAACTAAATAAGTCAACCACCAACAAGACGAAAATTATAAGGTTAAACTTTTTTATGCAGTGCTTCAGCCAGCTGATTTGGCACTTACACAAAAGAAACAAATTGCTACTCTCACGATCAAAGGGTTCATATGCGGCAAGATAATAAAACAGAGAGAAAAAATAAATTTGGCCGTTGAGAGTTTAAGCCTTTATTTGATAGGTTCCCATTTAAATAAATGCATTAGATATATGGGATAAGCATTCACATCAGTCAAAAAATTCAAACGGAAGTGGTAATTTTATAGTTAAAGATGTTCGATATCTTAAGCTAACGGTTCACTTTTTAATAGCGGCCATGTCTTCTACCAGTACTTATATGCTTATAGGGGTGGTTGTTTTAATAAAACAAACATAAAACTAAGGGCATCTACTTAAAAGTTACAAATATAAAAAAAAAATCTCTTACTTTAAAAAATTTAAATTCCAATCTCCACCAATCCTTCTTGGTGCCCTTCTCACCTTAAAACTGATGGTTAAAAAAAAAAAATTCAAATAAGAACCAACCCAATTCATGTTTAGAATTTTTGTATTATACTTATTAGAACTTTATTTAAAAATATACCTATATTATTCGCAAAGCACAACATTACACTATAAACTTTTCTTCGTCTTTCAAGAGAACCAATTCCTTACGATAAACAATTTACTTTTATAGCTTTATATCAGATTTCCTGTTGATATTGCAACAACAGAGAGGAATATTCATGAATAACAATTATAATCACCTTAATCATTTTTAAAGACCAATTGTTGGAATTTCATCAAAGAAGAAACTTTATGAAAGCAAACTTCAAATAAAAGTTATTTTTTAACAAATAAAATTCTATCTTTTCCCAAGATTCATTACCCCCGTATGCTAAGCTATGCTAATTTAAAAAAAATTAACTAATATTTCACGCGATTGACGGCTGTATTGAAAGTATTGTAATTTATCTGATACCTTTCAAACATTTATGTACTATATACATTATACCTATACATATACCTACATTCACTACCTAGTCGTCGATTTTCTGAAGACCTTCAACTTGAATTTCAATTATTACAATTTATTATTATAACGAATCATAAAAATTGGCTCCATAAACAACTTTTAATTGAATGACTTTTGATTAATTTTATTATCGAGTGTAAGTATTATTTTGTAATGAATATTGATTTGCGCAGAACTTTTGTTTTATAAGACATTTGATGATATATGTACATTGTATACATAATATGTAAGTATTTTTTATCAGATAAAGAGAAGAGATTAGGTATAAGAGGATTTTTATAAACTGAGTGGTGTGAGGTGTCCTACTTTGATTAATTGGGTATACCTACCTTCATGTATGGCGTTAAAGTATTTATAAGGCTGTGACTTTTATGAATGATTATAATGCTATTGATTTGTTGGATTAAAATAAGTACATGTTGTGTTGTATTATGTATTTAGCCGAACTCTTTGACGTACAAAATATACTGTTTAAAAAATGTAGTTACATGGAATACTTTTATTGAAAAATATAATAAAATTATTTGTTTTTTTTTTTAGAAAATCTAAACTCTAGGTATTCTTATCTTATTAAAATAAAATAATTGCCAAAAGCTTTTGCAGACCATGCATCGAGTTTGTTATCATGAAATCAAACCTCCTTTCAATAATATAAATATTGTTTTATTAACTGTGGACCACATGAAAAAACGTTGAAAAAGTACGCAGTTACACATTTATGGTAATTTTATTGGACTGCATGATAAGGTATACCTGCCCATTATATTGTTCAACTTCTTAACGTGTAACACGTTATTATATTATAAATACATATGTACGTTTGGGCTCAAAGAATAAAAACATCTTAAAACGTAATATACTCGTTACACACATATCGTCCCTCATCTCACGAAATGACGTAACTGTTTTTTTCATATTTTACAGAAACATAATATGTTGAAGGTTTTTGCTCTTCTTTAAACCATTGTATTTCTAAGTTTAGTTTGAATTTTTGCATTAAATGAGCTATGGAATATCTCCGAATAATATAAAAATACTGCCACATTTAAGCTTTAACTCATTCTTCTGTAAATTAACCGTTACTTTGTGAGAAACAAATTGTTCAGTTTTAAAATTTAAATAAACTTACGTCGCCTTTTGCTTTTTTGAACATTCTAATGACGCGAATTAATTTATGAATTCAAATGGCTAGCTTTATCAGAACGAATGCTCAAAGACGTTTTAATACGAATTTTGAAGTTAAATTAGTTTTTACCAAGAGGGTTTCTTTTTTCTTTTAGAAATTGCTTCATACAGCAGGATTTCTACGGAGCAGGAAGTAAATTAATTATAGACCACAGCTGTTATGCTTTATTCAATGGCGTTTTGAATAAAAGGATTGTCAGAAGCGTTTTTCTTAAATCTAATAATAATAATTATAAATATTGAATTACACTTTTGATGGTATATTCAATATGTACGTACATGTATTACTCTACGCAAGATAAGAATTATCGTAATTCCTGAATTAATTTTAGCTATTTATCAAGCCGAAAAATTACTTAAACTTTTTATTTTTATTCAAAGTTTTGCCAAACATGCATTTTTCAATATTTTGACTTGATTCAAGTTCAGAACTTAGCCACAGGTCTACCAATTAAAACACCATTAAACATTTGTATTTAAGAGCAACAGAATACACGTAATCATAGTATCAATTCTATGGAGTGTAGTCAAAAAAGGCATAAGTTAATTTTTTCAAAAATTCATAAGATATTTCATGGACCTAACAACACTTCAGTTTTGTTTTTTTAATCGGATTTAAAATAAATTTTTTAACTTTAAAATGCATTTATCTGAAAAAAAAGATTTTGGGCTTATTTATGTTGTTTTGATCAGACTCCATAGAATTGCTAAGTTTTTTTTTATATATAATTGTCTTACATTTTCAGTTAAGGCTTAACTACATAAGCCAAAAAAGTGAAAAAGTAAAAAAGTGAAAATTTTCAAACTCATTTTAGGATAGTGTTTCTGACTGGAAAACTTATAAAAATGATGCAGAAAGCTTAAATTTTGGTTTAAAAACAAATTTGTGTATTCTTTTTCACAAAACAACGGCGCTACTTTTGTACTTCAGTACTTTTTGGCTTATGTAGTTAAGCCTTTACACTCTATATTTTTGCTCGTAAAAATTAAAAAAAAAATGGTTGGAATGTTTTAAATACGAGATAATATACATTTATCCTTATTAAACTTCATACTTGAATTTGTAAGAACATACTTGCCATTGAGCCATCAAAAATTACATAAATATTTTTGCGTTAAAATGAGCCATCAAAAATTACATAAATATTTTTGCGTTAAAAAGTCCTTGAGGCCAAGACCAAAGGCTATGAATTAATTCTTTTGATATTTCGAGTATTATTCTCCGCTGGCTGTACAAAAATATAGCTTATTCCAGAACTGAATTTCAGCAACATACACCTCACCTGTTTATAATTACACAAGCCTGATAAATTGGTTCTTTTTAAAGTAAAGCAAAATATATTTTGAACATATTCATTAATTTATTTATTTATTAATTATAAGCTTAATACAAGCTGGACTTAAAAACTATACATAATTTCTTAAAACTAAACTTAAACATATAAAGGTAGAGATGTCCTAAGTGGGAAAAAAGGACTTAAAGAAGGATGAGTTAAGGATAGCTTGTTTTAAAGCACGTTTACTTATATGTTGGGGTTCAAGGTATTTAAGGTATTGGCCTTACGTAGCATTCGAGTTAAAGGCTCGTTTATACCATAATCAGTACGGTGGTAGGCAATGAGGAAAAAAGGAACAGATAAAGGCTAAACACAGCGTCCAAGGCTTGAAAACATGTACATATATATTAATATTCTAATATAGATTAGAGATTCAATAATCATTTATAATCAAATATTCAGCAAACAAAAAAATCTTTCATACATATTTTATTCACACTCTTAGTTGCTTTGATTCAATTTAATATTTGCTATAAATTAACTATAAAAAATTACAATTGTTAAAACTTAAAACTTGCCATCAAAATGTTAATATATCTTACGATTAATCTTATATGTGAGATGATAACTTTGTCACTCAATTATCGTATCTTTGTTATATCATTCGTATCATCGCACATTAGCTTTTTGAACAAGACAATCAATATGTATCGATCTCTTTGAGTTCAACCGGCAAGCTGTAAGCATCATTTTGGTAATCTTCTGTATCATCTCAAACAAATCATTATTATAATTGAACATATTATACATACATTTTTCTTGTATATTATATTCATGAATCTGAACAAATTATTCTTTTATTGGGGTTCTAAATTTAATAAACCTACAATTTGATCGTTTAATCCAAAACAATAACCTTAACCTAAAACAAAGCCTATCTCAATTTCGACAATTTGCGAGTTACGTCGTGAGATGGGGGACGATATGTATGTATATTATGTAAAGTGAGTATTTTGACTTAGTATGAAATTATTTAAAATTTCTTCGCAAACTGGACAATCTCATTTCTTGGCAGTATATATGTAAGTCAGAAATTTATTATGTATGCATGTTACAATTTTTAGAAAAAAAACAGATCAACCGCAAGGTTTTATAAGTTACTATAAAACTCCGATATGTAAAAATTCTTGATTAGAATTTTTCAGCATCATTGGTAAAAGTCCAAAATGTATTGTTTTTATAAATCCGTCCTGGGATGGCAAGCTTCACGGTTTCCAAGGATTTTAAATCACTTCTTGGATTCTGTCTCGGTCACGCTTCTTCGCTGCTCCGCTTAAAGTATGTTCAGTCGCCGAACAGGCGCAAATGTCAAGAGTTTTCTTGAACAATAAGTATGTAACTCAGGAGGCCTGTTTACTATAAAATACGTGTTCGTAAAAGTCCGAATAAAGAATTATGAGTTTTAAGTAGGTACATATAAATTCTAGAATTTTCACATTTCGAAATCTTACAATAATAATATTGTAATAGTGACTGTTTACACAATCGTTTTACTGAAAGGCTTATGCAGACAGCGCAGAGTTTCGATTTATTTAAGCAAACTATTGACAGTTAAAAAAATAAGCTTCATTATTGTTGCTTGACCAATAATTGTCCCAGAAATAATAATTTCTTTGTATCCTATACTCATATATCTATATTTGATTGTTATAATATGTATCTCGCAATTTTCTGTAAAAATAAGATTTTTCTTATTTGTTTAACAGCGGTGTGCGCAGTCAATATAACTGTAAATAAGAACACTGAGGGATAAAGTGCACTCTAAAATTAATAGTTCGCATTTTTAAATTGTGCAAAAAAAATGAGAAAAAAAAAATCGCCGAAGTTAAAAAGAATTGTGTTCGTTTTAAAACGTTTAGCTTTGAAATTAAGAGAAATTACTTTTAAAAATACGTATTCAAACACAACAATTTCGAATATATGTACATATGTATGTAATATGAAAACATTAAAATTTATAGTTTGAAGATTTAAAATTAAAAGGATATAATATTATTTAACTAAAAAAAAAATAAAATTGATTGGGAAGCCGCCAATTAAATTTGGCATTCAAATATAATTGTCATTGAAAACCAACAATCAGTCGTGTTCAGGAAAATGAGATCTCGGAGATCTCAGCAATCTCAGTTACCTGGAACAGGATTCCTCAGCAACATTTCTCAGCTTTGCTGTCAAAACTCTGAGGAAAAAAAATCTTGGATTCGCTTGCTCACTTTTTGAGTGAGAAAAATCTCTGAGATCTCATTTTTCTGAACACGCCAAATTTTAGAGTGATAAATCTTATAATTATTAATGAGTTTAGTTTCAATTTTAAATGTTTTTTTTGATATAAGAACTTTGAAAAGATAAATTAATGCCGTGATTTAAAAATGAATGCTTTGATTAAGAGGAGAAACATTTTGTATCTCTTAACATTGTTTATATGTATACCGTATATAAGCAATACTAGGCCCCGGGAAAAAACAAAAACTTTCAGTTTGGATATACGTAGTTCACACTAGATATTTGTCATGAACTGAAATTATTCATAAGATGAACTGAAATTAACAAAAATTTCGTATTGAAAAGGCCCTAACTAATCAACTGATAAGTCCAAGTGAGATCGCAGGGACGCAACGCTAATATTTATGAACATTATAGTATAAAATTTTGCCTTTCAACTTAAATGAAGATATAGACATGTAAGAATGGTTTATATGAAAAGTATGTAGGTATGTATATATCTATGTATATTTGAGAAAATTCTTGAGAAATGACAAATTAGTAAGTTTAAATATTAGCTTTAAATAAACTTTAAATTTTATAGTGAACGTTTTCAAATAGATTTTAAAAGTGTATCATTTTAAATTTTAAATTTGGTATAGTATTTTAAAACGTGTTTTTAAAAGTTTTTTATTCAAAAACACTTTAAATTTTACATTGAATGCTTTCAAATGACTTTTAAAAATGTAATTTTAAAATAAAAAGTGCTCTCTTTAAGTTTTAATACGAACACTTTTAATGTTTTTTGAAGCGTGAGTCATTAAATTTTAAGTAATTACTTTAAATTTAAAAATAAAACTTTTCTTCGCAGCTTAAAATTGAGAAACTTTTAAATTCCAAATGATTCGCGTTGAAGATAGACAAAATTTAATTGTAACTTTTAAAGTGAATAAGTATTGATATATTGAATTTTGTGCCGTTGGCTTTATGTCTTTAGGGAACAGAATTAAGGAAAAAACCAAAGGAATTTTCATTCTTTCCATGATAATGTACTCAATTATATTAATTTATTGTACCCCCCCTCTTCCTATAAATGTAAAAGCTTATATCCGCTAGTTAATTCTGATTTAGTTCTATTATTATATTTTTGTCAATTGATATCTGATGAAGCTATGCATACAATAAACAACTTTTTTTCCTTACTATTTATGTCAAATAGAGTAGACGTCCATCCGCCATCAGTTTCCATATCGTTCATATAAAACCGTGCCAAGGTCTTTCACAGTCATTCATCTTTGTGTTTTCCCTCCAGAAGTTGTTATATTTTTTTTTTTTTGTAAACGAAGCAGTATACGCATAGCTTCTCAATGCACAAAAACCTCATATAGTCAAAGTCAAACACAATAATAATAATCAGAATCACCAAGTGTAATGCGGTATGAAAAGTCGTTACCCTTGCGAGCGTATATACGATCAACGATCATTGACTTGCTCCCAGTCTCTTTTTCTTATACGATTTTAAGGAAAACAGTTCGTACCAAAAGTATGTACATATATCGAAGAAGTTTCGATAATTGTTCGTGGGACAATTTTGTTTTTGACGTACCTATAATTCCAATCATCTATGCATTTTATATTGGCCAGGTTAAAAACATGACATTTAGCATTCAGATTTCTCAATTATTCTGGCTTCTGATTGGGCAGCTGTCATAAAATGTTAAATTACTTTTAGAGTCATCTGACCAATCAGAAGCTTGAAAAATTCAGAAATCTGAATTTCAGATTTAAATTTTGAGGTTGAACCCGACCATTGACACAAAGGAATTAATAAGTTGTATATAAAAAATTGGAAACAGCTGAAAAATTAAGCGTTTCCCGCTATTTTGTAAAAAAAAATTAATTAGAAAAACTAAAACAATTTTCTGTTAACATACTTTTACCTATTACTGTGGATGAATTGCATGCTACTGCACATTCTAATGTATTCCAAAGTCGAATCATATAAAAAAAAAACTGGATGATATAGAACTGATAGATAGCTCATACAGACAACTTTAGGACTTGATCTTCAAGCAATAAGTCAGTTTTGGCAAACAAACAAGGTTGTCCACTTTTGAATTCAAAGTTAGAAGCTAAAAGCCTTCAACGAACTTTATAGTATAGAAAGAACATAATAACTTGAATGAACATATATTTATTTTGTTTATTCTCTTTTCTTTTTTGACTGTGTTTGATTAAAAATAATAAGCAGTAATCATTAAGAAGACCTACAGGTTAATTTTCATTGAAAACAAAAAAATCAATGGTTTTTCTGTTTGCGCATTTGCCGCTTGTTGATCAATTAAGGAAAGTGTATTGATATAATTGCTCATCAAAAATAAAAACAACCTCATATATAGGTACTTCAAAACTTGCATCTTGAAAGAGTTAATGCAATTAAAAACTTGTCGGCTTTGAGAGAAAAAATATATGTAAGTCCATCTTTAATTTTATCATTAAAGTTTAATTCAAATATTACTAAAATACAAAAACTTAAAATCTTTCAATTTTTTGAATTAAGTTTAAAACATAATGTTCAATGCTTTTGTAAAAAATGCACTCTGAGCCAACGTTATAGGCCGAAGTGAAAAATCAATAGATCTCGCGTGAAATAATTGATTCATTAAGTGGTATACTTTTTCAAAAATAAAATAGTCCAATGAAAAATTACATTGACCTTGTATTTTGGATCAGTGTGGTATTGAAAGACCCCCCATTTGGACGTAATCTTGTAAAGGAGGGTATGTGAAAGTGTTTTCGCCACATCATGAAAACCTTTGAGAGAAAAAATATATGTAAGTCCATCTTTAATTTTATCATTAAAGTTTAATTCAAATATTACTAAAATACAAAAACTTAAAATCTTTCAATTTTTTGAATTAAGTTTAAAACATAATGTTCAATGCTTTTGTAAAAAATGCACTCTGAGCCAACGTTATAGGCCGAAGTGAAAAATCAATAGATCTCGCGTGAAATAATTGATTCATTAAGTGGTATACTTTTTCAAAAATAAAATAGTCCAATGAAAAATTACATTGACCTTGTATTTTGGATCAGTGTGGTATTGAAAGACCCCCCATTTGGACGTAATCTTGTAAAGGAGGGTATGTGAAAGTGTTTTCGCCACATCATGAAAACCATAAATAAGTCTCACAAACAAAATTTCACCACATTTTTGTAAAAAATTGAATTTTCTCTACAATGTTGTTTAACATAATTTTAACAGAGAAATTTTAAATACAAAAATTATAATCAAATTCTAACGATTATTGATTTTTTTTTCATAAATTCATTTTTGATTAAGAAATGAGGCAGTTTTTTTTAACTCAAGAATTTTGTTGAAGTATGTATACATATGTACTTTGTACATTTTTGTTTTTATGTTTTTTTAAATCCCAAAGCCACTTGGACGTAAGAACAAGTATAAGTGTGATCCAGTCGGGTATTTTATTTTAAATAATACAATTTGATTAAATTTGTGCTAATTAATTTATTTATTGAAACAAACATTATAATTATGACGTTGTTGTCAATAAGGAATATTCCACAAACCAGAAAGCAGTTCGTAAAACTTTCCAAAAATATTTGTTTATACAGAATAGTATTAAAACAATTTCCTTATGGTGGAAACTAATCAATATAAATAGCAATTTCAACCAATTAAACGCAATTGAATCAATAATATATTTGTATTTTTCACACATGTGTTTGCAATAACAAAGTAAATACTTACTTGCAATAATAAAAAAAATTGATTGTGACTTGTGATTCAAAAAACATAACCCGAATACCTTTTTATACATATGTGCGTTTATGATGTTTATTTAGTACAATCAATTAAATTGGAGCATATGTCTGTAAAGAGTGGTTTTAGTTAGTGTTTACAGTTTATCATATAAATATTAATGGAAAGCTTTCCAACAAATCATTCATTTTTCACTATTAAAAGTTTTTTTTGCTCAAATACATTTTATAAGGTAAATGCACATACACTTAATTCATGAGGTCATTTTCAAATCTATAGGTATTGGAAAAAAATCGAGAATTACGATTTGCACCCACATATAATGGACATAAACTATCTTTTATAACTGTTTAAAATTGACATTTCTGTATCTTAATCGTTCTAGCTGGTAAAGGTTTTTTAATCTTATTTTAAGTTGCAATGGTGCAAAAATTTAAACGATTTAGTACGATGTTAAAGCATTTTTATCATAGAAAAACTGCTTAAACATCGTACTAAATCGTTTAAAATTTTGCTCCAATATCTTCATTACAATTGTTACCATTGAATATTCGGGTTCCATAAAATAAACGGTATTTTTAACAGCCATTCACTCGATATAATCCAGATGAAAACTTAAATCCGGATGTATTTCCATTGAATTTGTATAATTAACATCTGGATTTAAGTTTTAATCTGGATGTACCGAGTGAATAATATGGAATAAATGATTTTTAAACTCAAAATTTAGAAAATAAAATTCGAAAAATTAACAAGCATATTTATTAAATTTTGTATACTAGTTAGACAGTGTCTAAATAGATGAAAGTAGTAAGACAAATATTTTATTTTATTGAATAAAATGTTACATAAGCCAAGGTTTAGACAACCGAGTAAGTTGTCTAAGTTAGATAGCTCTTTAACATCAAATAAAAATGTTTATCTATAACTTGGACGGTTGTCCAAAGTTAGTCAACGTTTATAAATACGACCGTAAGAATTTAATTTATTTATTCAATAACTAAGCACTAAAATAACTTAATTTGAAAAAATAACATAACTAAAGAATGAATAATTACTGGCTTTAAAAAAAGCTATAACATGATATTGTAAGTGTTGTTGTTGTGTTTTCATATTCACTTTCTATTTTTTTTAATTTACCTCTCCCACTTAAAGGGGTTGACAAAAAGAGTGGACTAATGTCTTAAAATCATGTTCATATAATGTACCAACAATAAAAAATCAAAAAATGCACAATTTTTGAACTAGGCCACTCCTCCTTATAGAAAAGTAAAACCCTTAACTCTTCCGATTCGTTTATTTTGAAAAAAGTTATTTTTATGAAAAAAAGTATGTTAATGTTTTTTGTAGGAGACTTTCTAAGCTACAATTTAGTCTTTGACATTTTTTCTGTACAACTTATTATTTGTGAGCTATTCCTGAAAAAACTATTTTGGAAGGCCTTCAACCCCCATAAAATTGTTAGCGGCGAGGCGCTCATATCGATGGGGACTTTTGACATTTTCTTAAGAACACCATGAGGATGCTATATACCAAAATCCAGCTTTCCGGAGATTTTTTCCCATGTCAAATGTTTAATTGACTGTACTTAGGTAGGTACTTAACTTATGTAGGTAACTACCTATATAAGTGCAAAGCAAAACATATTTATAGTGTGTTTGTGCTGATGGGTTTTCTATATATATATTTACTATCTTGAAATGAATCCAAGTGTTTTCAACTAAACCAAATTTAATTACGCATTTCGATAACAGAAACAATTCTATCAAAAGCAAATCAATTAATTGTTAAATGAAAAAAATTAATTATCACTTAAGAATATTCTCAAGGTAGGTGAAAGATCAGTTTTTATCTTGATGCAATTCAAAAGGAATGTACTAGAAAATAGGGTAAATGTATAGGGTATTTAATGTTCCTATTGGAATATCATATAAAATGGAATTGTGGTTGTACTTGCATAGGTACTATTAATTATAGAAATTTATAGGCAATGAATAAGAATTATAATTAAATAGGTACATATCGAACACAGCTTTTAACTTATCGCTTCTTATACGGACTTTTAATTTAAGATTGATCCAGTTTAAAACTTTAATCCGGATGTAAATTATTATATTCGAATTCAAATTCGAGATTTTAATCAGACCTATACCATGACGGTGGTATATAATGTGAAAAATTATGTCCTGCAGCTGAAGCTTAACTCTATCAAAAATGCCTCTAAGGTGCCAGTTATAGCTTTCATTGAAATTCATCATTGGAAATTTTAATTTTAAGTTTTGAGGCACTTACAAAGCCAATTCAGTGATTATTTTGAGCCAATTTAATAATGATGGCTTAACTATTAATTCTTGTAAAAAAAAATAAATTTTGAACCAACCCTTCACATAAAATGAATTTTTTATTTCAGTGATTGAACTGAAATCTTAAAATTTATTTTATGGGAAAGGTTAGGCCAAAATGAAATATTTTTTTGACTAGAAATAATAATTGAATCAAGAGCTTTTTATTTGCATCAAAATAATCACTGATTTTGCTTTTAAAATGCCTCAAAACTTAAAAGTAAAATTTCCAATGATGAGTTTCAATGTAAGCTACATATGACTGGCCCCTGATGATGTTGATGAAAGTTTTTCAGTGCTCTACTTATTTAATTTAAACATTGAACGCAATAAATTTGTATAAAATAATAAATTGTTAGCCTTATAGATATTATATTGTTGATTTACCCTATTAATTGAAAAACTATATTTGGTCGGCAACATATCTATTATGTAAATAAATAATTAAATTTTATTCTGCGATATTTTGATTATTTATCTAATCGAGCAGATGAATCATAAAGATTTTTTTGATTTACAAAAACGAATAGCGGAAAGAAGTATTAATGATAATTATTTATGGATATTTTTTTTTATTTATTTATTTTATATTTTGTACTTGAAACTTTGTTGAGTGAGGAAAAAAAATTAGAAAAAACGTGTTATTGCGTTTTTTTATATTCATTCGTTTCAGGGTTGTCGACATGGATTTTGATATGATGGTGTGTATATGGTATGGTAGGTATGCGAATACAGAGCTGAAATATGTATATTTTAAAGCTTTTCTTTAGGAACGCATTTTTGCTATGGTTTAATTTATTTTTATTTTGTTCCAACCCTAAAAAATGGGACACCACTAATTCTACAATTACATCACACCATTATAGTCAAGATAAATTATAACAAACAAATTTTTAGTTGGATGATTTTAAAGTGCTTTACTTTCTGAGTACAAATATAATTAATAAAAGGACGTTTAATGTGACGCAAAACGATTAGGTATTTAAGTCACGTTTTTTTGTGGAACTTTTAGAATAATATACTGATGTCACCACTCAAAATTCATCGCAATTATAGGTATCAATATTTTAGATAGTAATGTAGGTATCTGAACAAAACAAGTTTTTCTGTGTAATTTCAGAAACTCTTCAATGGCAAAAGAATTAGGTAGTGTCGTTTTTGTTTTCAGCGGCCCAAAATTAATCTAGAACATAACATAGGTACATATGTATATATGTATATGTACCTACCCATGGATGGACCAAAAATTTGTAAATTTGTTTATTTAGATCAAAGTAAATTTAGCAAGTATAAAATTATATAAGATTTGTTTTCGCATGCAAAACGTTTTTAATATTCAAATCCAAAAATGTTTTGTATGTGATAGTATATCTCTAAATTTTACGTTGACCAAATAAAATTTCCTGTGAAATTTTTATTTCCTCGAAAACTTTTCTGTCATCGGAAATCTTGTCCGGAAAAATTTCCCTCGAACAAAATTCCAATGTTATGATAGCCCAAATTACACTGGAAAATTAATTCCCGAAACCAAAATAATGCCGAGGGATAGGTATATGTGTATAATTCGAGCATTATTCACGTTCCCTTTTTTCGATGGAGTGAACCATTCCTAAATAAATTTGTGTTCTCGAATTGCGGTAAATCCCAATGTTCGTGCTTGGTACAGTGCAAGCGTATGTAATAGCGGTCAAATTTCGTTGATTTTGTCCTATATTTAAATTTTCACATGGAAATGCAAAATCATGTACAAAATGAATACATTATGTATGCAACAAGTAATACATTTTCGCAGAGTGCAGCTGTCACACTAAGAATGAAAATCATTCATATTTTTGAAGTTAATGCCTAAAAGTATACTCTTTTTTGATAACTTTTATTTTTTAATACAATATAACAGTTAAAATTTGAATGTTTTGTAGCACTGTAATAACTTATAATTAAGTTGCTGATTTTTTGTTCTGAAATATCTATGGAGTCTATTCAAAACAGCATAAGGTGCAGAACTATAAAAAAAATCTATTTTAATTTGATATTAACAGTAAAAGTCTAAGTGAACCGATTCATAAAATATTCCATAGTCCTAACAACACTTCAATTTTGTTACTTAACTGGATTAAGAGTAAATTTTTGAACTTTAAAATTCTTTCATCCCAAAACAAAGGTATAAAATTTCAAATTATTTTCACTAAAGTTAACATAGTTATTTGTTATTTTGCTTAAAATCAAATTCGTACTACTAAGTGTTAACATAAAAAAGAGAAAACAATAAAAAAAACAAAAACAATTAAAAATGGATGCACCTTAAATTTTGAAAGTTTGAACTGCGAAATTTGCTTAAACGAATTGAAATTCGAAAGTTAAAAAAAATTATAAATAACGTCGTTTTATTCCTTATGTCAAATAAACTAGCTACTGATCCTCTTAAAATAGAACGATTTAAGATAAAAAAATGTCTATTTAAAACGAAAAACGATATATGCAACACATTTTATATTTTCAAAAAAGTACCGTTTTCTAAACGTCAAAACTTGTTTGCTGAATATTCGGCATACGAATCCCGGAAAGAAAAAGTATCATAGCTGCCGTCCTAATAAAAATATTTCCAAACGAATTCCGAGTTCGTAAAAATTATTATCGATATTCCACAAACTCATGTCCATATTTTTTTTTACCATGACCGACACACGGTGCTGATACTTTTTTTGATAATCGTAGTAAGAATCTATGTAAATATTACAACGCGGGGCCTGTGATCAGGCCTATTATTTGTTTGTTCGGCTACAAAAAATAAATGAATGAAGTTTACTTCCGGTTATACAGAATCGCAAACAATCTTTCGTCTATTGGCTTCCCTAATGTGTAAATTCAGAAACGCAGCGTTACCTTTTCTTTTTTTTTAGAGTGCCATGTCTTTCCATTTCAACAATGCAATGCAATTAGAAAGAATGAAACAAGAATTGATGGTGGTTTAGGTTAGTAAAGTGGGTTATGGAGAACACTGACATCCACTTTTCTGTCCTACTCCCACTCTTTGATGAATAAAATATTTGTATTTGTTTAATTTTTTTTCCACTTTATTCTTAAAAAGAAATCACAAAAGCCGAGTCATAATAAACTCTTTGATTCTTTTACATTCAAAATTTTTATGAAAATATCATCCTAATTACATACATACATCGATCTATGGATGAGTAAAAATATTTGCAATATTCATAAATAAATAAAAATTGAAGAGAAATAAATAAAAACAAATATATATTTTTTAAAAAAAGGTATTTTCTTTATTAGTTTGTATTTTTCTTATCAGTTCTTTTCACAGAAAGTATGTTTTTTTTTTAATAGTTTTAATATTACAAATAAAGATGTTTCAACTATGGAAGTTTAAATTTTTACTCTTTTTTTTATTATTTTCTTTTGTATTTTCCCTAGCCTTCCTACTACATAAATGTTTACTTTAGCATATAATATAAAAAAACTTAATTACAACTAAAATATGTTTTCTTAAAGTAAAAAAAATATCAAAGTAATTAGAAAACAAATCATATGTAATTATTTTTTTTTACTCTCATTTATGGATCCTATTTTTTGTTTTCTTTTTTTTTTTGTTTAGAATGAACAGAAGATTGGATTGTATTTTGTTAAAGGTGGCTATATTAACTGTTTTCTACTGGTATTTGAATGATGCTGGGAATTTACAATTCATCCTTTTCCTTCTTTCCTTCCACAGGTTCTTCGACGATTTCCTCGACGACTTCCTCCTAAAATGATTAAAAATAAATCGAAATTAGTTTCAATCAAATGATGGGGCAAAAAAAAATAACTTACAGGTGCGGCAACTTCACCACCAGCATCCAAGAATTTAACGAAGTCTTCGAAAGTCCTGTCCAAGTTGTAGTCGATCACTTGGTTGTCACCCTTACGGTAGAATTTAAGTGTGGGGAACGATGAGATCTTTGTGTGTTCCAATTCGTTGACGGTGGAATCCATCTTGGCAATGACAATGGTTGGGTGATCCTTGTATTTCTCACCCAATTGATCGTAAATTGGAACCAACTGTTTGCAATGTCCGCACCTATAACGTGAATCAGATGGTTAGAAAAAAAGCCTTATAAAAATAAAATATATATTTTAAGAACTCACCATGGAGCATAGAATTCCACAAGGACATCCTTTTCAGGGTTAAGTGCAACTTCATCGAAGTTGGTGGCAACGAGAACCTTGACTGGGTTCTTGTCCCAATCTTCTGGCAATTCTTGGGTCAACAGATGTTGCTTCAATTTTCCAGCCATGAAATCTTCAACAAAGGTCTTAACAGCTTCGGGGCTCAAGTCATTGGTTGGTGGCTTGTATTTGGCCATATCTTCTTCCAATTTGATCAAACGGATACTTGGGATTTCATCCTTGGACATGCCGAAGAATTCAAAGATACGAGCATGATCTTCCTCGTCAGCGCTGATTGTAACAAAGAGAATCTCATCGCGGTAATTGGCAGCAATATCCTTCAATGGTTCAACGTATTTCTCAACATGACCCTTCTCCTTTGAGACAAAGAATAACATGTGCGATTTGACGGATCCTCCGAAGATTTTAGATGCTGATTGGTGGTTGAAGTCAACAATCAAAGGCAGCGAGTAGACTTGGACGAATTTCTTGAGATCATCTTGGTTAATAGCACCCTTGTAGTAAGTCTTCTTGTCATCGTATGGTTTGAAGAGGATAACTTGGTTCTCCTTGGCTTCGTATTTGGCAATAAGTTCAGCGTTGGTAGTGATACCGAAAACAAAGCTATCAAGACCATTGGCAACAGCAAGGAAGGCCTTAGCTTCTTCACTTTCGCGATCGGCAAAGAAACCAACAACGGCGATCTGGAAATAAAAATAAATGTATTAAGAAAGTGATCAATTGCATTTTTTTAATTAAAATTCAAACATCTCCGCTCACTAGATCAATTCTATACAAGAAAAAGCACGTTATTTAAAGGTCATCATCATGATATTTTACATAATTTTAACTTTGTGCATGGCTCATAAAAATTATAACTTTTTCAACTCAAATGTTAGCATGAGTTGTTGCTCTGTGATTGGTCCACAACACAAGAAAACTTGTTTATCTATGAAAATCACCTTGCCGTAGAATTGTTTATAAATAAATAAGTTTAATTTTTTTTCCTAAGTAGGTACATAAGTTATAACTGTAATAGAGGTTTGTTGTGTTTGATCTGAGTGAGAGGTATTGAGGAATATTCAACATTGTATATAAATTATCTATTATTAAAACTGATCAACTGCTTCAAAACAATAAAATTAAATTTTAGAATTCGTGCTTCGTTTCGCACATGTTAGTCTACAATTGAATAGCTTGAGGCAAAATGTAGTTCTGTAAATTGCCAATAAGACTGACACTGAAAAAACTGCATCTAAAAAAACACCTGTAACTTACTTTCAATCCATAATTAACTTTTATTGAAATTAAATATGTAAAATATTTATTAAAAATTCTTGCGCTTCAAATAATTCGAGGTCAGTTTTAATGTGCAAAAGTATAAACAAAATAAATTAAACATAGACTGCTTTATTATGATTTATTATATAATACACATATTATATCAAAGCGCTTTGCTTAAGCTTTATTTCAAGCTTTTGATGTAGAGAATCTACAAGAAGCGAATATTTATTTTTTACAAATAGAAACTCGACATGCGAATATGAATATGAATTTGCATACAACATTGTCCTAGCATTTATTTATTTATTTTAGGTACTATACATATTTTTTAAATAAAATATTTAAGCTTTAACCGCAGGAAAGAGGATCTAACGACATCCTATTCTTAAACTAATGACCTTCCTATTCTTAAACCAATGACATACAAGTATGCGAGGATATAACAATAAAGAAGTTCTTTCCGTCACGCCACAAAATTGACAAAATTAAAAATAAGACTCCACGAGACATCGAATTTTATTGTAAAAGAAAAACTGTTCAATATAGCAACTTTTAGCCTTCAAAAATTCGGTGCTGAATCCCATACGATCAACTATTTGTCAAAACAAAACCATTTAGGAATTTTTATGTTCTCTTATCTATCTTTGGGGATTAAACATGCAATTTCTACAACTACTATCTGTTACTGGCATGATAAGACTATTTTAATTTGAAAATTTATAAATTACCTTCCCAATTAAATTTAAAATGACAACTTTTATCACATAAATTTAATATTTTCCATTTACCTATCATCTAAATAAATTTAAAAAAAAAGTCTGAGCTTGACAACTCTGTTTAAAAACGCGCCACGAGTATACAAAAAATCAGTTCAGTTCTTATAAGAGCCGTAATTAGTCTTATTTATAAATACGACGATTTCCATGATAATTATGATAAAAAGCAAACACCGCATCGATGAGTGTTAATGACTATGAATTTCGATAGTTTTTGAAAATTATCTTTTAGTATTTGTAAGTGGCTTCGCTCACGTATTTTTAAAAGCCCAGATAACGTCAATTATTCACATTAAGGCCACTTGTATTTATCATTTAGTTTTTTTTTTTTAATTGATGTTAATATTGAAGTGTTGTTTATTTTTTCATAGGTTTAATTTGATGATATATTAATTTTATCTTTGCAACTCAAACACTTCTCAATGTACCAACGGAAAGTGCATAGAACAATAATGACTCAAATGATGAGAATTGAATTTGATTTAATATAACAACAAAAGTTAATGAGTCATTGCATAACTAATCGACAGTAGACAATTTTTTTTTACGAGATCTCCTTCTAATTTAATTTATTTTAAAAATTCTTTAAAAAAAATAAAATTTATTTTGGAAAATATTTACTTTGCCAAAGAGTAATTATAAATTTTAATTATTTTATTCACCCTTAACAATTAATAACAAAGTTCAATGTTTTTTTGCTAAACAACACAACAAAAACTCATACAAAATATGTATGTACTAAGATAAGGCAGCAAATCTTTGAAATCGTAATTTTTTTTTAATATCTTATCTAAAATCAAAAGCTTAAGACAGACTTGTTCTTTTACCGGAAATAATACGATAAGAATAAAGTTACAAAAAACAAGAAGAAAGCCTACATTTAGGAAAAATTTTTGTGGTGAATACTTTATAAACAGAGCCTATTTCTAAGAAAATTCTTATCATACCATATAGGATTTTCCAATAGGTTGATCTTGATAACGGGTTATTTTATTATTTCTGAGACACTATTGAGCCCAAGATCAAAGATTATTGACATCAAAAGTGAAACTTGATGCTGATCTGGTTTTTCTTATAAATTATTATCAGCTTGTTTTTCCTATTGAAATATTTATTTATACATTCATATGTATATTTTGTAAACAACGAGAAGTCAGAATTATAAAATAGTTAGCAAATTATTTCATAGTCCCTGGTATTTTTTCATTTTTTAAATTTGCTTTAAAAACATAAGTATTCAGCGAAGTTCACCAACAAAAAAAAAACTCAAGAAGTTATTTCAGTTACTTCTAATGAACTGTCACCAAAAAACAACATCTTTGGAGACTTTGAAGAGAATATCATACTACAAGTTATTTTTTTAATAGCTAGACTACATCAACTTTATTGGACCCTTTTTTAAGAAAACCAATAGCCCCATTAAAATATGCATCAACTGGTTTGGAAATATCAAAATCTACAGAATTCTTTATTTGTAGGCAGTCACTCTCATTTAAAAAAAAAACCTGATTGAGCCCTTCAAATCCCCACAAGTAAAAACGTGTCAATATTCGATTTAAATTTATGTGTCCTTTGTTATCTCTAAAACCCATAAGCCATCAGTTCGTCTCTTAAAAGAACTGCATCACCTTAATAAACATTCACATTGAGATCTCATCAAAGCATTTCTTCTTTAATGAAAGAACCCTAAAATACCTGTTTGTCTATTAATTTTTTTCGACCTTAGTTTTTCATTTTCATTTTCTAAGAGATTCGGTTAGAAGACATAAGAGACACAAAAAAAAAGAAACATTAAATTACCTCATTATCCTTCAAGAATTTCTCGATTTCTTCGACTGTCGATAATTCAACAGCAGGTGGTCCAGTCTTCTTGTTGACCCATGCAACAATATCATCGGCTTGACGTCCACCAGCATATTCAACGGCAACACCGTTACGGAAGAACTTCAATGTTGGATAGCCTCGAACCTGATATTCTTCAGCGAGTTCACCCTCTTCGGTGGCATCAACTTTACCCAATTTAATTGGAGATTCTAATTCGGCCAATTTTTGAGCAGCCTTGGCGTATTCAGGTGCTAAGGCTTTGCAATGTCCACACCATGGTGCATCTAGAAAACACAAAATGTAGATAATGAAAAATCCATTATAAATTTTAATATTTCAGATTAAAATTTTTTTTTTTCGAATACAACACATCATTCTTTAAAAATTGATAAGTTGAGTCCTATCACTATACACAACGTGGCTTCAAACCAACGATGAATTGTGGTTTAGGTTAAAGGAGCAACGTACATAAATATACTCAATATGTACCTACATATGTATAAGAATAAGTATTTCTTTCTTATCATAAAATTTGTATTTAATTGTATTCTTATATTTTCCTCCCTTGCGGGCGATAAGATGCGAATCAATTATAAATTGGTGCCACATGGAAGGTCGTCATCTATTCACAGACAAATCATTGACTACGTGGCTTAACATGCAAGTAGAAATAAATGTTTAGCATAAAATGCACGACGTCAGTGTTTCATTTTCAAGTGATTATACAATAACTAGAACAACAACAACTACATATAATTGCGATTTAACTTGTGATAATTTAAAAATAATCAAGAAGAACAACTTCATAAATATTCATCATCTTCGAAGTCTGCATAAAGAACTGCGTTTTTTCATTTGATTTGAATAATCTTCATAAATCCTATACAGACCAATGTCAAGGGAAAGCAAATACCTATTCATGTTTTTTTTTTAGTATATCTATCTATACGCGTTCCTTATGTTAATTTATCTGTTTTACAGTTTCATTATTTTGCAAATTTGGTGAGTAGGCCGGTATTTTAGTTTTGTTGTTGTTACGATGAATATGGATAAAGAAGAGGGCGCAATAAAACAAAAAAAAAAACTGGTTCATTAAGCCGACATAAAGGGTTAATGGCCTGAGTGTAATTTTTTTTCTTTTCCTATACGAGAATCATGCACAAGATGCCACGAACATGGTGGGGTATTGTATGATAAGATGGAAGATAAAATGTTTTATATGGAGATCAGACTCTTATTAAGTTTAAAGACCCCACGAATTAAATTTTGAAATCTATCTAGGGCATTCAAAAATTTTTGATTAATGAATTTTGAATGAAAAAGAGAATAAGAATAATGCTATTCATGAGCATTTAGTTGATGAAACAATATGTTTTTTTAAATGAATATGAAACAAAATAAGATGAATACTAAAAAAAACGATTAAATCATATGAAACAATAGGTAGTTTAATAATAATTAAACAGAGTGACTTTTTTGTTGTAAAATAAGAAAAAAATGTTTTTCTTAAGATATAATTTATAGATATGTGTTACACCTGATAATATGCCAACATAAGGTAATGCAAATGATTCGAAACACAAGTTGAGCAAAATTAATGATTTTGTTTTCAATTATTGAGATCCAGCCACAATAGAAGGAACATAATTGTAAACGAATAACCCTCAACATAATTAATATCAGATAATAATAGGTATAATATATGTATGTAACTATGTGAGTTTATTTAAAATAATTAATGAATTCTACAAAAAGTTTACGAAAACAATACTGGGTTAAAACTCAGCCTAAATGATTACTTAATAAAATCCAGATGCTCATTGTGCATACGGAAGAGGTTATTCAAATAAAAACAAGAAACTTCAAGTGGAAAAGTTCTAGTTTACTACTGTAAGGTACCTACCGGTGAATACCTATGTACATACTTAGAATTAGAATAAATAAAATTTGTTTCCGTACCTATCTAGGCTATGTAAATAATGATCTGAACACAAAATAAGTTGTAATTTAAGCAAAAGTAAGTTAGGAAATAAATAGAAAACCTAACGCTGTTTTAGATTATTAATTGAGAGGATATGTAACGTAAAACGTGGTATACATATAGGTACCTACCTAGACATAATTTTATAAAATGTTTTATACATTTTCTATTTATAAACTTTTAACCTTATGAAAATGCATTAGGGTGCCAATACCACAAACAATTTAAACCTGTCTGAAAATCAACTTCAAATAGGTACCTATAACTTTAAATTTAATTTTGTATCTTATTTTAATGAATAGAATTAGTTTCTTATATGCAACCTGTGGCCTTTAAATATTTGACCAATAAGTTTTACAGATACCTACCACGTAGGTTGTATAAATCAAGATGACTAATAAAATTTCACCATCTGTGAACGAAATGACTAGGACATGTTCTATGTAGGTGTAATCTTTGTCTATTGTAAGTATCAACCGGGGAAACTCAATTTTTTTGTTTTCATTAAATAAACAAACTACTTTTTTCAATAGCTTCATACATTGAAAGCCTAAACTATTTATTCATCGAAATAAAAATTCCCACGTTTTCTTTTATCCCCCTCTATGTCTGCCATGAGCAAGAGTATTCATGATCACCACGCCCCAAGCCCCAACAAGCCCATTTTGCCTAAGCAACAAGTTCGAATTTTAAATTGAAGTTGAAATAAAAGAATCAAAAAAGATCTTGATTTAGATTTACAAAAAATAAGAAAGATAGTAGAAATAAAATAAAACTGACACGCATGCAGAATCGGTTTTTTTTTTTTTGGACACGACAGTAAGATATAAACATTCAGTTTCCCTCGAATTGCATTTATACAAAAAAAGTCAATTATCGAATCTTGACTCTGCTTATCTACCATTAGCTTGACACCTTTTTGTCCGATAAAATAAACAAAAGACAAAAGCAATTCAAGAGTGGGTAGATAAAAATTCAAGTGTTTTATGACCATGACAAACATATACGCCATAATACACTTGGAGAGTTCATATAATCGCGTCTCTACATTGTTTTCTCCCCTTGACATTTATAAACTAGTTAATTATGATAGAAATCAAATTATTTATCCGTAATGGTTTTTAATAAATAATGGTTTGAAATATGCTTAAGGTATTTTCGTTTGAAATTTCATTTTCCTTAAAACAAGAGTGACACGTCACAAGCTCAAGCATCATTTTTTTGGAGACTTCGGTGCGAAGCGAAAACAACCATAGCTATTTTTTCCAGTGTAGAGATTATACACTGGCCGGTACACTTGTTTCATTTGCACGCATAGCCATAAACACATGTTGCTAACGACAGTTGTCTCTTTTTTGTTTCTCTATTCGCAGACAATTTTTTTTTGCAAATTTCTTTCTTTCAATTTTTTCTTTTGCTGTAGAGATTATTGACCGGATGACAAGTTATTTGACGAAAATTATGCATGCAAAAATTAATATAAAATCAAAGAAAAATAATTGCAAGTACTTACAGAATTCAACTAAAACAAATTCGTTGTCGGCGATAGCAGAGTTAAAGTTACTTTTTGTTAAAACTAAAACACCATCTTCCAATTTGATTTCTTCGGCGAAAACATTTTGGGTCGTCGCCGCGGCAATTACAAATAACGCGCACAAAAATAGTTTCATTTTTGTTGTTTATTTAAATTTTAAATTACTTAGGCTATTTGAGTAAAATAAAAAAAATAAATTTATTTTTTTTTTGTTGCAAGTGATGTTCTTCCTTCCTTTGTGCTGCCGATGCTGACACGTTGAGATTTAAAAGGAAAATAATCGGGAGACATGGAATGGAATTTCTTTTTGAGTCTAGGAAACTGGAGTGGAAGAATGTTTTGTCGATTCGAGTTGGCTCTTTTGCTCTAATAGGGCTGGTGGGAAGGAGAAGACTGCTGCTCGCATGGATTATGAGGAATTTATTGAATCGGATCGGGGAATTGGTTCGGGTGTTGTTGTTTTCGAGTAAAATGAACGAACAACAAGCGAACACGTAGCCGGTTCTAATTTCTAGGGTTGTCTTTTTTTCTCGATAGCTGGCATGCGAGAAGAGATAACATGTGGAATTTAATAGATGGTGATGTGGAATGTAGTGTTGCCGTTGGCTGGTTGAATGAAGTACTTTTATTATTTAAATCTTGTACCTATGTAGGTTAAAATATTATATTCGTTGATTTAATTAAGTAACGGAAGTAAAGAAACTTTTTTTTTAAACAGTACCTATACATTCAGACGTATTTATTATATTGCTTTTTAACGGTTGTCTAATTAAACAGTATTTAAATATTTCTAAAAATTTTTAAATATTCAGAAATATGTGTAGGTATTATTTAATTAAATAAAATGCAACTTTACTTAGGTGGTTTCAATGGGTTTCGTTGCATGCACGTTGTTTGTTTTCATAATTCATTCCGGATTTTTTTCAACAGTTTTCTTGGACAAAAGTTCCTTCGGTGGTCCACATACCAAAATGTATGTTGGTAAAAGTCGGAGTTAATTACGAAAATAAATTACAAAACATTTTGTACTTTTATCAGTTTAGCGATATGAAAACAAAGTAAAAAAAGGCGTTAAATCAAACTGTAAAAAAAAATAATGTACTTTTCACTGCAATTAAGACTTTTTTTTTAATTTTTGTTGTTTTTTTTTTTATAAAAATAAAATAATTTAAGTGTGATTGAGTGTAATCACAATTCAATTCAATCAAATATTTTAAACATAATTGTAAAAAAAACTTCGAAGTAGAGAAGAGAACAATTTTGGGAAATAAAAAGAATCTTTTAGCAAACTAGGGATTTTCACAAGTAGTTACACACCACTCAACATATTTATGGGTGTTAGAATATCTGAATTCTGAATGCGATGATTGTATCATCTAGAGGCTGTTTAAGAGATCAACAAAATATGCCTACATATTAATTGCTTATTTTTTCTAACTACAAAAAGGCATTTTTCCTTTTTTTAAACAACCTTTAATGACCTTAAAAAACTAATTTATGGATAATAATTTTCTGAAATTAGTTGTCGTTTTATGACTGTTTTATGACCTTTTAGATGACATACAAGTTTTTTTTTTTAACCTGCTTAGCTCCACAAAACAATACAGAACTTAAAATCTTACAAATAAAGGCTTAACTACATAAGCCAAAAAGTACTGAAGTACAAAAGTAAAAATATTTTTTTTTACCGCTAGCGCCGTTGTTTTGTGAAAAAGAATACACAAATTTGTTTTTAAACCAAAATTTAAGCTTTCTGCATCATTTTTATAAGTTTTCTAGTCAGAAAAACTATCACAAAATCAATTTAAAAATTTTCACTTTTGCACTTTTTTGGCTTATGTAGTTGAGGCTTAATGCTTTATTTTTTCACTTCTAAGAGAATTCCTATTGAAAAAAAAAATTGTTTCCTCCTTTGTTTATATTTCAACCCGTGTGTGTTATTTCTTAAAAATTCCAACTCGTAACCATAGACTCATAAACTATAAACGTCCTGAATAACATTACCATCCCAACCCCACTGCAAAGTTGCTTTTGATTTTTCTATATCTACTCGTTTGATCAATAATTTCGTCTGTTATATTATAGTTTTGACAAATCTATCTCATAATATCAATCTTAGTTTAATCATTTATTTCTTTTATATCCGTAGCTCAAAAATGCCGTGCAATTCTGCTACGAATAGTAGAAAATCTGTTGAAATCCTTTTGGAAAGACCACGAGCAAAGAGTGCTTTTGTGCCGAAATCTTCTAAGATAAAAACCCAAGATGCATTTACTCCATCCGGAGGGAATTTTGAAACAGATCGAGCACAGAGCGCTTTTATTCAGAATTCCGAAAAGAAGCAAGCCCGAGATCCACCTACTGCATCAGGTTATTTAAAAACAGAACGAAATGAAACACAACGTCGCTTTTCCCAAACCAACAAACCAACTTCATTGACCAAAGGTGAATTAGAAAGACTTCACAATGCCGCAAAAATCATCAGTACTGATGATAGAATTGAAGCCCAGCTTGAAAGAGAGGAAACTGTCAAACGTATAGAACAAGAAGCCGAACGGCAGAAGCAAATGTTCAAGCAAATTGATGAGAATAGAGTTCAAGCTCGTGGAGAAAAAGAAAAGGAAGACCTTTTCGAAGAAGAAAGACTGAAGATTCTCGAGCAGTCTTTCATAGCTAAGCACGAGCAAGAGGAAGAAGTGAAGCGTGTTAATCAAATTATGTTGAATGCAAAGTGCCACGCTATACGTGATGCTCAGATTCAGGAGAAAATCGAGCTTGCTCGTGAACTTAAACAGGAGGAGAATCGTTTGGAAAAAATGATGATTGACCGTGCTATGGCATCTTTGCATGCTGAAGACGAAGGTGTTAAACGAGATCAAGAGAGAAAACAGCAATATGCAGCTGAGATTAAAAGTCAATTAATGGAACGAGAAAATCAGCGATTCCTTGAAGCAGAACGTATCGAGGAAGAAGCTAAAGTTCTATCGATGGCAAATGAGGCACTTAAAAAGGACGAAGAACGACGAGCTCGATTGATAAAGGATCGACGAGACCAACTACGCTCGGAACTCAAACGTATTTGTGAAATGTCAAATCTGTTCAAAAAGATGCTTTTCGAGCAAGAACGAGAAGCTGAAATGCGTATTCATGCTTATATGAAAGCCAAAGAAAAACGTGAACGCACTCTGGACATTGAAAAAAAGCTAGCCAAACAAGCTTTTGAACGTAAGCAACAACTTCTATTTGATCTGCAACAAAAAATATTGGAATCCAAGTCGAAGAGGGAAGAAATGGCACTTACACGACAACAAGAGAATATCGAGCGGGAGTATCGTCGAAAGGAGAAGGAAGCTGTCATTCGTAAGAAAGAATTAGAAAAAACTTTGCATGAAGCACGTTTAGCACAGCTCCGAGACGCTAAACTTCGTGAGGCCCTGCAAATCGCTCGGAACGAAGATGATTTCCACAAGATTGTGGAAAATCTTAAACGCGAGGAAGCCAAACAGGCTAAAATTCAAGAAGAACGTCTAAAGAACAAAGACCGTTATAGGGATGAGATTATAAGACAGATGAACGATAAGGAAGACGAACGGCGCAGAAAATACGAACGCGATCAGAGCGAAGCTATTGAATGGAAAGAGCAAGAAAAGCAACGTGAGAGGAATGTTAGGTCAGTTATTCAGGCAAAATTGGCTTCAATGCGTGACGCTAATTTGCCAGAAAAGTACATAAAGGATGTTGAGAGACAAATGCTGAGAATGTCCGAACAAAAGAAGTCCATGTGGTAGGTTTTTGGATTTCAATTCTACATTATAATATGTTTTTTTTTGTTTTAATATAAAATTAATAATTTTTGTGGAAATATATACTCTTGTGGTTTTGTAAAAATGATCAAAAAGTTGTTTTATTTTTCGCATGCGCATGATGGAGAAATTAAAAAAAATCATTTTCGACACAATGTCCGTCAGTCTGTGTGTACTGTGTACTTGCGTTCACTATAGTTCGATCTAGATCCTAAACAAGGCCGATTTGTTTGAAATTATGTTTATTTAAAAAAAACACACATTTTTATGTGATTTACAAGAGAAAATATTAAAATTTTTGTTTTAGCTAATCTTGAAAGAACAAAGATTTTCGTTTTGTTTCAATTTCCTTGAAAATAACTTTAACGATTTTGATTAAACTTCATACTGCTTAATAAAATTACGTTTCAGGTATTTAGCAAGGAATTATATGACAGAAATAAAATGTTGACGGTATTGTTGGAATAGATTTATTTTTCCAAAAAATTTCGTTTTCACATTTTTCATACTTCCAAAAACTACGTTAAAATTAACAAAACAAAAGAAAATGTAAATAAAAAAGGAATGAAAAAACGACCACCTGATTAAACTAAACATTTCTCTTTTTCAATTAAATGTAACCTGTTTAAAGAGACTTAAAATAATTTCCACAATAAATAAGCAAAAACAAATACAAACACCTGCTAACACAAAAGAAATATAATAATGTATATAATTAGTAATAATGTCGGTTAGCAGAACGGGGACTTTTTTTCGGATGGCTCATCTTACCATTAAGTTGGCTTCGCCTAAATGATAATATAATTTGTATGTTGTTCTTATAGTCATCATAATATCTTTTTATTTATACCTTAAAACTTTCTCTTTGAATCAGAAATTAATCACTACACATTAAGAGAAATAAATAATTGTGTGATCTCGCTTCTCCTATATTCACACATCACATTAATCAAAAACACAGTATATATCTAAGAGAACATTCTTTTTGGTTGGGTTTAAATCAAAGAAAAAATTGAATCAAGTTCAAGTTCTCGTCTTAACTCAGATGTGTCTTAGTAACTCTCGAGCGATCTTGCTGAAAATATTCAATACAAATCCAGTCAAGTCGAGTTGAGGATACAACATAGACGCACACCTCAATCGCGTGTTAAACAAAAAGTGATTAAATTCTATTTTATTAATCTTATAAATAAAATACCTACTCGTATTAACACAGAAATAAAAATTGACCAATTTGTTATGAAGATCAATAATAATTCTCTCCCAAAATATTATTAAACTCAAAGATGAAAAACTGTTTAATGTTTAAGACTAAAAATGCACTTAATATGCATCTCACATTCTATCTGTGTCTATTTTTAAATCTCCTAGTGAGTGCACTGACTTACACTATTCCTGATCCTAAAGTGGTTATTCTTAGTCCTAAAGGAATGCGAATATCAATTCCGCGTAAGTAGGTTTATCGCTTCTATTATTTTAACTTTAAATTTTGTGTAATAAGTTGAAACAAAATTAGTTTCACAGTAGGTATGTATATTGGGGGAATTTCTTTATTAAATTTAATTTAAAATCTTAAATCCGGTTTTATCAAAATATGATTTTTTTTGGTGGCGGCGCGGCGGTCTAGTGTAATTTAAAAACAACCAAAATCAATAAGCATCAATTTTAAGGTCGCAAAAGTATTTTTTTGTTTTGTTAAATATGATTCCGGTATATGAAGATTAAATGAATCAGTTTTCGGTAACTTAGGTCATTGTTTTGAATTGCAAAGAAAAAAAAAACTAAAATAAGTTTAAATCCAGATATTTTTTTTGTGATTGGATGCGATCAATTTTGTATTAATGGAATATTTGATAAGCAAAGCACATATTTACAAATTTAATTATTACGTTAAGGTTAAGATAGGTAAAAGGTTATCTTAAGTAAATAATAATAGTAACATAGAAACTGCGCCAATAATCTTTAAAAAGAAGGTCATCGAATGTTTCGATTGTTATATACATTAATATACAAATATGAACGCAAGTATGTATGTTTGTTAAAAAATGATAAGGAAAGTTTGTATTTGGATGAATCTTTTCTCTTAAAGTGTTAATATAATATACCGTTGATTTTTTTCTCAAATCTGACTGGGTTTGCATCTAAGAAGATTGAAGATTTAGTTAACCAGTTTGTGAACTTAAGTTAAGTACCCGTATCATATCAGATGCAGCTTTTATAATCAAACTAGTTCATTAAAATATTAAACAATTTGAAACTTTCCGCTAAGATAGTTTATTAATGCTTACTAAACAAAGCAAAATAAATTTTTAGGTATGCATTTATCAGATTAAAAATATAATTTTTTTTTTGCTTATGGCCAAATTGTTTAGCTATACAAATTCAATGTAAATACATCCGGATTTAAATTTTAATCTCGATGTATCCAGTGAATAATATGGTGGTTAAACTAAACTAAATTTAATAAATCAGAGATCTCAGTAATCTGATCAAACTCATCAATCTCAACATAATTCCTTATAATCTAAGATCCCGCCATAGGACGACCTATCCTCATCGAGTTACCAGATAAGGAGTATACAGTTTTTTAGGTAGTGCCTTAACTAAAATTTGGGTTACCTGGCGAAATATAGTCAATACTTGGGGTTGCCACGCTTTAAAGGTCAGTTTTGGGGTTTTTTCAATTAACTGGCCCAGTTAATATGGTAGGTTTTAGTGATAATACAAAAAATATTATGTGAAAGAAAACTTTATTTAAAAAAAAAAACCTTATTTTTTAAAATCGGAATTTTAGTAGGGTAAATTAGGTTAAACAAAGAAAAAGGTTTAGTTTTTATTTTCTAAACCAAAAATGATAGAAAATTAATTTTTGTAATCGATAGAAATTTTTAATACAAGAAAGTCATACGTACAAAAGAAAATTCTAGGAAATCTAAAACTCGAGATAAAAAGCAAAACAAATGAAAAATAGACGTTAGAGAAAAAAAAATCACATAAAATCAGGATGATGATTTCTATAAATTCATTTTATGGTTTCGAGAAGCAGATAAGAAATTAAAAGACCCGTATTTGCAAAATTTTCTATAAAAGCTTCTTTCTTGGCTAAAAGAATTTTTGAACAATATATATTTTTTTCATCAATTTTTGTTGGATTTTAATTTTTTCGTTTTCACTCTCATTGGTATTTTCATTTAAAACAACATAAGTACGGAGTTTCCGAACTTTAACTATTGATATTTTTAAATTTTTCGCTGCGCTAAAGAAAACATTTCTAATAGTGTCAGAGAAGTGACAGGAAAATTTGAGGATTGAAAGTGTAACCAAAATGTGAATAAGTGGGTTAAAAGGTAAAAGTGCCATGATATCAAATTCTAAAGTCTGGTTGTTTTTTTTTTCTCATCTTGTTGTAGATCAGAGAGGTTAAAATTGTCATTTTTCGAATTATTGTGTGATGACTACCACCACTTAAATTTATATATTAAAAATTAGAAATGATGCTCCGTTATTTTGCTTAAGCTTTAAGAGCTCAATCTTGATGATTCGATGATAGAACCCGAGATATAAGCTGTAGTCAACTCCATTCATTAAACGTAAAATTGAGTAATAGGAAACTATTTATTTCTTAAGATGTCACTTTACTTGCAATGAAGATATTTCTTGACTAGCTTTCCAGTTGACTTTCTATTGTGTATCCACCTTTTAGAGTAATCTATCTTTGCTCTCTATTCTATATCCACCTTTAATAAAGAAATATATCTTCTCTTTCTGTCTATATATATCTATCTTGAATTCAATATAAATATAAGCTTATCTGATCATTAAAAAGTTTGTAAGCCTAGATATTAAGCATCTTTAAAATAAACAATTAAATTTATCAAATTCTTTTAATCGAAATTGCATACACAACGCTTTCCAATAAAGTTGCCTTAAATGAAAAGCAATTTTTCGACAGCTGACCAATCAGAGACTAGAATTACTTGCCTTTGACCCTATGTCAAATGTGCTTCTGAACGTACCTAATTACTCAAAAAGAAACGGATTTTTTTTGATAAGTTTTTTGGCTTGCCGAGATAGTAAAAGTATAATTCTGAAATTGCATTACACCTGTCACCTTACAAAAATTTAAACACATCCCATTTAAATCAAAATTATTTTATATTTGTTTTAACGGTCACATTGGCATCTTTGAATGTTTTAATAGAAAATTAAATTTTGCTAATCGACACTTCATTTGCCCATTAAAATACTCAGAACTTTAACTGCTATGTTAGATCTATGCAGATCTATTTTTAAACGTAAATAAGGTTGTTAATTGACATATATGTAAGTTCCAAATAGCTTAATTAAAACTTAAACCAGACATTGTGAAATAATTGCTACGATTGCTAAACTTCTTCTTCAAAGTTCAGTTTAAATTTTTCCATTACCAAGAAATTCTAAGTTAGATGTGAGCCTCCACTTGACCCTATAAAATTATCTAACAAAAAATTAATAATATGGTATTAGGCATGTGTATATCCACTTAAGAAATATGATTGAGTTATGGACTTATTTCCTGATAGGGGTGTAAAGGATTTATGTATACATCAATATTTACATGAATATTGTAATAAAGAAATTTTTTTTTCCAGATGAAAACGGTATCGTTCTTGTGGGCTTCCATGTAAATATCAACAAGCGTATAGCTTTGCTTCAGCAAGGCGACTATTCTGGCGACATAACACGTCCATCAAACGAACAATGGATTTTCGAAATAAGAAATGCCTTTATTGACCCTGGAGATAAAATTAACTTCTGGATTCACGTTCAGTATGGAAGCTATGCATTCCGTAAATTAGGATCTGAAATTGCATCGGGTAATCCTGTGGAAATTTCAGAACATTCTTCTGAAGAACCAATCATATCAACAAGTAAACCATCAGATATATCAGACACATCTGACTTTGCCAACTGTGAACCATCCAAGACAACAGTTAATCAGAAAATAGTCTGCAAAGGTCAACTTATCTTCGAAGACAATTTCAACAGCTTGAATTGGACTCAGTGGAAGCGTGAAGTTCGAATACCATATGCCGATGATGCTGAATTTGTTTCATTTCAAAAGAGAGATGAGAATTGTTATGTCAGCAATGGCCAGTTACATATTGTGCCGAATTTGTTGTCAGAAGTTCCAGGATTTAATGAATCTAGTATAAGAATTGGAAAATTGGATCTTGGATCTGAGTAGGTGTACCTATATTACACGTAAAAAGTAATTTATCTCTTTTGTTAATAATTTATCTATGACATTTTTTAGATGCACGGGTATTGTGGCCATCTCTCAAGAGTGCACAAGACATGCTCAGTTTTCGCAAATTCTACCACCAGTAGTATCAGCAAGAATTCGAACAAAGGACTTTTTCAATTTTCGTTATGGAAAAGTTGAGGTGCGGGCAAAAATGCCACGAGGCGATTGGTTGTTTCCATGTAAGTTTGTTCTCTGCAGATGATCTTTTTAAATGACTTTTTTGTTAAGTCTTTGAATTTTTACAGTGATCTTGTTGGAACCTCATGACAACAATTATGGTTTTATAGAATATGCATCTGGTCAGATGAGAGTAGCTTTTATTCGAGGAAATGAATTCCTAAACGATCGCGATGATAACGAAATCTCTGGATATCGCATTGCAGGAGGAGTTGTTTTGGCTACAAGGGAAGCACTTCGTGATATATGGCTGAAAGGAAGTGTGCGTAGAACTCATTTGGGTGATGACTTTCACACTTACACTCTCACCTGGACGGACAAACTGATCTCACTTGAAATTGATAACAATGAATATGCAACAATACGGGGTGGATTTGCAAGACTTTATACAACACAGAATCTTAAACATGCAAAACTATGGGATAACGGTGATATTATGGCACCATTTGACAGAGAGGTTATAATATATAAAATGTATAAACTTTTTTTGACACAGATCATAATGTTAAGTTTGGTTTCAGTTCTTCCTAACTCTTGGAGTATCAGCTGGTGGACATTCTGACTTTCCTGATGGTGCCTTCAATGGATTTGCTCGACTTAAAAAACCATGGAAAAATGAAGACCCTAAGGCGGAATTACAATTCTGGAATGATCGAGAGAATTGGTTGAAGACATGGAATGGAGAAAATGCTGGACTACATGTAGACTACATTAGAGTTTACGCCTTGTAGAATTTTTAAAGACTGAATAAAATTTAGAAAAACTAAGTTACAAAAAAAAAAACACTTCTATATATGTATGGATAGAATATTGAAGAATTTTAATTTAAGCATGAACTTATACTTTTGTAAGTTTCACTAAACACTTGCGACTTGCGTTAAGCTGGAACCGGCTTAAGTCCTTGTAATTCTCTTAAACATTAGAATTCCATTAGAGGCTGGAAATGCAGTGTTTACATCGTTTCAATTTCTCTCTCATAACTTTCAGTTTTTGAAAAAACTTTTGGCTTGAGGCAGGGTACCGTCCCAATGACGAAAACTACAAGTTTAAAAGGATAAATTGCATCATATTTTAAGACCGATGATTTCATAATTTAGTAAACTGCATCAAAGTATAACTTTTTTATATACGTAATAGCATCTTTATTGGCTCTTCTGAACTGATATCAACTTAATTCAATAATTACCTTTGTGGTTGAACAAAATTTTCTTTATCAGCTTAGTTTTATTTAAAGACAAATTATAAAGCATAAACTTTAATAAAATCTACATGGAGTCCAGCTTGATCGCCACTCCATGTCCTTAACCAATTCACACGATCATGCCAAAATCGTAGCTCAGCTTTTGGATGATGATTCCTCCAAGCTTTACTTGCTTTTGTCGGTCCATTCAAACACCCACTTGGAAAATCAGAATGTCCACCAGCTCCTACCCCAATTGTCAAAAAGAACTGAAACCAAAATTAAATTTACCATAATCTAAACTTTAATCTTATTATCCACACGTCTTTCATACCTCTCTGTCAAACGGTGCCATCAAATGTCTATTGTTCCAAAGTGATGCGTGTGGTAGGTTATCCGTTTGAGTTAGTTTCGAGAAACCTCCTCGAATAAAACCATATTCGTTTCCATCAATTTTCAGAGCTATATGATCTTCTTTCCAGATAAGAGTGTAATTGTGATAGTCATTGCCCATATGTGAGATTTTGAGCGTACTTTTGAGCCAAGAATCACGAAGTTCTTCACCCGTTGAAAGCACAATTCCACCCATTATCCGTTTGCCGGATATATCATCACCATTTTTGTTCTCCAGAATCTCATTACTTCGTATAAAAGCAACTCTCATTTGGCCCGATGAGTATTCCGTAAATCCATAATAACTTTCTACTGGTTCGAGCAATATTACTTAAAGTAAACAAATATCAACAATTAATCTGTATTTCTACTCTAAGATATAATTTTTATTTTCTTACATGGAAATAGCCAATCGCCTTTAGGCAATTTTGCCCTTACTTCAACTCTTCCAAAGCGAAAGCTGAAAAAATCCTTGGTATTGATTCTAGCTGATACAATTGGTGGTAGTATTTGAAAGAACTTTGCATTTCTTATGCATTCTTTCGACATATCAACAATTGCAGTACATCTGAAATATTAATGTTTAGTAATTATTCTAAGTTTTTTTTTTTAAGAAAACTCACTTTGCTCCTAAGTCCAGTTTACCAGTTCGTATTCTTGACTCATTGAATCCTGGCACCTCGGATAACAAATTCGGTACTATATGTAATTTTCCATCGCTCACATAACAATTTTCTGATCGGTCTTGGAATGACACAAACTCCGAATCATCAGTGTCGATAGGAATTCGAACTTCTCGCTTCCACAATGTCCAATTAAGTCTATCGAAATTATCTTCGAAAATAAGTTGACCTTTACAAACTGGATTACGTCCAACGGTAGTTGCTGATTTTTCACAATTATTTGGAAGTTGAACGACTGTGGGTGGAGAGTTTTTTACCGACTCGGAATCGGATATATCTACTGTCGCTCCACCAGCTACCTGGGATCCTAATTTTCGATAACCATATTGTCCATACTGTACGTGCATCCAGTAATTTACTTTATTCCCAGGATCAACAAATACATTGGAAATGTGAAATGACCAAAGATCATTTGAGGGCTGAGTGATATCGGCACTAAAATCTCCAGGTTGGTTGAGGGCAATTGATTTATCGATGTTAACATGAAATGCAACGAGCACAATTCCTTTTTCATCTAAAAGAAGAACAAGAACCAACTCAATAATATGAGATTTAACAAAATAAAAATGGGATCTGTATCCAATTTTACTAGGACTGCAAATTGATAGATTAAGAAAACAAGAATTCGACACGAACCTGCAACGACTTATCAAATCCTTTTAGAAGGTTACTACTAACTGAAAATTATATGGATATAAGGATCCCCCACACCAAAGCGAATCTATCGCGGCAACGACGAAAACAATAATCGGCCTTATCACAGGCCTCGTCGTAATAGATTCGTATTACGAATCCCGAAAAAAAGTATTAAACCTACGGTTGTAACATAAATATCGCCAAACCAATTCAGAGGTCGTGAAAAGTTATATCGATAGCCTACAAAATCGTGGCAATATTTTTCTTACGACGACGGTGGTGCTATGAATGCTTTTTTCAAAATTCGTAGTACGAATCTATTACGACGGGGCCTGTGATAAGGCCGAATAACAAAGTGTTGTTTTCATTGACAACCACTTGTTGTTATTACTGTTTTTGTCGTCGCCACGATTGTTAAAAGGGCTACTATATAGATCATGCTTTGAAGCATTATACTGGTAAGCAAACTTTTATAAAAAAGCCGTGAAGAAAACATTTGTAGGTTTCAAAAGAACTGTAGATAAACGGTTTGAAAAATCCGTGAAATTTACATATTTTAGTTTTAATAAAAACTTTAGGTAAATGGTTATAAAAAGCCGCGAAAATAACATATTACAGGTTTTATAAAATTGTAGGTAAACCGTTATAGAATAGCAGTTAAATAGTGTATTACAGGTTTTTTTTTTTTAATTATAGGTATTACTGATTGAAATCCAGCTTTTTTGTATACCGTCAGACAAACACCAAACAGGACTAATAGCAAAATGGAACGATTTCAATACTAAATCTTATTATAGGGTGTTCTACCAATTAATAAATGAGTTTATAGTACAGACTTGTTATTTGTAAAAAAAAAAAACAATGACAAAAACAAAAACTTTCCTATGGAGAAACAAAATATCCCCTCATATCAATTAAATAAACGATTAAACGATTACTTGGGGTTATTTTGATAACCTCACCATGATGTCAAAAGTAATTAAAGTTATACCTATACCTTTTGCTAAAATTGTATATGCATGCATATATTTTTGTAATCAATATTTCTATAAATAATTAATAACTAATCATCGTTAAGCTTATGTAATCTTTAAAATATATAGATACTTACTTGGAATAGATATTCGTAATCCTTGAGGACTAAGAATCTCTAATGTTGGTTCCGGAATAGAATAACCGAATAAACTCACCGTAAAGTTTAAAATTATGAACAAATGAAAAGAGAGCTTCATTATTTTACACACATACATAAAATAATCAAAGTAGAAATGTACAACAAAATTATTTTATTTATTCAAAATTGGAAGTTCAATTTATATGTGTTATACTCTTGCAGCTCTGCATAATCATTCTCTGTTTTTTATTTATATAAATTGAATTACTCAATACCAGAATTGTCACAAAGCAGATCCGATACCGCAACTTATTGCTTGAATAAATTAAAATCAACTGCAGTTCTAATTGAAAATAATCCGATAGAAATGTTCTAAGATTTAAGCCTTAAATTTCGATAATCAGTTAAGATTGTCTCTTAAAACGAGTGAGACGTCTCACAAGCTTCTATTTATAATAATTAATAACACATACCTATACGATATATGTACTAATATAGTAAAGTTTATCAATGAAAAGTTTGATTAGATTTTTGCAGTGAGATAATTAAATTTTACAACATTATCACTTTTCTCATAATTTATTTAATAAAAAATGAATATTTTCTTTAATTCATGGTTTATTTTGCATTTATTATTAATGACATTAGTAACAAGTTTTCCATTAATTCAAGTAGAAATACTCTTACCAAAAGGATTTCGTATTGCAATTCCACGTAAGTATAAACATAAACATAGGTTCATTATTTTAAATTTCATTTTGATCTTGGTCTGATTTTTTTATTTTTTTTTTTTGTTTTTAAATTACGTTTTTAGGTCTTTTGTTGAGATTTATCATTTGATTTCAAGAATAAATCTTATCTGTTGACTTATTTCATAAAAAATAAAGGAAAATTATCAACCTTAAACCGTTTCCATAGAAAATTGTTAAAATTAAAAATTCTGCTTAAAAAGATGACAAATACAAATGATGTATACAAATACAGGTCGACGGTTATTTTGGATCTCTAAATAGAACAAATATAAGGTAAGACCTGTTATATAGTGCTTTTTATTCTTAAAAATAAATCTCACTCCAAGATAAAAATGAAATTGCCGAATTAAATATCACTCAGTGAGAAACCGATTGAAAATAAAGGTCAACGATTATTTTGGAACTCTAATTAAAATACAAATTATTTTAAAACAAAGATAAGACCTATTTTATTGTGCTATAACTATATGTTATGTCTTTTGACTTCAAAAATATAGAGACTTTAATTTCAATTAAAACATGTATTATGTATGTACATAAAATACTTTTCTAACACTATACAAATTTCAGAGTCAATTAAGAAAAACAAATAGAAATACACCGAATCGACATATTATTTCCTTTCCCACTGTCTAGCGCACTAAAAAAAATAATCAAAATTCACGAACACTAATTTTGTTTATATTCCTGATTATTACAAATTCTGGTGGGCATTTCCTTTGATGCGAAAAAATAATGAGTACGATACTACTGGAATACCTGAACTTTATTAAGAGTGTTTAACAATGATTACTTAAACAATTATGTTTGAAATTCTAGTCGAATATCTTTTCAACTCACAATGGGTGCGTTCAATCGATTACGTTTTACATCTGAATTTTCAGATTTCTGAATTTTTGGAGCTTCTGATTGGCCAGCTGTCATAAAAAATTAGATGACTTTTAGTGACTTTTAGTTACGTTTCATCTGAATTTTCAGATGAGAATTTGAGTTGTTTGTGGTGGGGGAAGTGCCAAAAGCACACATAAAAGCTGAACTTTATAATTTTCGTCTTGTTGGTGGTTGATTTTTTTAGTTTTTGTCATGAAAATTTAATACTTATTTAAATGAACGAACTTTTTGTTTATTGTTTAGTGAATTTTTAAATCAACAATTTTTTTAATTGATGTTTGGAAAGTTTTTCTATGTTTTTGTAAGTCATACATATCAATAAAAAGACTTTTAATGAAGGTAATGAAACCTGTTGCTGATTTAGTTACATATATTTTCATCCTCACAACTACTCACTCTCAATGTTTAATTTACAAATGTAATTAAAGTTCTATTTTATTTCGCTTCAATGTAAATCCTTTAGGTAAATGCAGGAATTTGACACAATGACTTTCGACTGAAATTTCAGATTTTTTTTGCGTTCAACGACATAAATTCAGAAATCTGAAAATTCAGATGTTAAGCTATTTTTATTGAACCCGCCCAATGCAAATAAAAAACAAGTGGTCACCAGTTGACCGCATAACATATAGCAAAAATCAAAATAAAAATTTCTCTCTGAGCGAGAAAACAAAAAAAGTAATACTTTTTTAATATATTGGTTAATGGTTATGACTACGTGATCATTATTGAAAATCTCAAGAAATGAGAATAATTTAAAGAACTTTTAAAAGGTTGAATTTAACTTTCGATCTCTGCGAGAGTAGTACATATAATGTTAGAGGAAGTTCAAAGAACCTTCAGAAAAGTCCAGTTCTAGATAAAACACAAGTTTTTAAGTTCTCAGACATTCCTACAACCTCAGAAATATGTATGAACAAATCTAAAATACTGGAAATATTTTAAATGAATCCCGCGCTTTCTAAACCATTTTGGGTTTCAAACTGAAGCCAATTGTAGGGAGACATTTTGTACCATTTATTATTTTATTAATTTGAATTTCTTTTTTTTTTGAACAATCTTTCAGACCAAGATGGCATGTTACAAGTCGAAACTCATGTCTCTATCAATAAACCTATTTCACTCAATGAATCTGGAGAATTTTCTGAATTAATAACAGAACCTTTAAATGACCGATGGGTATTTGAAAATACAAACACCTCTGTGTACTATAAATCGACCTTAAGCTTTTGGATAAGAATCAACTTTGTAACGGCAGCTGCTGCTGAAAAACTCGCCACAATTACAATTTCTCAACCATTTGCAGAAATATCAGATGCATCTAAAGTTAACGCTACAAAAATCATGCTACCATCTGGTTGTGAACAATCAATAACAAAAGTAAAAGGAAAACCAGTTTGTAAGGGTGAACTTTTATTTGAGGATAATTTCGATACAATGAATTGGACCAAATGGCGGCGTGAAGTTCGAATAGCACTTGAAGAGGATGATTTTGTATCATATCAACGAAGACCCGAAAATTTCTATATTCGAGGGGGGAATTTATTCATAATTCCAAGTTTATTGTCCGATGTGCCAGGATTTAATGAAATGAGTATTCTAAATGGAAAACTAGATCTTGGGGCATAGTAAGTCGATTAAAAAAAAAAAAAATATTTCGAAACGAATTTTGGTATAAATCTTACTGCGGCTCTAGTTGCACAGGTATTATGGATTCATCGAAGGAATGCTCAAGGGAGGCTATGCTTTCTCAAATTCTTCCACCAGTTATCTCAGCTAGGGCTAGTACACGACATTTTTTTAGCTTTCAGTATGGAAAAGTTGAAGTTAGGGCAAAATTTCCAAAAGGCGATTGGCTATTTCCGTGTGAGTTTGTTTATTTTTGTGATAAAATAACTAAACTTCGACCTTAAGTGACTTAGAAATGTGTTTTTTTTTCAGTAATCCTGTTAGAACCACTTGAAAATTACTATGGTTCATCTAGTTATGCTTCGGGACAACTGAGAGTTGCATCGGTTCGAGGAAATGAGCACCTTGAAGATATTAACGGTGCCGACATTTCTGGCAAACTAGTATCTGGCGGAGCTGTGTTAGCTACAGGTCAAACGATTAGTGAAAATTGGCTTAAAGGATCTCTGGAAGGAACACATCTTGGCAATGATTTTCATGTATACCATCTCACCTGGACAGAAGATTCTCTTAATCTTGAAATTGATGATATCAGATATGGAGTTATAGAAGGGGGATTTGCCCGATTGCTTCGAGCTTATAAGCCGTACGCAAGGCACTGGGAAAACGGTCATTACATGGCACCTTTTGATAGGGAGGTATATATTGTATACATAAGTCACGAATCTTAAATTCCATACTTTTTTTTTTCAAATTGCAGTTCTTTTTGACCCTTGGGGTTTCAGTAGGTGGACACGCAGACTTTCCCGATGGTTGCACCAGTGGAGGAAAAGAAAAACCATGGATGAATGGTGATCCAAAAGCTGTATTGAAATTTTGGAATAAACGACAAAGTTGGTTAGAAACTTGGAAAGGAGAAAACGCTGGACTTCAAATTGATTACATTAAAGTGTATGCTATTTCATAAAATATAGACTAATTTGTGTTTTAGTTGCAGCAGCACAGACAAAAACAAAAAATTTGAATTACTATATAATTTTTTATTTCTTTTTCTATATATCAAAAAATATATTATATGAGAAAATGCTGGTAGTTCGTTTTATTTTTGAATATGTCTAAAACTTGAAAAACCGAGAATCATTCAAATTCATTCACCTTAGCTGAGTTTGTCGAATAGAATTGTTAAACTTTACACAATGAATTTGTTGTATCATAATTGGTATTTTTGATAACGTTATGCTATACCAAACAGGCATAATCTAATAAATTGCCGACTATAAAAAATTATAGGGTATTATAAATTTTTCATTGAATTTCTGCTTTGTAGCTTTGCCATATTTCATCTCTGGATTAAAGCAAGTTCAATGCTAATGAAATAATAATATATATGTAGGTAACTTTGACGATAGTTCTACCACATTTCCACATTTACAGCACTGATACCGGCTCTAGAGTCTGAAGAGCTTATAAGCTGAGTGCAAATATTCAGTTGAGTCGAGATTCTCTTCGCATACAAACGTGTTGTACAGAATATCTGCAAATACTTTTTTTTGTGTCTTAAATATCAATTCTATCAATTTTAACACAAAGTTGTGATGCATAATTCAAGATGTTATTTTAAATTAACATAAAAAAAAATAAGCTGTCAAATGAAATTTTTACTTAATTTAAGCATTTTTATATTTTATATCATAAGTGTGTTAGTCTCATCGTATACAGTTCCTGATGCGTCTATAGAAGTTTTAAAGCCGAAGGGATTTCGACTTTCACTACCACGTATGTTAACAAAGTCATAAAAATGTTGCTTCATTAATTTTATTAAACTACACTTAAACTTTTGCCAATACGCAAACTAAGAGATTCGCAGTGGCTCTGTTGAGGTACCCTATACCGATCAATGGCATTTCACAAGAGGAGTTAAATACTTAATGGAAATTAATTTTTGGCTCCTTTGTTGATAAAGTGATATAATTATATCCTTGCTCTTCGCTTATTATTTTGAGGATGACAATAATTTTTAAATGAATTACGCTTAAAGATATTTTTTAATTGTTCAATTTATATCAATTTTTATATATTTGATACCGGTTTTAAATGAAGCGATATTATTCAAGTTTCCTATAAAAAAGATGCGCTTTTGTATTTATACCCGTATATATAATATAACCAATTCAACGTGTTGTTTATTTTATCGTTGTTTAGATTCATTTTTGTTCATCGTTTTTATTTTGTTTAATGATCATGTAATGAATTTTCAAATTAATATCCAACCTGTTTTTTAAAAGAAGAAGTATAAAAAGTCAAGATGATAAATGCTTCAGAATACCACTGAGTTCAAATTGTTTTAAAAATTAATAATTATCATCTATATTTATTTCGTTTAAAAAGATTTCAGTATGTTATCGCACAATTTTCAAAGATCAGAGTACAGTGATTTGATTTATTAGATACATAAACCTTTCTACTGAATAAATTATAATAAAGTTTTAAGTTAAATGTAGTAATAATAGAATCAGTTTTTGAGGAAATAACGATTAAAACCTCAATTTAAGTTAAAATAAAAAAAAAATATTAAGTAAATAAATTAATTACTTAATAAATAAAAGAAAAAAAATAAGATAAATAAATATGTAAATGTGGACACATATTAACAAATGAATAAACATATAAATAAATAAATTTACAGTAATTCACTGGTAAATTTAACAATTTTGTAAACAAAAAATTTGACGAAAGTATATATTACAAAAAAACACTATTTGACTTGCATTAGTAAGTGAATGTTAAGTTTGAAAATCAATACCTAGTTCATTAATCAGAGGATTCTCTGGGATGTCACATCTGATTTTAAATAATTCGTTAAGTTTTTGTATTCTATTTGGGATCAATTCAACATTAGCTTTCAAATGAAAGTCTAATGTAGAATGGTGCCTTGGCAGATTCATAATCATATCACTTATATATTATTTATCATTTAATATTTTGTTCTGAGATATTTGTAATTTTTTAATGTGACATTGAACACATTTACCCCAAAAAATTGTTTTATAATGGGTATTTTAATAGTGATATCTAGTATCTACCTGTTTTGAGCTTTAAATCGTTAACCTTTTTTATCAAATTGCGTTTTAGTTAGGTAGTACCTAAGTCAAGGCAAGTTTTCCATCCCTTATGTAAAGATTGTATTTAAATATGATATTTATACGATGATACAACTCACACAAATAGAGTTATTCCTACTGCCGTGTCTCTCCGTCTGTCTGCATATCGAACAAGAGCCTAAATTGGTGAAACCATCCCAAATAACAATTTACAGTTAATACATAGGATACTAACCCAGGTTATTTACCTTTTGGTTACAAATTGTTTAAAAAGACGTTTTAAAGAAGCATCTAAAGACGTCTTTATAACCAGAAATTGTCAGTAACTTAATAACGTCAGTTACATTGATTGTGGTGACAAGAAAACGTTTAAAATGAGTTGATAAAGAACTGACTTTTAGAGACATGGTAAAAAATATGCTCCAGATAATGTTTTTTTCAAAACCTTATTTTGACGGCTTTTATAAAACCGTTTACCTATACACTTAAAAAAACCTGTGATATGCTATTTAACGGCAACTATATAAAACAGTTTATCTACAGTTTTTATAAACCAGTAATATGTTATTTTCATGGCTTTTTTATAACCGTTTATCTACAGTTTTTATAAAACCTGCTATATGTTAAATTCACGGCTATTTGTAACCGTTTGCTTAACAGTATTTTTAAAATGCTTTAAATGAGAAAAATCAAATTATTAATTAATTAAATTTAATGAATCATATAAATACATAGTAGTCAATATACTATTGATTGAAATTAAACTGAACTTAAAACTAAAATCATAAAGTGAATTCAGAACCATCTGACTAACTTGCATTTGAATTTTTATTTCAATCAATAGAAAAACAATTTTATTAAATGTTGCAGTTCATAACTTTCCTTAAAAAAAAATTTACGAAGCTCTTCTTATTGGCATGGCAAGGGCCAGGAAAACTCTGCTAGGAAATAGAAATTTTTACCCAAAACAAACCTACGGGTAATATTGGGCTTATTTTTATACCTTACAGTTAACCAAAATAATTTGATAACTCATTTCTAGCTCATTTCATAATGGCCAGAGTTATTTGCAGTTATTTTTTAGCCGCAGTTATTATGGAGCTCAGGCTAAAAATAGTTTCTTGGGATTTTATCAAATTTTATAACGTTCTTAAGGCTTTTAAGTGATTCACCAGAGGGTAAATTGAATTTAAAATTTCTTTCTATCTCTAAAACGAATGTTATCTACAGAATATTATGACAGTTAAAATGGCCGTGGAAAACACATTTTGCATTACAAACTGTTAATTTTATTCTTTGCATAAGTTTGATGTTTTGGAACGCATTTTATACTGAGCTCTGAGCATGCATCTAATAAAATTAATATGTCAATATGTAAAACATTGATTTTCAGTGTACCGCGGAAAACCCGCCCTCTATACGTAGTACAATAGCCATATAAACTTATGGAAAATAAGAATATTTTAAGGAACTTGCAGAACAAATTTTGTAACAGCTTTAAGGTTCCCCCACACTAACGCGAATTTTCGGTGGCGACGAAGAAAACAACAATAACAACACGCGGTTGTCAATGAAAACAACACGTTGTTATTATTGTTTTCGGCGACGTCACCGAAAATTCGCGTTGGTGTGGGGCCTGGGGGATCCTTTATTCTTTTTTATAAATTAAATTGTTTTTCTTGTAATGTGTCACCGTGGCGTATGTGGGATATTTTTGTCTGAAATTTGCTTTCCCCCAAGATTTTTAAATATTATTTCTGTTAGATTATTTATAACTGAACACTCCCACACACCGCAGCACCACCTATTGAACAAAATAAAATCAATTTTCTATAGGGATGCAAAGTGAAGCAACAACTCAGTAAGAAAAGTGGGCGTGGTTGTAGGGGGTTTATATTATTATATATTTATGTCATGTATTGTTACAAATTTTAAGCTCCTAAGTTTTCAAGTAGTAGGATCACCACACAAATGTTTCGCTCATTGATTCTAAGATATAATTACAAATATAATCATTTTTTTTTCATAGATTTATAGAAATTATTTTATAAAAACATCTTTTCAGATGAAGATGGCATCAGTGAAGTTTCATTCAATGTCAAAATAAATCAACGAATCAATCTTTATCAACCTGGAGACTTTGCAGCTTTAATCAAAGAGCGCACAAATGATGTTTGGGCTTTTGATAATATAAACACTAGCGTGAAGCCAGGTGATAGCATCAACTACTGGGTCCATGTTCGTTTTGGAAATGGAAAAAATCTCCGTGAAGTCGGTGTGGCTATGGTGTCTGAGAATACTGTAGAAAATTTAAATTTTTGTCCAGCAAAACCACAAGAATGTCCAGCAGCAAATAAAAAAGTGGAATGTGAAAAATCTGCAACCACAATTAGTGGCAAGCATATGTGCAAGGATGAACTGATTTTCGAGGAAAACTTTGACAAATTAGATTGGTCAATATGGAATCGAGAAATACGAATACCATTGTCGTCGGACGATGGTCAGTTCGTGATGTTTCTGGATAAACCAAAAAATTGCCATGTGAAGAATGGGCAATTGCATATTATTCCGAGTTTATCATCAGAAGTACTGGGAAATGGTGTGAAACGGATCAGAACTGGAGAATACAACCTAGGAGCACAGCAAGTAAAATTTTACATTTTAGGTTGCATTTGTTTACATTATTGAATGTGCAGATGCACAGCATTTCTAGATAAATCAAAAGAATGCAAAAAGAAGGCACAATTCTACCAAATTCTACCGCCAGTGGTTTCGGCAAGGATCAATACAAAGCATTTTTTTACTTTTCGTTATGGAAGAGTTGAAATCAATGCGAAGCTACCTAAAGGCGATTGGCTGTTTCCATGTATGCTTACTTTTTTAAAGTTTTGGTTAGCATTTTTATAGTGTTTTTTTATTATCTATTTTTTTCTCAGTAATGTTGCTGGAACCTTTTGAAAATTACTATGGGGTAAATAATTATATGTCAGGACAGATAAGAATTGCATTCAACCGAGGCAATGATATCCTTCAAGATGGCAACTATACAGATATTTCAAACAAATGGTTATTTGGTGGTGCTGTAATGTCTAACCTTGACAAGTATCGCAATTATTTTTTGCGTGGAACAAAAATTGACACGGATTTAAGTGCTGACTTTCATACATATTCTTTAACATGGACAGAGGATCAGTTTATTTTGGCTATAGATGGAAAAGTATACACTCAGAATTTCATAGAGGATTTCTCAAAGTGGTTGCAAAAATTTCATGGTGAAACTAGAGTTACTTCTAAAATGGCGCCATTTGATAAAGAGGTTTGCCAAAAAATGTTTTTCTTTTGAAATTTTGAACAAAATAATCAACTTTTTCTTCGTTTTCTAAAGTTCTATCTAGCCCTTGGAGTTTCAGTAGGTGGACACTCTGATTTTCCAGATAATTGTCGAAATGGAATTGAACGTACCCCAAAGCCATGGACAAATGGAGATCCCAAAGCAGAATTATCCTTTTGGAAAAATATTGATAGTTGGTCAAATACTTGGAAAAACGATGGAAGTGGTCTTCATGTTGATTATGTGAGAGTCTATGCTCTATGAAGTTAAATAAGATAAGGACAAAAATCCTTTTGACTTAAATCCAAAAAATTGTATTTTTCTCTGCAAACGTATTTAATTATTAAAATTACAGTTAAATAAGAATAAGTTATAGCATATTGTATGATCGTGTAAATTACTATTGATTTCATTACCAATTTTATAGTTCACACTCTGATTATAAAGTTGCATTGAAATTGAAGGTTACTGAATTTAAAACCTTGAATTACTTGACTATTTAGGTGGATTTTTAAAACGGGGTTTACCCTAAAAATTCATGTTCATAATCAATTTAGAACTTGATTTACCAAATTAAACAAGTTTTAAGTTTAAAGTATTATTTCCAGAGAGCTTTCAGTCAAAGTATTTACAAATCTGCATAAATTTAAGTGCAATGTGCGATTTGTTTATTGTGTTTCGCTGACTTAATCAAAAGCTGGAAGTGAAATTTTTGCCCATATTCGTCAAAGAAGGAAAAACACCCAGAGAATTATTTTATCAAAGTTTTTCTTAACAAAAATTCTCAAAATTTTCAAAAATGAAGGAGTGAATGGTTTAAAGAACGTGATGATAATTTTCATGTAAAACAAATAAATCAAGATTCAGGGAAATCAAATTTATTACGTTTCACTGCTTTTAAAGTTGCGTACAACTAATTCTGTTGCCTTTGGGTCTTTTAACAAGACTAATCTCACAAATGCCAAATTAAGAAGCAACGCCTGACCAAGGAACTCTCGACTATATTTCTCAGCTTCTTTATACATCGTTCGTAATTCAGTCGGAAAATATACGTTTCCTCGACTACTAAACGATTCAGCGCCAATTTCGGGAACATCTTCGCTATCTACCATGTCCTCGATATTATAAAACGTTCGCATTAAATTCAAAATAGCCTTTTCCGCCGAAACACGTTCGGTTCCAATAAGCTGTTGGAATAATCTTGCTGCCAAGAATCTTTTCAAGTAAAAGACATTCGGTTTCGATCGGTCTGTTGATGTATTTCGACTTGCCAGCGAATAGCCCAGAATGGCAATCAACTGGGAACGTTGGACATTAATATTCACCTGCTCAGCATTTCCCGGAGCACTACTTTGAGCAACTTGTGGATTCTCAAAAATATAACAATCAGCTTGTGGAATTAAATTGTCGACGTATAAACAACGCTCAATCAAATCATGCAAATGTAGTTTTTTCTCGTTAATATCGTGTCGTTCCCAATGCGTCAGCTTGCAGGGGCCATCTTTGTTAAGTTCCAGCCTTGACCATATAACACTGGATACTCCAATGTTAATAGAAACACTCGAATTGATTTCTTCTATTTGTGCATTTGGAAGTATCGGAGTCACGAAAGGTGCAGCTTTTCGAGTTGGTTTCTTAACAGGCTCTTCACCCAGCAAGCTTTTGTAGAACTTCTCAGCAATCTTAGTAGAAAAACTATCCACGTGAAGGATGTCGTTTATGCTTTCAAATTTCCCATTCTTTATCTTCCAAGCAGCGACTTTGTTCAGTTTTGATTTGGAAATGTCATATCTAGAAATGGTTTTATTTAACTAAAATTTATAAAGGTGTATTTTTAAATTTTACTTGGCTAAGTTATCCATCGGTTTGGAGTTGATTGAATCTAAAATACGTTCATTTTCTTGGTCGGTAAAATTAAAAGATTTTTTTTCTTCTTCTGCAGCAGAGGTAGAGAAAGGTTTAAACACATTCCCGTTTGTTAATGTTCTCATCACTTTATCAAAATGTGTGCTTTTGATAGTTTGGGATGTCTTTAATAACATTTCGACTCTTTTTATTTTTAAATGGAGATATATATAAATAGAATAAAGTTTTTTCGAGAATAAAGATTTAAATAAAAAACACACAAGATTTGATAACATAAAAAAATTTAAAATGTCAAAATAAACAGCTGACAGGATAATTCATATAACAGTTTGCAAATGGTATACGCAAGAAAGGCTGGCAACATTTATTAATGTTCTGCTTACACTCAATTAGTAAATTATTCTTATACCTAATAGGTACTACGTTTTCATTGAGGCAAATGAGATAATTTCGTTGAAAATTTCCAAATTCGATTCCAAATTATCTAATACTACGATTTAATTTGGTAATTTCGTTGAAAATTTCCAAATTCGATTCTAAATTATCTCATTTCCCATTCACATTCACATTTCGAAATGAGGCCATTTCAACCAAATTTGGACTAAATTTGGTTAGAAATTACATACAAACCTTATGAACACATCCAAGTAGAAAGTATCCATAGTAGAAACCCATTGGAAACATTTGATGTACAGAAAACAGAAAGAGAACACAACGGGCCTTACCAATAATCAAATTTAGCGACGACTTAAATATTTCAGTAAAATTAACCTTAATTCTGGTGATCCCGAATAATAGCTGCGTTTTATTTTCCCCCAGATCCAATCCAGATCAGATCATGAAAATAAAACAATCCAGGATCTCAGTGACAACTTGTTATATACCCAACTCTTTTTTTCCTTTGTTTTTTTTTATTCGTATACACCCTTTGTCTTTTTTCTTTACACTACTGACGACATTTACAAATTAAGGGTGTGTGTTCAAAATGGATTTGGAAATCCAAATTCAAAACAAAGTTGGATCTTGTGTTGTTTTTGTAATACATGTATTTTTGTAAGCAAATCCAATCTGGTTCGGATCTTGGGGAAAATAAAACACAGCTAATGTACCATTCATGGAATGTTTAATTTTTTGAAGTCCATTCCTTATATGATTCATTATTAAGAGTCCACTTGAATATTAAGGTCATACTATATTATGGTTTATTAGCTAGAGCCCATTCTATTATGGTCCATTTTACTGAAATATTTAAGTCGTCACTAAATTTGATTATTGGTAGGGCCCAACAAAAAGAAGCTATTAACTGCCAAATCAAATTCAAAATAAAATTAGCAGCCAAACGAAATTAGTAAATTTGCAATGAAAACACATATTTTATGTAATTTAAGAAATTAGCTCATTTCGGCTACAATAGGGGTATTCCCGATGCGATGCAAACTGGTCTTGCATCATTGCAAAAGTGCAAAGTTTTTTTTTACAATGGGGTTAGGGTATAGCAATTTTACACTTTTGCATTTTTGCAATAATACAAGACCAGTTGCATCGGATCGGGAATACTCCAAATGAAGGCGTAGTATAATTCCTTGCAGATTTGTATCCATTGATTTTCTAAATTTTTGTTTGTTTATGCTGCTAGTTATACATAAATTTGGTAGCACTGCAACTCGTGTAGAACCGAACTTACTACTCTTAACCATTCCTGTGTGAGAGTGTGCCCTTTAAGTTTGAAATGTGAAACGTTCCACAAAACTACCATATTTGTAAAAAAGAACATTACGGGTATTCCCGATCCGATGCAACTGGTCTTGTATCATTGCAAAAGTGTAAAATTGCTATACCCTAATCCCATTGTAAAAAAAAAACTTTGCACTTTTGCAATGATGCAAGACCAGTTTGCATCGTATCGCGAATATCCCTATTATAAATACTGAAACTGAACTACTCCACTGTTGATGTATCCTAGCCATTCCAGCAACATTTCTAAACATTCTTTCTTTTGTATAACACTTTTCACAACTTTCCACTCATCAGCTGTTTTTTGTTGTGACATTTGTTGCTGTCATTTCAAAAACTTTTCTTAAACCAATTCTGCTCTTTTTTCCAATAAGCCATGCGCATTTTATGCTCAGCACTATACAATTATTTATTAACTCTAGAAACAATTTAGCTCAGACAAAACAGAAATTCCATCATTTGGACAGTGTTCCGCGGCACAAGTTAAAGTGTAGTTCTGTTCGTTAGAAGAATAATTATTATACAGCTCAAGTTCATTCCAGTGTGTTTTGCAAGGGTGTTACCCCCATCTTCTCAGCCTTTGTGTGAAAACAAAATCATTGATCTTCCATCAATAATAATAAAGTGAAATGAATTGAAACCTTGCCATTGAAGAAATAGATTTACACTCCATAGTTTTGTTTTCCATTACAAGGTTATAATATTAATAAAAAAAAATCGAATCAAGTTGTTTTAAGATTCCAGAATTGGCCGTGTTTTACTTTCACTCTAGTCCCCCACTTGATTACACAACAAAAAAGACTTCGAGTGAAACTGTAAAAAGTGTAAATTTATGCTCCTAACCTTCGCCTCCAGTGAAATTAAATTATGAACTTTCTATTTCCATAGTTTTTGTCCGAAACAAGAACAAAGATTCCCTCGGTGAAGAGTATTCCACTCTTGCTCTTCCCGTCCGTCTGTGGAAGAGCAATCAAAATAAATGTCAACCTCATCATCAGCCCCATTGGGAGTTTCAACAACAAAGTCATCTTCACAAACAGCTGAAACTGAAGCGACAGTAGCATCTAACAGCTTGGCACTAGCTGCGCACAAGATGATGATTCTAGACATGCAGGCTCGGCTCCAAGAGCAGCAAACCAGCAGCGTTAAGTCAAAGGCTCCAGTTTCTCTGATTGTCCACGAGAACAACGGTAAAATAAACACAAGCCTGACAACGGATAGTGATAGTGGCTGCGAACGCGACGAAAATGACACCTTAACGAACTCGAAGAGCAGGAGACCAGAGAATTCGGTTTGTCTTCGTGTACACGGTTTCATATCAGACCACTGGTACCTCAGCTATCTGGTACCCCTTGCCATAGTTTGTGCACTCGTTATAGTTGCCTATCTGATGCGAGACTACGCCCGCCAATTGCTCTACTGGGTAGAGACGCAGAATTCCTGGGTAGTTTTTGGCATTTTTATGTGTCTGTTTATCTTGGTCAGCTTCCCAATTGTTGTGGGGTATTTTGTGCTTATGATCAGCAGTGGATTCTTGTTTGGGTTTATTAAGGGTCTCTTGACTGTGATATTGGGTGCCAATATAGGGATTGCCATTGCTCATGGGACGCTGAGGAGTTTACGACATCGCTTGCCCGTTCATAAGTAAGTATTTTAATTTTATTTTATCAACGTTATTTCTGTATGAATCCACAATAACTACAAATCGAACGTACATACATAGTTTAGTTAAAATAAGGCATACAGAACATATAAATGACATATTTACATACTTAGATACATATAACAATTATAATAATATGAATGTTCGAAAAAAGATAATTCATATCATAAATCCCTTTGGAAGTTATTTTAATGTAGCCCATAAATAATGCAAAATTCCATAACTAAAATCATTTGAAATGAAAAGTCAACAATACAACTGTCACGCAAACTATGAAAGACCATCAACTAGCTGACATGGGCTGGTCTAGGAACTGGAAATTAGAAATTTAGCAGTCATTGACGTGTTTGCCGTCGTCGTCGCCACTCGGTATTAACTTTGCTTCATTGAATTCATTCCAATCTATTTGCCGTTCAATAGTCCAATTAAGAAATAGTAAGGCAAACAAGTTCACTCCCCTGCGTTTGTAGGTCTTCAATTACTGCTGCAGCACTATCATTCAGCCACTAGTTATGCCTCGTTGCAAGTCAATCTCTCCTTCATAGAGGTCTGTGGGGGTAGATTTTTCTGTTCCTGCTTTGTTGACCTTACGAATTAGGTATATAGTTTTTGCTTAAACTACAACGTTAAATTGGCATAACAAAATGCGGTGTCTTCACGAATTGTGGGTGGGAATTATTAGTTTGATTTGGGTAAATAATAAACAAAAATTCAAAACAAACAAGTTTAGTTTATGGTTGATTATTTGAATCAAGTTTTCAATAGGTAATGGTACGAATATACAATTATATTATAATTACTAAACATATCGCAATAAAAAATGCTGTTAATATCTTAAGTGGGATACCTATTTGCTATTTAAATTATTCATTATGTTATGTATTTAGTAAAATATTTGTATCTTTTTTTAAAGAACAATATAATCACAGAGTTTCAAAGTAAAGCAACGCACCTAATTATAATTTATATTCCAATAAATACAGACTCGTATATGAATCGGTTCACTTAAAGCTATATGATTTTTTTTCTAATTGAGTCTTTTGTTTAAAAAAGTCAACATTCAAAAATTAATGAACTATTAAAAATACTTGATATTTGTAAGAAGCTCACATAAGAGTGGCAATCGTGATCTATCTCATTGTTATTAATCGTGATTCTAAAAAAAAACACTTTTAATTGAATTTAAAAATTGTTTACACCTAAAAAATACTCTGAAGAAATACGTTTTCATGCTCTGAAGGTCGTTTCACTTAAATTATTATTATTTTTTTCTATCGAAAGCCTTCATTCCATGGATTGATTAGCTCTATAAAAATGAAATCGAAGATTGAAATTCTCACAAAAAATAACTAAAAAAAAAACTTTAATGAGTTAAAGTAATTAAATTACGGAATCCTCTTCGAAAATTTGCTGAATTGCCACCTCTGGAATCTAAAAAGTAACTAATTAAATATCGGCAAACAAACAGTCTAAAAAGGCAAATAATTATAGCTCCAGCTGGTTTATTTACAGACGTGTCAATTTTAAATTTTAAACAGACACCTCTAACCATGATCCAATAATAAATTTCCAGGACTTTTCATTTTATTTTTCAAACGATTTTCCATTTGTATTTTTTTTAATGTTCTGCTTTTTTTTTGTTCATATTGTTAGATGTATTTTTGTCTTTTGTTTTTGTCTTGTGATTTTGTTGAAATTAATTTTCTTTTTGTATTTCTATTTTTAGATTAATTAAGAACGAAACTGGTCGTGCCATACTTCGGGTCATATCTGGACCAAGAGCATTTAGAGTAGTTTTATTCACACGACTCACGCCCATACCATTTGGACTACAAAATGCAATTTTTGGGGTAAGTTTTGAATTATATTTTTCTTTATGATAACTTGGGAGAATTGTTTAAACAAAAAAAAAACACAATATGTAGTTTCTCCATGAGTTAAAAGAATACACAACACACACATGTATTTTTATTTTGGCGGTTTCGATAGGTAGGTATGATAAATGACTTCATTTTATAAAAATATGGCCTTTTGAGTAAATTATTTTTACTTAATTGTTTGCATTTCGCAAATACAGACAAATACAACGTATGTAGGTATTTATATACTTGTACTACAAAGGTAAACAAATAAAACCTGATAAACGAAAAGTTTTTTGAATGCTTAAAAACGACGAAAGTTGAATTTGGTTATACATGTGTTTTTATTTATATGACACAATTCATATTTTACAACAAATAAGTATGTTCATACAAAAATTATTAAGGTAGACTTTTAGTAGGTACCTATAAAATGTAGTTCATACTCATAAATTATACTTAATACCTGAATCAACTTTATCTTATAAGACAAAAAAAATTAAATAAAAATATTCTTCAAACTGAAGGTCATGTTGGAATTATTAAATTCTTTTTCAATTATATACACATAATAATAAGCTGATACGCACTCGTATGTGTCAAAACATTATTCGGAGACGAGGCAGTATTTTTTATTTAGCGAAAATTACGATAAACAGTTGTGTAGTTGAAATATTCTATTTTTAGACGTAAATTATAAAAAGAAAAACATTTTTGTTTTTTGTATAAAAACAAAATAAAATGCTTGGCCGTCCCAAATTTCAGTCATCTTTGTAGATGTCGACTGTCGTTGGGCAAAAATGTAAGTTTGCTTGGAGTTAATTGATTTTTGATAATAATACAGTGCAGGCTATTGTAAATAAAACAAAACAAAATAGAGTGCTTAGTTATATGGAGCTAAAGCCTAAACAGATAGATCGATTTTCTTGAAAGTCGGTGAATCACTAGGGGACAAATAAAATAATTTTCGTTTTAGCTCATCTAACAACGATGTCGGTTTTTTTTATAATTTTTTCCAAAAACGACTTAAGTGACTTCGTTCATGTACAATGATAAACTGCAAATATTAACGTTATAAATACAATTCAACAAATTCGAAATTTAATTGTAGTTATGTTTTAACTGTGGTTCAATTTACGTTATATGTATTTAGTACAATTCATAATCAAACTATGTACATAGTATATGCTAATATTCCTCTTTTAGCTGTATTTATCAAACTGATTTGATAAGAAACACATTAAGTGGTTTTTATTTATTTTTATAAAATTATAAGGGGGAAATACACAATACAATCGCCTTACTGATCTGTGTTGTACCTAAATTCCGCTATATGTATCAAACACATTATGCATATACACATTGTATATTGAAAAGCTTATACAAAAATAACAATGCGATGTTGTCGAAAACTTTCATCAGTCGTTGGTTGTTGCATTTCTTTTAAACAGCTTCCAAAATCTTTGTATAGTGTATTTCCCACTTTAATTAAAAATTATTTTTATAAAAGTATGTCAATATTTTCCAAAACCATGTGACAAACCTAATTGCTAATTTAATTAAAAAAAAAAATAACAAAATAATTTTAAACGTAATCAGTATTATTTAATGCAGGCATTTTTAACATTGTTTCTTCTCTTCGGATTTTTCACTTTTAGGTCCTAGGAAATATTAACTTGTCACAGTTATCATTTAGCGTAGTATTAGTTGTTTATAAATTAATATAAAACACACACTAAAAAGCGATTAAATAAGAGAAGAGAAAAAAATATGTACGACGAATATGTACCTACTTCAGAACATTTGTTTGTCACCATCCATTGCTGCCTAATTTTGAGATTTCTTTTCCAATTTTTTTATAAATGAAAACACACAGGTAGTGGACTAAGGTCGTCATCTTTACGCACACCGAATTCCGCAATAATTGAATCAGAAAGAAGAGGTTTTTGTGTGATAACACACTTGCAGTTAGGCTGCCAAGCTTTCGCACCATAATATTAATATTGAAGGTTTGAATGAAATATGAATCGGAAATGATATTGAAGGTTTGAATGAAATATGAATCAGAAATGATTCTTCTAAAAGGAATTTGGTGTGTCCTTCCCTTTGATTAAAAAAAAATAAATGTTAAGTATAGCTTAGAAAATATTTTTCCATATATCTTACTAACTGCTACGCATTATCTGTTTTGATTAAATAATTTCAAATATTTATGCAAGTATGTAGCTGTTTTCCTATCAACACGCAAAACTTCGACGTTTAGGTGGTAACAAGACGTATCAATATTTATCTACCATTATATACACCACATAAAGACCCCACTTCAACACTAGATAAATATATCTGAATCACCATTTTGCTTTTTAATCAAATCGATAACACACAACTTATTATCATTGATATAATCAAACCACTTTTTCTTATCTTCTTCCAACAAAAATATCTATAAGGACAAAATTGTTATTAGATCTAAATTTAGTCACGCGATATTCAAAACTAAAACAATTGCTTGCCAGCGATAAATGATATGGTTCGTCCGGAAATTTAATTAAAAGAAAAATGTCAAGACGTCATTTTAAGTAATTAATCCAATCTGATTACTGATTTTATTCATTATTTCGTATAGATTTTATTTCTAACATGGAATACCCTAGATCTAGATTTTTTTTGTTTCTGACGTGATGTACACTTTTTTCAAATGCAATTAACAAATAGATCCCGACAATCAACGACAATGCGATATCATGTAAGATTAACAATTTAAAAAAAAAGAAGAAAAAAACCTATTCTATCAAAGGTCATGATGATAAAGATATACATAATTAACGACATGTTAAGGAATAAAGTTCAACTGCGCGTATATATGTATGTACATATGTATATTGAACGAGAAGCGTTTTCATGGAATGGTACTCATTAATAAATTAAGACCAATTAACGTTGTCGACAAGTGATGAGTGATGACTTGGGAGAAGGTATATTTTTAGATTTTGACGCCTTTTGGTAATTGCATTAGATGTAATTGGGTGTGAAAAAGTTCCAATTGCCGATATATGTATGCATACATACGTATAAGTTATAAATTCGATATAAAGTGTTTGTTTGTTTTATTTTATTTTATTTTATTTTATTTTATTTTATTTTATTTTATTTTATTTTATTTTATTTTAATTGTTAATTACTTATGTAATGTAATAATCTTAAATTAAAGCAAGACAAAAATTTATATATTCTCTGCAATCACCCTTTACGAAAATGTAAACGTTTATAATTATTGATTATACTTCAAAATTTTAGTCAGAATTTCTTAAGAAGGACATATGGAAATTTAATTAAAAATTGAACTCCAACCGGATAAGGTGTAAAATTAAATACAAAAATTTGGGAGTTTTTTTTTTGTTTTTTTTTAATGCATACGATTATTTTAATTTCTAAGAAATTCAATGAGCAATTTTTACATAGAAATTCACCTCATAAAACTCAAACAGAAACCACATTTAATCGTCCGGTTTGAGAATATTATCAAAAATCTCCCACAAATTGTGTATATCTACCTACTACTATACGTATAATAATATATTATAAATACATACATACATACAAATATATGTATTTACTAAGTATGTACGTGTGAGTCAATTGTGTATATCTAATTGTTTTACTTTTTTTATTTTAATTACTTTACTGAGATTTTTTTACGATGTGGTAATTACCTTCCTGCAAGAGAAATTAACTGTAGGTAATGGATATTATTAAAAAAAACATATATCGTGAGATAATAATGAAAATGATCTTCATGCTTCGCTAAATAACTTGGCAATCTGGCATTATGTGAGACACGTTTAGTTCCTTCACTTGCATTTAAAATGTGCATTGAGAGAAGAACATTTTTAGCATAGTTCAGATTTCTGTGATCTCTGCGTATTCTCAGAATTAATTTGAGGACAACTTTATCTAAATTCTAAGAAAAAATAATTAAAGAAAAAAATATTATTGACATTTTTCTAAAATTTGAGGGTACTGAAATTCAAAAACGTCTGTTAAATTTAACAGTATTTATTGAAATTCTGAAATTCGATACACATGTTAAGATTAGTCTTATACATACTTGATTAAGAAAAAATGATTAGAAATAAAATTACTCGCATTTTTCCAAAATTTTGTCGCAAAAATCAGAAAAAAATACCTTTTTTTTATTTTAACCTGATTGTACTTTTTGCATGAAATCAAAAAAATGTATGAGTTATCCCTATAATCATTTTATTTATTCTTTATTAAACTTTATCATATAAGTCAGACTATCATAAGATAATAATATTATTTGGTATATTTTTTCCAAGAAAATTGAGTTGAAAGATGAAAAAATTTGCAGGCAGTAATAAATGGTTTCACAAAAAATCGAATTTCTCAGAACTGGGATAATATATTAATTTTATTTTATTTTTAAAATAAATGTATACATTTTGCCTAAAAATAATGAGCCCAACCAATTAATTCTGACAGTTAGTACCGAAGAAATCACAATTTTTTTGATATATGTATACCACCGTCAAGACCGAGTTTTTTGAAACACGATTCAGTAAGACAAATTTGAACATACAAAATTCCGAAATCTGCAAGTATCTGCGGCTGATTTTGTCGGTGCTGTAATTTGAGAGTATGGAACACACGTTGATATACGTCACTAGTACCGGAGGCAAGTGGAGCTTAATTTAAAACTCAAAAAGTTTTCATCAAAACCATTTTTTTAGTACCGTTGTTTGAGGCTACTTTTAGAAGGCTTTTTATGAATTATCAATTTTTTTTAGATAAAGTCAAGAATAGACCAATAAAATGATATATAAAGTTACAGAATTTATTTAAAGAAACTTCGGAAAAAGACGAATTGCGAGTTGAATAAAATATTTTTTAACTTTTACAGCTTGTAAGTTGTATGTGTATTAAAAAAAAAAACAGATTTAAATCACGCTAGGGTTATCTAAAAGCACTTAGAAATAAAAACAAAAAGGCTATGCATATGACTGTATCCAAAGACCTGTGACAACGAGAAATGCTTTATTATGTATTATTTGGTTTTTTTAAATTCCTCAGTAAGTGAGAATAAGTTCAAAGATATTTTTTCACGTCGGCGTATCGTTGTATCGTCGCATTGTGCATCAGGCATATGAAGCAATGTTTTCAGGTGATAATCCTAAGTTTAAAAAAATCTACCGGAAATTGTTATTGCAGTTGAGTTGTACAGATTTTTGTATTTTTATTTTTAATTTCGACTTTGTCGTTAACGGCTGCACCTATTTTTTGTTAACTTTAATGCTTAACATGAAGAAGGCTAAAACCAAGCGGTATTTCGTGTTTAGCCACTTTATAACCTTTAACCATATTCGTGTGATCTAATCGTGCATTCTAGCTTTCGAGGGGGGGGAGGGGGGTAATATTGAACATGAAAGGAAGAATGAAAAAATGAATGATGGAAATGTAAAAAATTTTCCAGTTCGAAAATTTTCAATGACTCCCCAACAGCCTATATTCGCGTTAATTTTATAATGAGTTCTGCTTGCAAAGATAATTTTCACATCATTTATGCTAATAGTTGATATCTCCCGATCAGCTAGACATTACTGTAATGCACGATCATATCCAAATGATTCCTAAACACGATTTACTGTATAACTTGTTTGTTCCTTTTTTTATTTTAAATTAAAAATCATCAAATATTATAAATTTCATCTCATTAATTCCAAACTATTCAAAAACTTGTTGACGTTTGTAACACGTACACAAATTTTTTAAGCCTTAGGACTATATTTTTTTATTGCCGTTTGAGCTTTGAACCTTTTATCAATGATTTATTTACGTGTTCTTATAAATCTAAGCTGAAATTTAACTGATCTAAATATTATTTGTTAATATTTCATTGTTCAAAATTTATATTTTAAGAATACACACATACATATGTATGCATTTGTATGTCGATAGAAATCTTAATAAATATTCTCTAACCACAACCACTCCTTTGTCTTCATAACTTACATACATATATTCTATTTTTATTTATTTTTTTGTCCGTTTTAAAAAATATACAATTTAATTCGCGATTATACATTCAACAATTTTCTTTCATTTATATCTCTCCTCCATCTTCCATGCATGCATATTGCATATATGTACTTAAAACTTTTTTATTCATTTTACACAAATCACTCTCACTTTGCCTGTGAGTTCAATTGATTGCAGTCGAATCGAAGGCGGACTTTTGCACAGGGCCAGATTAGGAATTGTAATGAGCCTACCTCTCCATAAATCAAGAGTCGAATTATCGCAAAAAAAAAAAGAACAATTTTTCTAAATTTCCTTAAAACGTTTCATTCTCAATCTGTTAATGTTCTTATTTCCGTTATTGTTTCAATACTTCCTAATTAAATGTACAGTGGATTTGGTGAATTTTGTATGTCGAATTTCGTGCTAATTCCAACATCACGAACCGAAAACTTTTGAGGTAAATGTTTTTTATAATTACTCTCGAATAATACTTTTCCACTCAAATATTCATCTCTCTCGCATACAAACAAACTGATAACCTACCACGAAAATGTATTAAACAATTTTTTTTATTTGATTTTTTTAGTTAAAAAGAATTATTTATAAAATGCAATATTGTTCAATTTTTAAATTTTAAAGCACTGGACTGCAAAATTATAACATAATCAAAAGATATCATAAGTGAATAACCCAAAAAATAAGGCAATTTTTTGGAAAAACGTCAACAGCTAATTCCGGTATACGAATTTTTTGCCAAACCCCAAAATCGTTAGAGCCGTTTTCGAGAAAGTTTGAGAAAAAAAAATATATAAAAATGTGATAAGCTTAACCTAGAACAGGTAGCTCCCATACAACAATTTTGTCCAAAATATGCCCTAAAGAGAGCAAGTAGAATTAAAATTAGCAACAAATAGATTCTTTTATTAATCTTACAAAATGTGAGCTTAAAAGAGAATTTGCGTGAACACTTTGATTCGTTTTTGAAACAATACATTTTTTCTAAACCATACAAGATAACTTGTAAAAAAAAAAAGCCCCACTAACAGTACCTAACCTAGGTATAGATTATATTTCTCTCGGAAAAAAAAAATATAAAATCCAGCACAGTTTATTTCAAATGACATAAAGAATTTTATTTTTTATGAACCCTTCCTGTTTGTCTTCTCTTGTTCCTCCTTCGATATCCCCCTTTTTTGATCATCAAAAGAATATACTCCAATCAAATTAGACATTCACATCATAGAGAAAACATTTTGTGTATGTTCGTTAAAAAATTGCAATACTTTCTGTCAATGTATAAAACTAGATTGAATGAAACCGTTGATATAAAACACACATTTTCATGGTCAATCAAAAAACCAATTTTATAATTCAAATAATTTTTCCGCCTCTCAAATTGATCAGTTTTGATCTTTTTTTTGTATCTTTTTAGGTTAGCAAAGTTAACTCACGAGTTTATCATACGGCAACATTTTTAGGCCTATTGCCTGCTCAAACGATAAATGTATACCTGGGTTCTACACTTAGGTCAATGCATGAAGTTCTGAATAACCATGGTACAGCTGTTACAGGCTACATAAGCTTTGGAATCGAGGTGAGTTATCATCATGGTATACTATACCGTATCTCATGACAAGAACCGTACAATAAACTATTTAAGTGCCTTCAATTATGCAATAAAATAATACGAATCTGTATCACAAACAATAAATTCAAATTCAAATATAATTTCAGGTTATCTTTGGAGTTGGTCTTATGATCTGGGTGGTACAAAAAGCCCGAAAAGAACTGGCTTCAACCCTCCTATCCGAATACTCAGGCAGCGAAAGCAAGCTCAACGATATTCAAGTGTAAAATACACACTGTTAACCAAATAAGATATTATTTAAGAGTTATTCTAAGTCAAAGCATTTTTTATGGTTAATTTTTTTTGTTTAATTAAGCTTAATATACTATATTTTTCGTTTAAGAAAAATATTAACATACAAATTGAGTATACATTGAAATTGTTAAGGCAAAACAAAAAAGAAATGAATCGGAGACATGAAAGTAGAAGACTTATTGTAAACATTAAAAACAAACAAAAAAAACATTTTGTATTGAGTAAAATATAATAAAATAAATTATTATAAGAATATAATATTTTTTTTATAAATAATTTACAAATATTTATTTTGAGTAAACTATATTGTTAAATACCAAAAAAATAAACTAATTGTTAATAGGTAAAATTTTTAAATTATTGTTTTTGTTGTCCTATTTTTTGAAACCTAGGTATATCCACTATTTACAAAAAAAAAAAAAATATATAAATGAATTCAAACACTTACCAAAACGTCCAAGAAAAAAACATTTGCTCACTATTTTTTCCTTAAAAAAAATAAATCTATATTTTTAAGTTTAATTCTGATGCTAAGGGTGCCTAAATAAAAATAAATAAAAAAAAATAAAAAAAAAAAAACAAAACTACTATATAAAAATTAATATTTCTATACCTAAAACTTTATAATTTATATATTTGGTAATGATGAAATGTTAAATGTTAAGAAAATATAAGAATGAACCAAATAAAGGAATATATTATAAACAATGTACATACCTATGTATATGATTTTGTTATCTTTGTTGGAAAATTAAATAAGTGGTACAAATTTTAAGTAATTTCTTAGAATTATTCACAATTTTAAGTCGTTAAAAATCAAGCTGAAAATCATTTTTATTAACAACTTTTCAAATACATAATCAGCCTTATTCTGCTAAATGTTCGCGTGAAAGTTTTCATTCTGCTATTCGTTTAAATTTTGATAGAAATAAAATTTAAACAATTAGATTTTTTTTGAGAATTCAAAATTAAATATCGGTTAAGATTTGAATTCGAAAAACAGTAGTTAATCAAATAATTTAAGGCCAATTGCATGAAACATTTACATTAATCGAAAGTTTTTATCGAATAGTAGATATATCAGAATAGGGCTGAATATTATGTGCGTTAGCGTATACTGTCCAAAACTATTAATCTTATTTCAAATTTCATATAAAAAAAAACAAAATTCGTGGGATTTTCCAGTTTTGGACACTTCGCAAACGGATATATTATGTCATTGAAATGCGAGATATAAATTTTGTGTCCAATAGTTTGGACAGTCGTAAGAAAAGCAATTTTGCTCGCCAAATTCTGTAGCTTTAAAATTCTTTTCTGAACTTTTATCGTTAAAACCATCTAAGGAAAAGAAAATTTTTTTCCCAACTCGTTAACGTAGGACAAAGCTACAGCTTCAAATTTAGCTTCTTTTTTTATGCTTCTGGGAGGTTCAATTTTTTGTGTTTCTACTTTAATTAAGAACAAATCAAAACTGGAAGATTTAAAATGTTTAATTAATTTTAGTTTTCAGAATATGCCGCCCTCGTATTAAGTTTCCAAAAAAAGGATAGCTCCTAACTTTAATAATGTTAAGGAAGTTCAGGCTTCAGTACGATAGACGTTAATTATCATAACCGGGACTTGTACTAAGAGTTAGGACATTTGAAAACTTCGCTCCAATTATTGTAGGATAATATCGTCACCTGAATGCAAGAAACAGCTAACTCGATTTTTTAAATTTTTGAGATGTTTGGGTTTTTGCTACTTTGAATCGATTCGCATCGAAAATTGTAACCTTTACTACAACCAGTAGCGCAGACAAAATATGGTGTTATTATTTTATCAGTATACTATCATGCAAAAAATGGAGTCTAAAAAAGAGGCCAAAAAGTTTTTTGCGACTTTCTCAAAAATTTGAAAATTGAGTTAGCTGGTTCTTGCATTCAGGTGACGATATTTTGCATTGAAATCAATTGAATTCTCAAGTAAAGTATAAGTTTTCAAACATAATTGAATCGATATTAGAAATAAAGGACGTAAAATATATTATCTTATCAAATAATAATAAAAAAGACATTGATTTGTTAAACAAAATAAATTTTTTCTTTAATATAAAGGTATTAAATCCACAAATTGAATATATTTTTTTTTCTAAATGACATCAAATTTTTTTAACTTTAAACTAGTGACCATAGATTTTTCTTAGCAATAAATGCTAATTTTTAAATTTAATTTTAAATAATCATGGTAAGGTTAAATCACATTTCTTTCCTTTTAATTTCAACATTTCTTGTCAATGGACTCTTCAATGTACTTTTCGTATGGAGCGTATATGTCCCAAACCTATGGATGTGACTAATAGGTTTTCTTTCGATTAATGTTATCATTGGCATGTATGTACATAAAATAATTGTTTTTCATTTTCGAATATTTCGATTCCAACTTCGTTGTTTCTTGATATGATAATCACTTAAAACTGTTTCCAGAACTGTGAGAGCAAAGTCCACGTCCTCATAATTTACACACATTGGTGGTTTTATACGCATTACCTGAAAGTAAAAATTGTCATTATAAATATCCTTTGTTACATTTGTTAAAAATTTATTGAAAAATACCAATTGAGTTTTTTAATTAATTATTATTAGTAGAAACGAAATAGTACGTATACGCCACAGTATGCGACGATTACTCAGTACATATGTACATATTAGAATTTTTGGGCGAGCCATTAAATAGAGTGCGTTTTTAGATTTGGAGTTTTGATTCTAGTACCACCACCACGGTTAATTGTTGCTAAGAGCTAAGTGCGTTGACCAGATAAGAAAAAAAAAAAACATGAAAATCGGAATCATGAAATTTATTATTTTGTTTGATACTTGGATCCGTTTTTCCATATTATGTCATTCCAGAACTGTGAATGTGCACTTGTACAGACGCAAAGCAAAAGAATGTTTTTCTTTTTAAATTAATCATTTAAGTGAAATCATTTTTTTAATACACTCAAACGCGATATCTGTAAATTTACATATTTGCACATAACTGCTTCTGGAATGAGGTGGATGAATTTACTCGTTATGTTTTTTGGTCAGAACAAACATTTTACAGTCGAAATTCTTCTTGCTTGCACAAATTATAATTTTGATTAAACGTTTTCAATACCCTTTTCTTATATTTGTTGAAAGCTGATACTCTTGTTTTCGCTGCCCTCTCCCCGCGCAAAGTGTTTTATTACTTATTCCAATGAAACAAACAACGAATTAAATTGAAATTCAAGTTTTTCTTTTATTGTAAAACAATTAAGTCTTAAAGAAAAGTTTATTACAAACTCGTTGATTGTGCAGGAACCTTACATTGTTGATTTTATAAGTACATTATTTCATACGGTAGTATCAATTAATTTACTATTGAGGTAGTATGAGAGTTAGGAACTTAAACAATCTCAAAAGAACTTTCAATCATCGTTTACATATACTTAGACATTATTTTTGTAGAAATCAGACAAAACTGTATCGAGAACGTCCACAGCAAATACAACATCAGATTTGTTAACACACATAGGAGGTTTAATTCGAAATACCTGGAATGTTAGTTTTGGGTTAGTAAAATCTTTGTATATAAACAAAGGTAAAATGTATGGAAGGGTAAGGTTAGTATAATATTTGTATATAAACTGTTTATTTACAAAGGTATAATGGAGGAAAAGTATACAAACAAAAAATTTAACTTACATTGCCACTTATTCCACCACGCCCAAATAGAACTCCCAGATCCTTACAACTTTCCCAGATTTCCAAAACATGTGGAACACTCAGTGGAGTTTTTGTCACACGATCAGATACAAATTCTACGCCAATCATCAATCCTTTACCTCGAACATCACCGATAATATCAAACTTTTGTTTGAGATCTTCCAGAGCTTTAAGGAAATAAGTACCGACTTCTAGAGAATTTTGCTGAAGGTTTTCTTCTTTTATGACATCCAAAACAGCTAGACCCACCGCACTGGCAAGTGGATTTCCACCATAGGTATTAAAATGAAGTGCCTGTCCAAGGCATTCGGCAATTTTCGGGGTTGTCACCACAGCTGCCAAAGGAAACCCGTTTCCGATACCTTAAGGGATAAAAATGTCTATAAACTTATGACCAATGTTTGTTTAAATGTGTGGTTAAGGTACCCTTAGCCATTGTCACTATATCCGGAACGATTCCATGTCCTTCGAATCCCCAGAAGTGTTCTCCAGTTCTACCAAATCCACTCTGCACTTCATCGCAAATAAACACTCCGCCATTTGCTCGCACCATTTCTGCTGCTTTCTTGATGTATGATTTGGGAAATTGAACTGTTCCTCCAACACCCTGAATAGACTCGGCAAACATGGCAGCCACTTTTCCTCTCGGAAGAGAAAATTTGAATACTTGTTCCAGCTGTTTATAGTATTCATTTGCAGCTATACAACCACTGTCTGAGTTGCACTCGCATTTTCTGTCAGTCTGACAAGGTGAGTCTCGACAAGCTGAACCACCCCAAATTCCCAGGTATGGATCGGGATTCATGACATGATGAATGCCATTACTAACGCCAGGCAATGGGAATCTCCAAGTTGAATGCGCAGTCAGACCCATGGTGTATGGAGACATTCCATGGTAGCAATTCTTAAATGTGAGGATTTCATAATTGCCAGTGTGAAGTCGAGCCATAAGCATAGCAAGATCATTAGCTTCTGAGCCCGAATTCACGAAATAGACTTGTTTCAAATCTCCTGGAAGCTTATCAGTCAGTCTCTGAGCGTATTCGTGGATTTTTGGATGCATATAAATGTTTGTAGTATGCCAGAGTGTTTTAGCCTGGTCTTCTAGTGCCTTGTTTACTTTTCTAAAATTTAAGAATATTCATATAATAATACCTAGTTTTAAGGAACAAGAATAAGACTTATTATCAATTTACTTACGGATGACAATGTCCAACTGAGACAGTCACAATACCTCCAAACATGTCTAAATATCTTTTTCCATCGTGATCAAATAACCATTGCATATGTCCACTATGGATGAGCAGTGGTTTTTTGTAGTAGGAGACAATATTCGGAGTGAGGTGCTTTTTACGAATATCCGTGACTTTCTCGTAGTCAGGACCTTGATATGCTGGTGGAATGAAACTACATTCTGGCATAGCATTTTGTGAGGAAGGTTTTGCTGTTGGATTCAAAGTTGATAACGTTCGAAAAGCTTGACTTAACTTTAAAGGATCTGGGGGGAAAAAAAATTTTAATAAACATTATATAAAATTTAAATAATAATAAATAATTCAATATTTATCATTTAAAGTAAAAGTTTTTGGCTGTGGGTGGATTCGCTACCACTAAATTTAGCAAATTTTAATTAATACATAAATTAGGTATGTAAATTCTATCGAGTAAATTAAACTATCTTCGTTTAATTTTAATCAAAGATCAAATAAGTTTCTAGAAAAGATAAACAAAATACATATTCTCAAATATCAAATAGGGTATTATAAATATCATTCTCCAAATATTTTTGCAGCTTACCATACCTACATATATTTGTTAATTTTTTTTGCTGCATTCATTTACATAGTGCAATGATTTGCATACTAAGTACTTCTAAGTGCAAACGACCGACAATCTGAGGCTTAAAGTCATTGCCATTTTTTTCTGTTCATATCGTAGATATTTTTAGAAATGCGTAGGTGCTATAATATCTACTGCTTATGCTTGGGCCTACTATATAATGTAGATGAATAAAATTTCGAAGCTGGATTAAGACCAGACATAAATGATTTTATCCACAACGTTGGTTTCCGTATTCTCTTACAGAAATGTTTTATAAAATTATATAGAGAAAGCTTCAATTGTAAAATGTATATTAAAAGTGCACTCTGTAAGAAAATTGTTTTAATTAAAAAACAACAATGCCAATTTGTGATGCTAAAATAGAAAGACTATATATACTTATACCTTTGTAATATATGCAATTATTTGCTTAATTGATATTCGGAAAAATTGAAACATTAGATATATACAATATAAATGAGCGGTTCTGGTTTTCAAGGCCATGGTCTATTGGTCTTAGAAGTCGTACAAAATGCATTATTGATTAAATGGCGGGTTAATGGCCTGTTTTGCAAAATTGTCAACAAAAACAAATACGTGATAGAAATTGCATTTATTGAAATTCATTGAATTCATTTGAATTTATTTAAATTGCAAGGTTTAAAGAGAATGCAATTTTTTTTTTATTTTCCAATTGACTTATAGGATTCATTTTTCTCCCACTTAATTGAATGCCATAATTTATTAATGCATATATTGTATATACAATTGAATTTCCAGTACCTATTAATTTACATTTCTCACTTCTCAGAGTATGTAGATACTGTAAAAAATGCACGACTCTATAACGTGGCAAAGTATTGATGATTACATATGTAAGTTTTTTAATACAAAATGATGTTGTTAACAAAAAAGTGAAAAATGGAATAATCCACAAATAAGGCAATTTTCTATAAAAGAGAACGTCAAAGCATGATATTTGAATTACGCATATGTTAAACTGTAGGATTTCTTTTTTATAGATAACGTAAACATATTTACATATATTCTCTTTTTTCATCCAGTGAAAACTTATATAAACTCTTTGTATTGATCTGCCCATTTTTCTGTGTAGTTTTCGTAGTAGCATTGTTTTTTTAAGCATTTTACTCCAATTTCGAACCCGTTTTTATTTAAAGTTCTGAGTGTAACAAGAGACTGTTTGGAATCAAAATTGTCAAAAACTTCCAATAGTGAATTATTTTCAAAGGTGGAAATGTAATTTTATGAAAAAACTGATTTTGAAGTTAATTGTTAATTTGTGGAAAAGCTATATGGAGGAAAATAAAAAAGTGATTAATAAAAGGACATGGAAAAAAAAGAGAACAAAAAAAGAATTTTATTAAAAAAGAGAGTGTAAAAAAGATCGGAATCGAAAAAGAAAATATGTTATCTATCTATGTCCCTGCGCCTATAAGAACATGGAATTTCAGAGTTTCTTATATCTGTATTGTACTGTATTAGTTTGCTAAATATGTATGGATTTGTAAATGTAAAAAATCAATACAGCTAATCTTTGAATGCATTTCATTGGTTTTTAATTTCATATATATAAACATTACTTTATACTTTCTTGTCGATTTTAAAACAAAGAAATATAAATTAATATTTTATTCATTGATATACTACTTACGCACATAATTACCTAGAAATAAAATACACGTTTTGAACTCCTTGTGACTGATAAGGACCATGAAAAATTAGTTTATAATTTAGTATTTGTTGACTTTTTGATAAGAGTAAAGCTATACATACATATTAGTGATTTAGAAGCATCATCGCTTTAATTATGTTTTATCAGTGATCAAATTAATTTATATATAAATTATTATAAATTAAGAATTGAGAATTTTGTTTTTGGTTTTCCAATAAAAATTATATCGATGATCGTATTTTTAATTAAATTCATTCTATATCAACTCACTTTATTATTTACTGTTTGTAATTTTTGTAGGTACTTAGCTTTGATTCTACAATAAGTTTGTTATTTTCATTCTAACTAAATCATTCTCAAATAAAAACGTATTGCTATTTCTTTATTAATTAAAGACTTCTAAACTTAGGAATTTCATTAGGTTATGGGCCCAGACACCCAAACCAATTTCAAATAAAGAAAGAAATTTAATAAAAGAAAAAAATGGCAGATACAAAATTCTCAATTGCGAAGATTATTTTCAACAAATTTCAGGTGCCATTTTAGGGTAAAAGTTAGTTTTGAAATAAATGATGGTATCTAGATGCGTATTAAATATTAACAGATCTATAAGCCACACTCAAACACTCAAGTTTTCAATAAAACTTAAAATTGTCTTCCAAAATATTTAAATCTTTTAATATGTTAAACTATTTATAACCACGTAAGAGCATATCGTATGCTCAAAATATTGAACTTATGATCACATTGAGTTGCTAGGTCAAAGCTTTCATTTGTTAAGCTGGTGCCAGTTTTTTTTTTTGAAACGATGAACGCGACGATAAATATAATTAACAAAAAATATATTATATACATATATGTATATTCACCCTTATTGCGTTAGGCGTTTTAGTAAAACGCCAGTAAAACGACAAGGCTCTAGAAGCGACGGTTTGAGTTTTAGTAAAACGACTATTGTTTTAATGGTTGGAGGGGTGAAGAAAGAAGAGAACGGTTAAGGTTTAGTTTTACTTAAACGCCGATTAACGCTTTTGAAGCCCTGTCGTTTTACTGGCGTTTTACTAAAACGCCTAACGCAATAAGGGTGAATATGTAAAAAAAATTCTTCGATTTCTAAATTATTCCTTTTTTCTAAAGAAAAAGTGTAGATGTTTGGTCAGTGTTAGTTAATCAGTCTTTTGAAAAAATTGTCGAAAAATTTTTTCTTAATTTTGTGTTGTTTCTTTGATCCTTATTTCACATGTACTATAGTTGTTAGCTTCTATAGAATAGGTACTTGTCTTTTTTTTATTTGAGCTGTAATCAGCCCTTGTTTATAAGAAGCATGTCAATTTATTGGCACAGTTTTCAGGATAAGAAAATCCACTAGCGCCTCTATACGTTTAATTCAGTCCAATCCTTATTTCTAATTAAAAAATATTTGATTTTCAAAAATTTCGAGTGAAATTGCTTTTTTCTCAACTCGTGTAGTTATTTGCGTAATTTTGAACGTAATATTCAAATTAATACATAATCCCAAGTCATATTACAATTGAAGTTCCTAAGATGTCCGAGTTTATATCTGTTATTAAAATTCATCAAGAATTTAAATTCAATCAAAAGCTACATAATCACCCCTGTTCTGATTTCCGTTCCGAATCAAATCCGTAAAAGCAATTAATTTCCGCACGGATTCAAAAAAAGTGTTCTGATTTTCACTTTCACCTTAGTTAGTATTTAAACCTTTTTATCTTTCGAAATCAGAAAAAACTAAATTCGAAACGTCAAATTTCTTGAAAAAAATTAAATAAATCAGTAAAAACAATCAATATTATACGTGTCTTTTTAGGTGAAGCGTAAGTTGAGATGTTTTTAATGTTGCAACAATGTTATTTATTAATATCTAATATCTATCTATAATTGTACATGTCTAAACAGTTATAGAGATAAAAAAGATGTATTTAACCATGGTGCTTCACTCAATAGAGTTACAAGAAGAGGCTAGCAATCGTCATATGCAGCTTCTATCGACGAGAAGATACCGCAGGAAATTGAGAGACTTTTCCATTTTAAAATGTTTTCAATTACTTCGGACACGAGACGACATACAACTCAAATTATTTTTCAAAATATGTCAATTATTTTCAATCCGATCGAAAATCAAAGCACACTCATTCCGAAAGTATTGAAAGCGAAAAGTATTTCAGAACACCTAAAGTTTGAAAACGAAAGGATTTTAAAACGGATCGGAAATCAGAACAGGGGTGAATATATTAGCTGTGTTTTATTTTCCCCAAGATCCGAACCAGATTGGATTTGCTTACAAAAATACATGTATTACAAAAACAACACAAGATCCAACTTTGTTTTGAATTTGGATTTCCAAATCCATTTTGAACACACACCCTTAATTTGTAAATGTCGTCAGTAGTGTAAAGAAAAAAGACAAAGGGTGTATACGAATAAAAAAAACAAAGGAAAAAAAGAGTTGGGTATATAACGTATGTCACAGAGATCCTGGGTTGTTTTATTTTCCTGATCTGATCTGGATTGGATCTGGGGGAAAATAAAACGCAGCTATTATCAACATACAGCATTATTATTATTTAGATTATAATATTCATAAATACTCGTTTCTATTTATTTTAAATTTAAAAAAATTCACAGTGTGTTTAAAATGTGTTTAAAAAAAATACTATGAATACTGTTCTTTGAATTATTTAAAATAGTAAACGTCGAATAAGAAATTTCCCTCATAATTTTGTTTCGATGTTACTTTATCGTGAAATATTTGATATTAAACGTAAACATTCATAAACTTAGAACTTAGTGTACTTTTACATCTGATTATTTTGCATATACACTGTTGCAGTTTTTGCATACGGATGAACTAAGCCTATTTTTTGTTTAACATCTATGTTTTTGGTGTGATTTTATTCACATGAAGATAGAATTTAATACAATTCTTTAAGCGAGATTCTTTCTAAATCTAGCTATTACATTTTTTAATTCACAACTTCACACATGGGTTCAAAGAAACCCAAGGGTTATGAAGGGAATTATAACCAATCACTCTTTATTTACGCTTAAATTAACTACACATTGATAGATAGAAACATAGATAGAATGTCCTTTATTACTTCACTTTAGAAAATAAACATTTATCATTTGCTTAAAAATATTTAAAATCCGTTAAGTTCTGTCACGAAAGCATATGGAGGAGAATATTCTGCAATATTATTCCTCGTTTATTGTTTATTTATTGTGAAAGATTTGATAATAAGTCAATTCTTATGATATTATAAATTAATTTTCGCTGTTCATCTGATTTTAATCATATCATAAATAAACAATTTTCCGAGCATTAAGTGGAAGAGCAGAAAATATTTTAATTTTGTGCCAATAAATTATCTTGTTAAACACTAAAAACGACACTAATTCTTTATTAACGCATTGTTAATTGGTGTTGTTATTTCAGTGACTTAAATTTCCCGACTTCTTCTTGATTTGTTTTAAGACAAAACATAATCATCTCAATTTCTTACCTAGAATTTTTCGTGGAGCCATCTTGTAGTTTTTATTTCTATATTATCTCGACAAGCATTTACAAATCTTGATTTACATAAATATAAGAAAAAATATTTTTTACAACTTTAAATAAACAACTGCGTATTATTGTCAATGTTTTTTTTTCTATTCTATTAATTTGCATACACGGAACAAAATAGTATCTTATAATAGTTGTTCGTTTTTTATATTTTTATTTGAAGCATTACTCTGGCTTCAATTTATTGTGGCTCGACAAGATCACAGATATTCAGAGCCAAACACTAACCGACTAGTATATATAAATAAGCAGAATCAACCGTTCAATTAGATTTCTTATAAACAACTACTGGCTCGGGCGATTTAATTTTCATATTTAAATTGAACTGTTTTGTGGTACGTATTCAGCAAAGTAGACTTATTGGGTTCGGTTTATAGGTTCTAACATAGTTCTAGCTCTCTCTTTAGCTTTCGTATAATGTTGATAAAGCGTATCTTTGGAGGGAAACCAAAGAGGGTAGTATATATAGGCACCAACTTGAGTTTTATTTATAAACATTTTTCTGAACTGTAAGCAAACCATTGCCATTACATCTTTGATTAATTCTGGATTGTTGTTGATATCTTTATAAAATTATATGATTGTCAGTTAAGTGATTATAAGAATTGAACATACAGGGTGGTAGGAATATGACGTGTTACTATTTTGACAAAATTTAAAAAAAGAAGATAAGTTTAATGCAAATGTATATCTGTTGTAGGTAATGTTAGTATTACAGTACTGTTGTGAAGATGACAATACATCTTTATTAGGTTGGAAAAACAACGTTATAATGTTCTTGTCTAGCATTCAAAGTCATCGTTCTTGTTCCATGAGTTCTTTGGTCTTTATTACAGATTCTTCTTATGGGATGATTATATGTACAACACCAATCAACAAACAAATTACGAGTACAGCTGTAGTTCGAGAGATAAAATAAAACGTAAGAAGTGTAAAAATTCCACACATCTACATGGAAAATATATATATAGGGTGTCCCGAAATCACCGCCTTAGAAGAAAACCATGAGTTCCTGAGGTCATTTCCAGTCGAAAAACTTAAGAACTAATTTCCTCGTTTTCGCTTCGTTTTCGACTTATAACGGTTTTTATGATTTTTATTCTTTTTTCCTTTGACTGGCCCTAACTTTGCCAAACTACAACCGATTTTTGATTTTTTTTGTTTCTATTTGAACAAGAACAGTTAGAAATTTGTGTCTACCATACAACTGTTTTCTGTGTGGATAACGGTTCTCCCGCAATTTATTATCAAATACATTTTTTAAGCATTTTAAGGTTGTTTTTTGACTTCGATATGATTTTTTTTTTCAAAAATACATAAATATATTTTCGTTATCATATCGAAGTCAAAAAAACAAACTTAAAATGCACACAGAAAACAGTTGAAAAAAAAAAATCAAAAATCGGTTGTAATTTGGCAAAGTTAGAGCCAGTCAAAGGAAAAAAGAATAAGAATCATAAAAACCGTTATAAGTCGAAAACGAAGAGAACACGAGAAAATTACCTCTTAAGTTTTTCGACTTTAAATGACCTCATGAACTCATGGTTTTCTTCTGAGGCGGTGATTTCGGGACACCCTGTATATATGTATGAGTAGACAATATTCAAATCGTTTGCTGGAAAATTAACGGTAACTGATATGAAAATGTTCCGCAAAGACGTTTTACGTTATTTTTTCCAATTGATGAAAGACGTATGTATGTACATATTTCGAAAAGACGATGGCAGATACTAAAAATACCCCACTTATATTATCCCCCTTTTGATTGCAAAAGCGGGATGGTAAGAAATTTTAAACAAATTAATAATGAATGCTTTTTCGTAATGCATTTGAACAGTAAACGTATAACAAAAATTACAACACATCAAAGTAAAGTCTATAATTCTGTAATATCATAAAGAAGCTCTTAACAATCAACAAGATAATACATTTTTCACTAGTAATTATAATTAATATAATAATATAATAATTTGCAAAAACAAACGTGCTCAGTGAAAATCAAATAAGGTATTTTCTTTAAGTCGAGCAATTAATTTTTTTTTTTAATGTAGAAACAACATTAGGCGTGTTCCTTCGGGATGCAGCATCTACTGCCAAGTACTTCTCGCTGCTTTGAGGTTAGATTTTTCTTTTGGCAAAAATTAAAGCGTACCATTCATCATCTACTGGGAAGTACTAAAAAGTACTTTGCAAGGCCGAAAGGAACACACCTATTATGTTATTTAGTTTAATAAACATATGACGTTTATGTATTGTAGAAAACGGGTTTTGCGGTATTTGACAGGATTTAAAACAACGGGATTATTATACATCGGGATTTGGAAAAGTGGAATTTTAAAAGAAAGGATTTTAAAAATACAGTAGACAGTATAGTATGACCGCGGGATCTTAAAACTTTTTTTTCGGGATTTTTGAAAAACAGGATTTTAAAAACCGTGATTCACAATCGCAAACCTATTTTACTAGCAGGAATATAAAAGTAAGGCCCCTATAAGTCGAAGAAGCTATTCTCAACTCAATGAGACAAATTTAGAATTTACAGTGAGTTAATTGTCTTCCATACATTATTTCACAAAAAGTTCTGCCAGTTAGGAGAAAGGAGAGTGGCAGTTTTATTTATACGCTAGGTAAGACATTTCAATGATAGAGATAGAGTAGGCAACAAAATGGTTTCATCAATTCTGTCTTTCAGTACGTAACGTATGTATTTACAAAAAGGTATAAAGAGGTTTTGTCAGTGGCAAGTTTAATTTAAAATAAGTACCAAGCGTATTTTTGGGTCTATTCAAAAATTCTGATTAGTTACTTGACACACAAATACTGGCACAGGGTCATAAGTCCACAGGAGAAAAACTTACAATTGTTTTTTGACGACTTGAATAGGTTATAAATGCAAAAATATAATTTTTTGGTTTTGTGGACTTATGACCCTGTGCCAGTATTTACATATGTGTCAAGTAACTAATCAGAACTTTACTCAGACATTGTGAAACAAGCCCTAAATGTATAAATTTTAGTAAATTAATTAAATATTCAGCCTTATTGTGAGTTTCGCCCGAACAACATTCCACCCGGAAAATTTGATATTTCGCTTTTCGTCTATTGTGAGTTTCACCCGAAATTTTGTGTTAAAAAAATTCCCCTTACTGCGAACATTCATTTCGGGCGGAATTTAATGTTATTGAAAGCCTGTTCACTTATTTTTAGTAGGCGAACGAAATTTCGTTCGGTCGAAATTCAAAATAGCTTTTAAAATTCTGGGGAAACCAAAAATTTTAAAAACTTTAAGGTGAAATATTTTTCGGGTGAAATTCACAATAAGGCTAATTATGTAATATTAAATAAATGAAGATATTCTAATTTTAAGTTGTAAATATTTTAGTATTAGGTTTTAAGTATTGAGCTATTTAATTTTTTAAGTCTAAGAACTCCACAATCTCAACTTAAAAGACCTTTTAAAGTCCTGGATCCCATACGTCACAATAAATCTTTTCCTAAACTTTAAACACAGATCAGAAGATTTTGACGTAAAAAAATGTTTGGTATTTACATCTACATGCGTTCAAGCTCATATTCATAGATTCTTAAGAAAATAAGAACAATTTGTTGAAATGATCATTTTGTTCTTGTTTATTTTGTGTATAATAATAAATCATCGTTTTTTTCTTTTTCAAGTGCTTTCTGTTTTTATTTTTTATTTTAATCACTTTTTTTGCTATAAGTAGTTTTATCATTCTTTTAAATTGTTTAAAATATATTTATATATAATAATATACGTATATTTATGTACATATACATGTATTTACTTTCAGTTGTATCAACACAAGCCATAGGTTATCAATAGTTAGGTATATATAGCAATAATAATTACATAATTTAAACATTTATATTCCTTTTAATCCTTCTTCTATAATGTCCTTCTCCTAAAATGTTTAAGTTAAAAAAAAAAAAAAAACAAAACTAAGAGAAAGATTTTTCCCATAAATATAAGTTTTTTTTTTGTATTGTTTTATAATTATTATTAAAATGTATTTTGTTTTTCTTTGAAAATAAATATGTATATTTTTTTAAATCTTATTTCCTTTATCACTCAATTTTAGGTTTTTTTTATATATTGTAAGTTTTATTTTTATAGCCATTTATGCCATTCGTTTGCACAAGAAGGCTTGAGAAATTATAAAAAGACCAACTTAAATAATAAAATAAAAGAAAAACATTTATATAAACAACAAGAACACAATATTGTTTTATGTTATAAATTAAAATTTGAACCAAATAGTGGGTAATTTTCATTTTTAAAACTTTCACATCGTGCGTATACTTAAGCTGAAAATAATCTTTTCATTAAATTTGTTTTGATTCGAACAGCAGCAAAGTTTTGTTAGTGGGACGATCTATGCGGGGAGGGTGGGTGCGAACATTGTATTTAGATTATTACAAGGCCGGTCCGCCGGTGTACTCATCATAGTCATCGCAGCCTTCTAGAAAATCATCAGACATCGGTGGATAGGTTGATGAATTAAAAGAATCATCGTAGTCAAAACGGCTATCTGAGTTTTCGATATCGGCTGCCAGTTGACGCAGATTATCAACACCAGCAAGGAGTTGTCTATAAGAAAATGGAAATTAAAAACGCGTTTAAGTTATGTATACTGTATGTACATGAATAAAGAGTTTAAACACAATGATACACAGCATTTGTGCAACTGGCATAAACCCATCAATTTAACGGCTAACATTAAGATAAACCTTGGTACAAAGTTTTAAGAAAACAAAATCAAAGAAGCCAATAAAACCTACCTTAAGTTACTTTCAGCAGTGGCAGCTGCTCTGTGTAGTTCTCTAGAGATCTGTTGCGATCTGGACGGTCTGTTTCTCGACGAGGAACTGGCTGCGGTGGGCCTTTGTTCATTATTGCTACTGCCCCCTACAGCTCCATCAACTTCTCGAAGGGTTTCATTTTCCCTACGAAGTGCATTGACTTCCGCCTTCGATGAAAGAACGAAAACAATTTATACTTAAAACTTTTTTTTGAAAAGCACACGTCCTACAACTCACCGTTAATTGTTTGACTTGTAAATTCAATTTCGCCACCTGATTTTGGGCAGCAATTGTGCGCTTCTTACTTTGGTCTAGATTTTCTTCCACCAGTCCAATATTCTGCGCCATTGTTCGATTGTATGCCGATTCCATGGTCCGCGTCTGCTCCAAAGATCTTTCCAGCTCATTAGTTCGTCTCGTTTGTTCGCCCAAAGCCTGCCGCGTCTCGTTTAGCTCAATACAGAGCCGCTCATTTTCCAACCTCAGCCTCGATAACTGCAAACTGGGTGAATTGTCCTCCGGGGAATCCATATTCGACCAATTTGCAGCAGCTGGAAGCCCCGCTGCCACATCCGCTAATCGTTGGGACGAGTGAATTATCGGACCGTCTGAGAGAAAGTCGGGCAAGGTCTGGCATTTGGTGTCAGCCACTTGGCCGGCATTACTACATACCGAAGCAGAGCTGACAACTCCCCCAGTTATATCTTCGACAAAGTCAATTGGGGAATTAGGTGAATTAGGCGGTGAATTCGGATTCATTTCGTTGCAATACCAGGCGTCCATCCAGTGGTCCTGGACAAAGTCTGGCAAAGCAGCTGGCACAGCAAAATCCGAGTTCGGTGGACGCTGATTTGGATTGCTCGTCGAATTGTGATGATTCTGGTTGAGCTGAGGCTTGGGAAAGCCCCGAACTGGCCGAGCTGCATCCGGAACTCTTCTCCGAGGCGATGGGTGAACTTCAATGTCGTAGTTGGAGTAGGACCGTCTGGGAACAAACTGCTGTCGATCGGGATCTGCCGCAAGTAGATCTTCTTTGGGAGCAGTTGAGCTCACATCATCGTCAGTGTTCTGACTGATTCGAAAGCTTGGCGATGATCGGGTGTTGATTCCTGCTGAAGACGAGGAACCACTGACACCTCCTAGAACTCCACTACCGGTCGCTGCGTACTCAGCTAGACTCGCCTGCGAGTCAAAAGAGGAAAAACGCGGCGAACGCTTCATCTTTGAAGATTCCGAGGGAACTCCCGTGCTCACATTGCCATTGCCACTAGCAGTAGCGGCGGCGCTATTGCCAATCAACGACGATGACGAAGATTGAGGAACTTTCGGCCGCGCCCCTGTAGAAGTTTGATACGGAGTTGAAGATGTCGCACCTGTGTCATTGTTGTTTGCTGCCGAATCACTGCCTAGAGAAGTGCTGCTGATGACAAAACTGCTGCTGGTGGCACTGCAGCTGGAAGTTGGCTCGCGATTAAGGAAGTGCTTGAATGAAAAAGGATTTTCCTCCCTCCGAACTGGCTGCTGTATGTGGGCCTCACTGTGAATTGCTGGAAATACAAAAACACTCGTTTATCATTAAACGAAAAGCTTTGTTCCCCTTCTCTTACCACTGGTTGTTGTTGCTCGAATATTCTTATAGTCTCCCATTCCTCCTCCAGTTACTGTTCCTACGGTTGTAGATTTGATGTTGTCTGTGGCGTCTCCATTTATCGTGGCCACAAATTCAACTGGACCACTGCTAGCTAACGAAGTCTTTCTCAATTTATCTCCAATAGTCGTCATAGTCTGTTGTTCATTGCTTTCTTTCTCGTTGTTGTTTTGGAGGATTTCTTCGTTTTCATTAGCCATGGCTTCTTATGTTTTTTGTTGCTGTATATATTATTTACAATTAAATCAATTAAGAGATTTATACGGATCGATATTAGTATAGAAAGATGCTGTTTTGTAAAAATTATGAAAATTTGATTTTGTAAAAAAAGGAAAATTATGCTTCGTCTCCTTTTTTCGTTTTGGTTTTTTTTACTTTTCGATGAAGTTTTTTTGACAGAAAAGACAACTTACGGTGACAGTTTTATTTGCTGGGTTTGCAAATGGAAGTTGCCATCCACAAACGAAATGGGAACGTCCATTGAGCCGCACAGTGGCGAGAAGCAGAAAGAAGGAGAAAATACTTCATGTCCAGTTGTACAAATATTCAAACCGTGGTTCATCAATTTCTATCCACCGATTTCGGCGGATTAATTGAGTTTTAACAGCGGTTTACTGTTCAATTGTGTGATAATAACCAATTTCATTGAACCAGCGGTGAACGTTAGTTAATTCACCGAAATCGGTGAGTTAGGGCCAGTTGTACAAATATTTAAACCGTCGTTCAGCAATTTGTATCCTTCGATTCCGGCGGATTAATTGAGTTGCAACAGTGGTTGACTGTTCAAGTGTGTGATAATAACCAGTATGTAACTTGAACCAGCGTTGAACGTTTTAGGGCCAGTTGTACAATAGTGGTTCAGCCTCGGTTCAAGATTTTAATTCACCGATTTTGGCGGATTAACTAACGTTCAACGCTGGTTCAAGTATATAATTGGTTTAAACCGTGGTTCAGCAATTTTTATCCATCGATTTTGGCGGATTAATTGAGTTTCAACAGTGGTTTACTGTTCAAGTGTGTTATAATAACCAATTACATACTTGAACCAGCGTTGAACGTTAGTTAATCCGCCGAAATCGGTGAATTAAAATCTTGAACCGAGGCTGAACCACTATTGTACAACTGGCCATTAAGGTAGAACCGCACTTCAGCGACACCGTACGCACTTTCGCACGAAACTGAACGAAACTTCACGTCGCGACACAGTTGGTCAGATTACTAACTTTGTCGCATAGTGTCGCGCCGTGAAGTGCAGTTGTCGCTTAGTGCGATATAGCTCATACAATTTCCTACAAATAAGTCGTGAAGTTCAGTTCCGCTGAAGTGCAGTTCCGCCGAGTGCGGTCCTAGCTTTAATCTGCTAAAATCTGTGAGTTAAAATCTTGAACCAAGGCTGAACCACTATTGTACAACTGGCCCTTAAAATCTTGAACCGAGGCTGAACCACTATTGTACAACTGGCCATCAGAGAGGGAGAACTTGTCCAAAAGTTAACAAACGCACTGAACTACTTTTTGTATAAAATGTCACTTTTGTATTAAGACGTCAAACAATTGACAACTCATTTTGAACCCTGTAATTTTTAAATTATAAAATAATTTTTATACGGAAAAATATCGAACGAAAGTGTAACACCGGTTTTGATGGACTGAATCAAGTGAATGAAGACAATCTGAATCAATATTTTGTTAATTCCTAGCCGACCGCGACGTCAAGTAACAGACACTGACAGCTATGGATTTGATAGTTTTTACACAGAAATTTGTGTAGCAGAAAATTGCAAGGAGGGGAAATAAATTGCTCTCTCATTGTGCTCTCTCGTTGCAACTTTTTTGAGTTAACAAATAGGAACTTGCGACAATTTGTGAAAAATTGTGAAAATTTGTACAATTTTGCAAGAAATTTCACATTACCAAACAGAGCTTTTGTTACCGACTTAAAATAACGCACTCTCCGAACAAATCCGTTGTCAACAAATTTTGTCGAATAGAATCCACAATTTGACAGTTCAATAACTTGACGTAATCTCGTTGTTCGATCAATTCGATTTCACCCTTTTGTTGTGAATTTAAAAAACCAAAATAGATTCAAAATGTCCCAAGTATTTATTTCAACAATTACCCACATAACACCAAAAGTCGAAGATCTCCTCAACGCAATCCAGTTGAAATGTGAAATCACTGGTTGTCAGTCAGTGTTCAAAAACTCTGGAAACCTTCAAATGCATCTGAAGAAGCACCACAAACTTGCAATTCAAAGTAGCATGAAGGACAAATCAGAAAAGTTGTTTTTCTGTCCGCAAATCGATTGTGTCTATTATGACGGTCCAGCAAATGAAAAAAGCTTCAAATGCATGAAATTTCTGAAACAGCACTTTCAAAAAGTACACGCCGAAAAGAAGTTCATGTGTACCAAGTGCAACAAAGCATTCGGTACGGAATCGATGCGGGAATCTCATGAAAAGAACTGTGGCAAGGAGTATATTTGCGCTGAATGTGGCTGGAAATATGATAGCTCGGAGGCGCTTCTCACTCATGCCAAACGAAGGGGCCATCAAGTTAAGAGAAAATGTGGTGAAAAAGTTGCTATTCCAAAGTTGGTGGCGGAGGTGAGCAGCTTTTTTATCCCCGCGCCCAAAGATATTCAAACACAGACGGAGATTAATGCTCCTAGCATTATTCTTCCTCCGAAAAAAAGAATAAAAATCGATGTAGCACCCGAAATCAGTATTTTCAATGAAACACCGCTTTGTAACATTGAAACTCAGACGGAACTCAATTTGATATCAGGAATGGGAGATCCAATGTTATATTCCAACATGCATACGCAGACTTGCGATGAGTTTCTTTCGGAACTCGGTCTTGCCGATATACAGACTCAAACGAATTGGCCGGCGATTGATGAGGACCTCGACCAAGCTCGGAATGGACAGTTCTCTTCGGGAGCACATGACGAGCTTATGGTCTCCACTGAAACTCAGACCAGTTTCACTAAATGTCTGTTGGATTCGTGCAATGAAGAGAACTCCTTAACTGGAAGCATCACTCAGCACACCCAAACTTGTGAAACACTGCTCGAGGGCTTATTCGGTGGACAGGATAGCGATTTCATTGGAAGCTTCCAGTCGACCCACACGCAAACATGATGGTTCGACATGGATTGCTTTAAATCCGAAAATAGCGACAGATAACTGTGGGCTCCTGAAGGCGGTTTGGAGCCGAAAAAGGTTGCAGAAGAGAATCCTCCAGGAGGAACTGCAACAAACGTTGATTGGACGTTGTACATAGACTCATCTAATTCATTCCTCAATTAATATGTTCTTTTTTTTTTCAAATAAATAGAACTCGTTAACTGTTCTAGTAGCCTTGTTTTTGTTAAGCTTTTTGGATTTATTTGTATCGTATCCTATTTTCCAACACAATTCACAATAATCTAATCTAATCACAGAAAAATCACACTGTTTACTTGTATATACAAAAAAAAAAACAAAATAGATTATTAATATTTTTTATTGTACTCCAAAACTGCTGCAAGGATCTTATTTAAATTTTGAAAGAATAAAGTACCTAGATCTATGTGAATTAATATTTTGTCGGCTTATTTGTGGCCTTTAGGTCAAGAGATGAAAAAAAGTATTTATTTTTGTTTACGATTCGTCCATCTCTACGGACATCATGAGGTGACAGAAAACTTAAAGGTCCAGGGGAAAAATTGATTTTAAATTCATGAATTGGGTACATATTTATCTAGGTGAAAGTCGACTCAACCGTTGTATGTATCACACAAGCTATGCACAGTATAATATGTTGGCGCTAGCTTTGTATGATAATTGGAAGCGTTTTTTTATTCTCATATGGCGCTATCCATCAATTTTCAAAATATTCATTTGAAAAGACATAATTTTCACAACCGTGATTTTGAACCTGTCATTGACCACATTTTTTTAGACTTGTTTTGGCAAGATTTCAACGAAAAGTATTGAGAATATCGGGCCATATCAGTTTTTGTTTTTAAATATTAGTCAGCCATGTCGCTAGGGCTATTATAGCTTTTGCAAAAAAAAAAATTGCGGTTAAAATTAAACTTTTGTTGAAAAATAAATAATAAGATAATAGTCAGAAAAACATTAAACAATACAAGATTGTAATCATTTGTGTAAATTCAAAAAAATTGGACTTTAAAGGTAAAACCGCACTCGGCGGAACTGCACTTCAGCGACACGGCGCGCACTTTCGCACGAAACTGGACGGAACTTCATTTCTCGAAAAAGTTGGTCAGATTATCAACTTTGTCGCATAGTGCCGTGCCGTGGAGTGCAGTTGTCGTTTAGTTCGATATACAAAGCTCATACAATTTCCCACGAATTAGTTGTGAAGTTCAGTTCCGCTGATGTTCAGTTCCGTCGAATGTGGTCTTAACTACATTGGCCAAAAAAGTGAAAAAGTACAAAACTGAAAATTTCCATATTATTTTGTGATAGTTTTTCGAACTGAAAAACTTAAAAAAATTACGCAACTCGAAACATTCGGAACGACGACCAAATTTTCAGCTGTCAAAATTTAGGTACAAAATTTGTAAAGTAGCACTGTTCTTTCATTCTAAAGGCTTAACTACATAAGCCAAAAAGTACTGAAGTACAAAAGTAAAAATATTTTTTTTACCGCTAGCGCCGTTGTTTTGTGAAAAAGAATATACAAATTTGTTTTTAAACCAAAATTTAAGCTTTCTGCATCATTTTTATAAGTTTTCTAGTCAGAAAAACTATCACAAAATCAATTTAAAAATTTTCACTTTTGCACTTTTTCACTTTTTTGGCTTATGTAGTTGAGGCTTAAATTTTGTTTTTTTATTTGCAAGGCATAATTTAAAAAAAAGTAGCTACTAGCTAGATTTATCCGCGATGTGAACCATCCATAACTTTTTTGTTACAATCCACAAAATAATACAATCCAAAACGTACTAGATTCTACTCAAATTCTGACGTATCTTCCAAAAAAAAAAAAACAAACAAAAAAAACACCCCCTCTTCAAAATCAAATGAAATGCGCCTGCTTGCACTGAACGGTGAACGAACACAAATGGTTCGCACACGTAAATTGTTATAGAACCAGAATGAAAATGAGACCAAATATCAGAAACGGATTTCTCCTTCTCTAGAAAATTAAAAGCCAAAGAAAAATCTTTGTCGCTTTTTCACATTCCGACTTTTCCATCGACTGTCAAAGCTAGAGCAATCGTCCAACCGGTAAGGCTGCGCGTCGCGTTATAATTATCAGTTTTTGTCATAATTTTCAATTAAATTTAAAGACCACAAATTAAAAGAGATTAAGGTGGAGGCGAAGACTACCAAGGACTCGGAACTCGGTTAACTCTTCGCCATGTTCTTGGCTCGCAGTGAAAACAATTGCCACAGAAATTCCTGAAATAATTATTAGTGATCTGTGTCATCGTCCCCATTCAATAAGTAATTTGATTTGTGGTGCATTATTCTGGTTTCTGGACGCTACTGCCTGGTGTCTGGGAAAAATCAATTCAGTGCGGTTGATGTGCTGTCATACGAACTACGACCGATGATTCACATTTTCCAAAACAAAAGAAGTGAGAAACATCCTTTTTAGAGAGGAATTCCAATAGAAAATTCAATAAATATCCAATTAAGAGCAATTTGGAGAAATAGAAAAGTGAATGTGAGAGAAGGTAGGATAAAGTGCACTCTACCAGAACTCCTCTATCGCGCTCCAGAGCTCCATAGAGGAGACCTGTTGGCCTTTCGTCGAAAGCGGATAAATCGATTTTTTGCTCCACTCCAGTCAGTCTCAGGTTCGACTTCGTCGTCGCAATCGGACTAGGGACTGCTGCAGGGCTTCTTTTTCTTTGATATTTTTTGTTTATCGTGTTCGTTATTATTGTGTCGTCGTTGTGTTGTGCTCTTAGTCGTCGATCTGTGTCCGTGTCATGGTGAAAAATATGAAACAAAATAAATATGAAAAGCTGCCACAGGATTTAGACTTGAGTTTTAACTTAGATCAGCAAGAGAACGATAGTGGAGGCGGCGGTGGTCAACAACAGCAAGGCCTGATCGGGACAGGAAGTGGACCCGGTGGTGGTGGACATAGTCCACAGAAGTATCCGCCAATAAAAGGCCTGGGTAGTGACACTGACGATATTGCATCGATTTTGGTAAGTTAAATAAACAAAGAGATTCTGCTATACTATCATGGATCATTGGGAGTTTTTCTGGGATTAAGAGTCAGAAACTGGTTTTTGTTGTCTTGTATAAATAATTTCGTTTTTTTTTTTTTTTTGTTTTGTTGTGTTTTACTTTCTTGGATTTGTTCTTGGATCGTTTATTCGTTTTCAAGGTTGCCAATGTCGGAGTCAGTTAAGGGTTAAACTTTTTAATGGGTTTGGCTTTTTAGCATATTTAATGTTAATACACCAGCTATTTATTTTTTGACCTTGAACTGTTTTCAAAGAAACGTGCCTTCATGGTAATTAAAAGAGGTACCTACGCTCTTCACTTATTGTAAAATCCAAATTCTTGAAATGGAACTAGGTATTTATATTGAGACACTCAGATTTCTAGTAATAAGCATCGTAATATCTAGTCAAAGTAAATGCTTTTGTATAATAATTTTAACTAAAATAAATACCTACCTATTACATATTCAAAAACCTAACAATTCTTTTCCCTTGGAGCTGTTTATTTTCTTTTTAAAAACTTAGTTTTGCTTCAAGTTTATAGGTACATACCTACAATAACTAGATGTAAGTTTTTTTTAGCAATCAAATATAAGTATCTACAAGTGGATTTTTAAATGAAAAAGGTTCAATTACTAAAGGAAAGTGCATTATGTGATTGTTTGTAATGTACGTATAAGTTTATTTGTCTTGTTTTTTGTTTGTACAAAAATGTAAAAAATGATCTTAGGTGTTTTTTCACAGGAGATTAGAAACACAAAGCTATCCCATTTGCTTTGCAGATGTGCTCAATGTCCGTTACTGTGCCTTACAGTTCTTCTTTTTTATAGTAGATCTTCATCTTTATTTCAGACTAATTGCTTATAAAAATTCACGTGCAATTTTTTTGAAACAAGAATAACAAAAACCAAGCACCACAAAAAGGAATCTGATGATCGGCCTGACAGTCATGAAATAGCTATAAATCCAGCTTATAAAAACTTGGTGGTAGATCACTCAAATGTTGTTGTTCATTCAAAACTTCAACAAGAATAACTCTATTTTCTATTAAAATTGAATAAAAATGTTGTTCTGAGAGAGGTTTTGGTTCAATAGTTGGCTGATTAAATTTTGACAATATCAAATCAAAATAGGTAGGTATTTGCTTCTGAATTAAAATAATAATCATAATTGAATGTTGTCCACGGATTTAAGGCTCCCCCAAACCAAACGCGAAACATTTGGAACGACCGCGACTATGAAACTTGCTGTCAAAATATATTTACAAGGCGATAAATGAGAGTACCCACACCAACGCGACGCACGATGCGATTAAACGAATCTCATGTAAAATAATATATTGACAGCCTAAAGTTTCGTCGTCGTTCCGAATTTTTCGCGTTGGTTTGGGGGAGATTTTAATTTTATTTTTGAATTCATAAGATTTCCCGCTGATTCGCCATCTTGATTTTAGTTTCATTGCGCTTGAGGGGTTTGTATACCCCTGGTACTGAGTGTTATCCTAGCGTGTTATGATATTTGTTGGTGTTATTTTTAGAATAATGTAGGTATGTCTTTTAAAGTCATAGGTTTAATTTAAAATTATCACGAATTTCAATTTTCTCAAAAGCTTTGAGATATGAGGTTAAGTTAAAGCCTAAATGTCAGTACCGTAGTACCTACATATATTAATTTATGATGAACTTAAATTAAAGTATTTCAAATAATACTCTTAAAATTTTTTATTTTACTTCCGACAAAACAAATAAAAATGATGCAATAGATGTTGAGTAATAATTCAGCATAAAAATAAATTCTGCAACAGATTTGAAAAAAGATATCTACATTTTCGAAAAAAAATAATTGCATTTCAAAGTTTAAAACGTCAAAACATAAGAGGAGATTCAAAAGCTCACCAAAAATATTGTCAAAAAGAAGGAGAACGTATTAAAATTCAAAAACAAACAAAAATTCTACCATGTCTTCGAGTTTTAGTATTTGTCGCTATATTTGTTGTTCATTAAAAAATGTAGAAAAATGCTCTTACAGATTTAACACCATGTCGATGTAAAGACCAATGAAATAGAAAAGAAATAATTTTCAATGATTTCTAATTTTAGCAAAATTTTGTTTTAAAAAATCACAGTTGGCAGAGAATCCTCCATATCAGAGCTTTCGCTCTGTCAAGAAGTGAGCAAGCGATTTTTTTGCTTATTATTTTTTTAACAGCAAAACTGAGATAATTTTTCTGAGGAATCTTTTTCATGTATGTAAATAATAGGCGTGTTTAGGAAAATGAGATCTCAGCAATATCAGTAACATGAACAGGATTACTCAGCAAAATTTCTAATCTTGGTTTTCCTTGCTCACTTTTTAAGTGAGAAAAATCTCTGAGATCTCATTTTTCTGAACGCTGAGATTGCTGAGTTCTCCGAGATTTCATTTTCCTGAACTTGTCTAATTACATAACTTTATCATACTGCATAGTTCCACGTTTTTTAAAGTAAAATTCCAAAGGATAGGTGAAGTTGAAATTTTATGGTAGGTAGTTAGTCCTTATTTAATTTTTTTTTAAAATATAATAAGAACCACGATAAAGATTTTCTAACTTTTATTGAAATTCCTCAACCAATTTTTAATTAAATTAAAAAAAATAAAACGAAATTTTTTTACGTCTGCAATTGAATACGTAGGTATAAAATTGCAGTTTTTTACTTTTTTTGAGATCGAAAAATTCAGAAAAAAAGAAATTTTGAGGTTATTTTCCTTGATAATAATTCTTCTGCATCTAAAATTACCTACTTATCTTCCCCTTCAAAATATTTTCAATCCTTTCGTTCTTCTTCGAGAAAAAAATCAAATATTTCAACAAAATTTCTCAGTCTGAAAAAGAAACTGAAGGAAAAAATTAGTACAGTAGGTAGTATATTGTCCTATCAAGTTTTTTTTGGACAAGATTACTTCGTGTTGTAAAATAAACTCAATATACCATAAAATGATTGCTTGCTCGGTTTGTAAATCCTTGCACACTCCCATAATCCACCTGCTCTTATACTGCAACTTTTAATATCTTCTTACAGTTTTTCTTAAGAATAAATCTCATTTCATTTATCTAAAGGTACATTTATGTAGAAATTGAATTAAATCAACTCTCCTTTGATCTTATAGTCTGTTGGATTCACAAAAAATAACATTAGTTTACTCTTTTCTTAAGAAATCAAAATCTTACTTCCACTCTGAATCTGAATAGTTCACATATTTCTAAACTTTCTAAGTTTAAAAAACTTTGTACAAATTTGAAAATTATGTGTTTTGCAAATGAACTCCAAGACCAGGAGCAATAAGTAAATACCTAGTATTTCCCCATTTAACTAAATGTTAACTTTTCAAAAACTTTATTTCATGCTTTTATGGCACAAAGATGATGACTAGTTTCCAAATTTCCTTTTCCATTTTGCAAGAAAAAAAAAAATAAAAAAAAAACTTGCCGGAAATTATTATTCCTTTTCCTGTCATACGAGTGCTGAATTCATATTTCAACTGTCAAAAAATAAAGTTGCAACAGTCAGTGCCTCATGTCGAGCATTTTCATATCACCCATTGTGCAGATGTCCAGATCTTTTCCAAGAGAACCAACTCTATTTCCTGTACGCTATGCCTTGTCTACTCCAGACGATGTTCATTTTTTTTGTTGGTCATAAATCGGTTTGAATGAGTGAAATTTCATAAAAAAAAAGATTTTTCTTCGTCATTAAAATATGTTGCATGTTGTATATGTACTATATGTACATGTTAACTGTCACTTTGACACTATATGGCAGTTTCCACCCAATTTCTAGGACAATAGTAAAATTGTATAGGCTTTAACGTATATCACACTTACTTTCACACCGTTATAATCTTTTTAACAAATTTATCGTGAGCTAACTGAAAAAAAAAAAAAAATTATAATGCTGAAAACAAATTTGGTGAGGTTGGGTACATATAAGTCCCCTCTTCCCATCTCAAACTCAAGGCCTTACCTTCAGATTCATAATTCATTCATGTATCCTTAGCTTTTGTCTCGCTTATGAATATTCAGCGAGACAAAAAAGGAATTCGTGGTATATATGTACACATATATAGGTATGTATAAGTATATTCCGTGTCCTGATTTGTGTTCCTTTTTTGCACGTCAGAGATTCAAACACACTGTTGTAATAACTCGCTGCCGTGTGAATTACGTGTCGGGGGTTTTAGCGGTTTGTCTCTTTTGGGTGTGTGTTTTAATTTTACTATTTCTTTTTGTCAATTATTCTGACGACACATAGCAAACGACATTAAAAATTTACGAGAGTAATGATGCAAATGCAAACACGATATTAAATTAATAACCAAAGTTTTATGAGCAGTACCTACGTAGGTATAAGAGAAGGTACTTGCTTTTGAATGCGCTGTTTCTGCTACGGTGTGATTGTTAATTTTACGTCGCAGATCTTCCAAGAATCTCTCAGCTTATGAGGCAGAAGTAATTATAATAAATATTTACATACATACATGTACATATGTACCAGGTACCTACAGAAAAAAATAAGTAAATCCGAAATTAAATTACTTCTCAGGAATGAGATATGTATATTCAGTAAACAGTTAGTACACACTCAAATCATAAAAAAAGGTATACGCTACAAAGATGGCACATTTTTTGGTATTAAATAAAGTCTGTGTTACAAGAGACGTACAAAAATACATTTCGTCAGCTGAGTTCTTTCTTGTTTAATAGATATCTACATTTTGGAAAAATTAAGTTAGCTATGCAGTCATAGGGGAGAGGGGGGCACCTTTGAACGCAGGGTACCTTTGAACATGGCTAATAAAATCTTAACAAAAAAATATTTTAAAACCTAAAGTTAATTTTAAGCATGGCAATAGCGATATCTTTACACGTAAACGACTTTGCGGTGCATCTCCTAAGTTCATCCGACAGTAGCTAAATACGCAGTTTTAATAAGTAAATTTTGTTTTTGTAATATTTTTTTTGTAAGAGTTTAAAATTTTTTTGTTAAGGTTTTTCATTTTTGAAAAATTATTATTAAATTCAAACCTTCATTTTGATTAACATAAAGTTAAAATTCTTTGTAAATATGCTAGGTATAATAACTATGGCCGAATTTTATGTTGTTTAACATGTTGGGGCAGCTTTGAACGAAACGGTCGGGGCACCTTTGAACAGGTTTAAAACTAGTTATTGAAAAAGATTTATAAATTTTTTCTCCGTTCAACAGATGGACACTGAAATTAAAGTTTCAAAGATACTTTTAGCTGCAAAAACTTTGTTTTAATCTATTTATTCCCAAAAGTCTACTTTCTAAATAGTGTAACTCACTTTCAAAAGATTTTATATCCTATTAAAGTTTTTTGTATATTGAGCTCTTCATAAGTAACTTATTCATGCAGTTTATTGTTTTCTTCAATAGATATGCGTTTATACTTTCATTATTTATTGTTAAAAATAATTATAAATACTTCCGTTCAAAAGTGCCCCAGGTATGTTGAAACCTGCCCCACATGTGGGGTACCTTTGAACACAAGAACCTAGTTCGTATTTTAATAAAAATAAAATATCAATCTTTATTAAATTTAATCAAAAATGGGTTTAAATTAAACTTTAAATACATTTCTTGAAGAGACGATAACTTACAGGCTAATAATTCCATCACACTGAGTTTTTCGAGGCTCTAAAGCAAAAAGTGTTCAAAGGTTCCCCCCTCTCCCCTACTAATTTGCGGACGCTCTTTCATTTGGTGAAATCCGTTTTGTTGTATTTCTTTTGGTTTTCAAGTTACAGAGATCTATTTTGTTCAATAAATTATTTTTCTGAAAACTTTGAACGTATTTTTTGTTCAATAAACCATTCAAAATAGTTTTTGTAAATATATTGGATAAAATTTAATACAATTTAAAGATAAGCCTTTTTTCTATTATGTTCAATATCAACAAAAGTGTGTATTCTATCAATGAATTACAAAACCAATCATATAGCGGCTATTTTCAAAAATGTAGTTAAACATATAAGAACGACGACGTAACTTCGGCTGTCAAAATATATTTAAAGGGCGATAAAAACTAATTTTGATTTGAACTAACTTTTACTCATTCCATTGTAGATTTTCCAATATTCAAAATGACATGCTGGTACATTTTAATTTTTAATTAATTCGTTAAAACTTTGGGTACAAAAATATTTACTCATTTTTTGCCTTTCGACGCGACACTTGAAATAATCGATAACAGCCTATGTACTAAAATTTAGCCTTATGTCACTTAGAAATAGTGACATAAGTCCAAATTTTGTTACATATTTGTATTTTAGGCCTTCTAAGTTACGGCACCAAAAATACCCTAATTTTCATACATTTATTCTATCAGATTCTGAAGTCTTCTTGAAAAATACTTGGGGCCTTATTTCATTAAGTCTTTACTTTATTTCAATGGAGTTTTATTTCCTTTTGAAGAAAAGATATGTTTTTAATAAGGCTCATAAGCAGTTCAGATTTTGAGTAGGTGATTTTATACACAGAGTTATTGTTCTCATTTTGTGTTGCATTTGTTTAATTAAAGATCATATTTTGACCATTAGCCTTTAATTAAATCCAAAATTTTAACTTTCAGTGGTTATAATATTGCGTATGTATATTAATTTAAATTAGACTAACACCAATAACCAAAATTAGTATACCGGTTATAATGCTGCAAATTATTCATACCTTATAAGTATATAATTCGCGTTTGTTAATTGCGCACATAAAAACCCCAGACCATATACTCTCATTCATTAAATCATTTTGATAACGCAAAATAAACCCACAGAATAACACGGTTGTATGTATATGTTAACAAAATAGGGAATTGAGTATAGTGGCTGTAAATTGATTTAGTATATCAATTCAGAATCCTTGATATACATACAGGTTATAGCTATACCTCCTGTTTCCTGTTTTCACCTGATGTGCAATATCATCATCAAATTGTTATCATTGAAAGCAGAATATATTTTATCGATGTTTCATGAAAGCACGTCATACAAAAACCCATATGCGAAACCAAAACAACCAAAATCTAAACAACGAGTGGGTGTGAATTCAGTGGAACAGTTTCATTTAGCTGCTAATTGAGAATTTGGCTAAAGAAAATAACCAATAAAAAATATTCGTATATATGATCATCGTGCGTTGTTGTTGGTATCCAATCCATCCAAATCCTACCGCCTTTTATCTGTACATCCATTGCAGATCCATTCAACCATCCATCATCCATGCCTCCCGAAACATCAATCAATTTTTCAGGGGTTGAAATGTCTCATAGTAATAGTTTCACAGGAACACAGAAAACACGGAACAGGGTGGCAGCATGATGGTGGCTGATATGGGAATCTCCGTTTCGTATCGGTTTTTGTAAAATTTAATATCCTCTGATTCTGTTCTGTTCTATTCGCATCAGCTATAGTAGCAGCAATCATGAAGTTCCGCCCTAGGATAGTCGAACCCACACTTTCCACAGTTGGGGTTTGGGGGTTTCCTAGCACCAAGCACTGGCTGTTTATAATGGAAGGAAAGAATGTTGTGTTTCACTATATAGAGGAATATAATCTGACAAGGTAGGGGATGTTTTTTTTACGAGTTTTTGTTGGCATCGTAAAAAGGTAACCATAGAAATGCTTTTACAAAAAATAAACAGAGCTTATATAGGTAGGTATACATTTTTGTTTTGAATCCCCGAACAGCTTTCACTTGCTTTGTAAAAAAAAAAAAATAATAGATCAATCGAATATAAAAGAGGAAATTCTTAAAGGCTTCCGATTTCGATAATCAACCCTTTTGATGGCACAAACGTGACTGACTTTATTTACCGCAATAGAGTTTCTGTTCCAATATACGACACAAAGCCATCAGCAGCAGCAAAAGCAGCAGAAACAAAAGTGAATCAAATTCTGTGGAGCAGAAATTCAGGACACATTGGTGGTTTATATGGTTTTAAGGGTACAGAAGGAGCATGTTAAACCGTAAAACCATATTTCCCTTATCGATTTGTCGGGACTCTGTTGATGGAAGTAATGGCACAAAGTTATCAAATAAAAATGAAGAAATCGAATGAATGAACCATATTGTTAAGGTGTTTAAAACACCCTTACGTTTATTTTCTTCCCGTTATAAAAACCATCAGTTTAAAGTTTAAATTTTCGTTTCCTTGTTAGATTGTTTAAAAATCGCCATATTTTAGCATGGTTTAAAAATGAATTTCGGAAAACGATGTGCCATTAAGTTTTGCTTAAGACTTGGCTACAGTGCAAGTTGAAACTTTAATACCCACAAGCTTATAGAAGGTTTTTTTTTAATATTTGGATTTCATTTTAAAATTATTGCCTCTGTTCGTTTAATTCCCAAAATACTTCCAATTTCTAACAATTTTAGTCGAAAGTTCTGTCAAAGTTCATATACAAAATTAAAATTAGGTCAGACATTATATTTGAAAATAACAAATTACAACAGAAGAAACAAAAAGATTTTTCTCGCGAACAAGGATTAGCCAGAACGACAAGGTGGCCGGGTACTAACCTGCAAAATGCAATGTTTTACAATTCCTTCAAATATATAAAATAAAGAGAGTGCACACACTCTCACTAACTGTTTAAAAAGTCGTTTTACAGAAATCGTGTCTATACAATGAAGAAAGGACCCTTTCAGTTCAATCTACCCTTCCCTATCTCACGTCCTTAAAATCCTTGTATATCTCACTTACGCCAAAAAGTCTTTCATGTTGAACCCGAGAATATTACTTGAATCTGGAGCATAGATGAATTTTGGTTGGAATCTATCCATTTCGTTTTAACGCACATAATCTACCTGTCTCACTGGATGCACCTTTCAGTAAAACGACTGTGGTCCATTCTTTTTCTATAAAATGTTAACTATTGTTGTGTCAAAAAAAAAATGTTAAAATGCCATTGTTAAAATTGTTACACTGTGTAACATTTCATTTAGGAAAGATCAAAGTTAAAAATATAATTGATCTGCCAATCGAAAGGGGCTGAAAAAAAAATCGACACACAAAATCCACAAAAAAAAAAATAATAAAAATAATTCCAAATCGAAAGAACGAAAAACCAAAAAAGGTATGAACACATTTGCAAATTCCGATACTTCTGACAGATCAACATTTCAATTCATATGAGTTGAAAATTGTTAGAAAGTGTAACACTGACACCCCAACATTGAATTTAAGAACGATTTAATGACGTCATAGTGTTACACAGTCTAAAAACTAACTTTACTTTATTTTAATAGAATCATAATCGATAATTTAAATTCACTTTTGAGGCAGAGATTCAGATAAAATCCATCAAAAAAAAGAAACTATTTTCACTGAAAAAATCACGACAGCTGATTTTGACAGTTTTCACAAATCTGTTCTAACTTGTTCTATCTCAAAAGCAAGTGTAGTTTCTAAAGTGTTCCAAACAGACAGCAATCGAGAACAGTGCCTATACGTTCTTTAATTATCGCATCGATAAAATCAGTCCAGAAACGATGAAATCTGAAACAAATAGGTTTTGTTCCATTTTCCAACGTTTCTCGACCAATTTTGTCGATGCGAGTGTTACAGAACGTAGGCACAGTTTAAAGAACAGAAAATTTCTCATTGAACATCAAAAACTTGTACTTTTCTTTTCCAAACTGTTCCGAACAGCCCCATTGACTATATATTAACAATAGTTAATATTTTAGAGAAAAAGAACGCACCACTGTGTAGAAAGGCACTAAGTGTCAAAGACCCTGTTTTGATTATGACTGCTTACTACGTAGTGAATAGTCATGTCGATGGAATATCTGTGAATTGAAACATTTGATTCTGAGCACCATGAATCCTGAGTTTAAATATTAAATAAATAAGTAGTTGCAAAGCTTCAGCATCTTTGATGTTATCAATCCACCAAATTAATAAGCATTTTTTGCGTCTACCCTTGACCAATTACAAATTTCTAATTTTTATTCTCATCTACTTTACCTTTTAATGAATAAGCCAAAAATAAAAAAATGGTATTAAATGGAACATTTCGGAAATGAAACAAAACTGACAGTCGCCTCCCTTTGACCCTGTTTAGATTGTGATTGCTCACTATACGTAGTGAATAGTCATGTCGTGTCTACGCTTGAAATTTATCAATCATAAATATCGCTGAACTCTAATGGAATATCTCTGAATTAAAACATATGATTCTGAGCACCATGAACCCTGAGTTTAGTATTAAATAAATAAGTAGTTGCAAAATATAGCAGAAATTGCAACTTTAGTAATTAATTCTGCTTCCAACATCTTTGCTGTAACAATCAACCAATTCAATAAGCATTTTTTGCGTCTAAGCTTGACCAATTAGACATTTTTAATTTTTATTCTCATCTACCTTACCCTTCAACGAACAAGCCAAAAATGAAAAAAATGTCATTAAATGGAACATTTCGGATATAAAACGTGATTGCTCACTAAAATAGGCGTTTTTCTTGTTCTGAACAAAGTCCGAGCATATCAAGCATGCTCTGAACATCCTCTGAACAAAGCGTGTTCTGAGCGCTCTGAACTATTTTTGAAACACACCTGAACACTTACGCCCATATTATTCACTCGATACATCCAGATTGAAACTTAAATCCGGATGTATTTACATTGAATTTGTATACTTTACATCTGGATTTAAGTTTATAATAATAATATGGGCTTTAGCTTTTTTTCAATTTCACCTGTCAAATGCTTGTGTTCAGCATTCAACTCGGTCTGCTCAGTTTTTTAGGCTCTGCTCTGAACTAAAAAAAAAGAAGCCTAATCTTTACGTTTTCTTCCTAACTTTCCACCTCACCGATTTCACCTACAAACTGCCATCACTACGTAGTGGGCAGTCACAATCTAAACAGGGTCTTTCAACCTCATCCTTTTCACCTATAAACTGCGTCACTACGCAGTGGGCAGTCAGAATCTAAACAGGGTCAAAGAATATACAATGAAGCCACAACCCCGTAGCCGCGACTCGTTTATAAACCCCCGCGTCTATAGTTTTCAGTCAGTTATGTCGTATATCATTAATCATATGCAACGTTTACTGTTAACTACGTATGGTCTAAACTCTAAACAAAGCGCAATGTGTTTCACCACGGTTAGTGAATAAATAGTCTTTCAATATATAGGTACCCATTTGATTCACAGCAGTGCATGAGTAAGAAGTGAAAGTACAGTAAATTTTTTGATGAAATCCTATTCTAAAATATTATCAGTCAATGAAAAGCTTAATAAAATTAATATTTCTATAAATAAATTAAGAAGTTTCACATCTGTCAGTTGTCCCACGACGACTGACTTTTTTTTATATTTTTGTTGTGAAAATTTCGAACTTCAACTCATATATGTATAGGTAACTCATAGTTCACAAAAAAAAAACAAAACTTCTCATAGTGAAAAAATTCAAAGGAAAGAAAATATATGTCAACCCTTCTTCCACACTTGGCACCTCCTTTCACTCCAATTCAACCGGATTTGATGTCAAAAAATTATATAAATTGCTTGCAGGCACAATTTCACATCCGACTAGGTATGTCATACACACCGATATGATGCCAGTTCAAAGTTACTTTGCCCATTAAAAAGCACCCAGAAATAAAAAAGGGTACCTACCCCAAAAATTTTAAGTGCATCCTAAAAATGGTTAACAATAAAACAAACGACGAGAATTGCTTATTTTTTTTATTCTTCTTCACAAAACGAAAATACTTAATAGAAAAAAAAAGAAACGCCTCCTTCACCGTTATACTAGCGTTCTTTTTATATTTTCCATGCAATTGCAGCTGGCAAAGCAGGTCACGCCGCGCGCTGTAGTATAAAAATAAAATCTTTAGTGTTGCAAACGCTCGCGCGATACATGGCGTTCCAAAAAGCACTTAGTAATGTGAGCTAAAAAAAGAAAGAAAAGAGGGCGCTGTTGTTGTTAAGGAGTAGAAGGAGGTAAAAAAAAATGTTCCCTGAACCACTGTGAGAAATGAAAGAATAATAATAGAGGAGCACTCATTTGGCGTGTTCCTTCTATACAACGCAACGTTCAGGTCGGTGGTGGTGGGAGTTGAAGATGATATGGTATGAGAAAATCAATATGGAACGTCATGATGGAGGTGCTTATCACTGTGCCCCCATCTGCCTGTTGTACCTATAACGGTAAAAACTGAAACATACACACAGACACACACACACACACTTAGGTACACAATCACACTTTAATACAACTTACATGTAGTAGTTAGTGTTTTGGTTATCTCTGTTGCAGAAAGTGCAGACAGACAAATTGTAATTTGAAAGGATTACAACAGGGGTTGTGGCGACGGCATGGCAGCGGAGCAGCTGGGGCAGGGGTTGTTGGTGTTCCATTTCGCCCCTTGGGCAGTGTTTTGGTCGATAACCGCACTAATTTAATGACAGCAATCTAGTTTCTTGGTTATGAGAACAGGACTGGTGGTTGGTGCTTGGTTCGCTAGCTCATGATGTACGTTTAGATTAAAAGTGCATGTACCTATAGTTTTCTCTCTATATCGGGGGTGCCTGAGATTTAAGTGGTTCGTGGTGGAGAAAACGGTGAGCATTAAGGATATTGCATTTGGTTTTCAAATTTGTCAACAAGGGTTGTTTATAGAAAAAATACCTGGGGTAGAAAAAAAAAACGAAAGGGATATGATGGGCAACAAGTTGATTTAGTTTATGAGTTGGTAAGAAGCCCAGTTATCATATATGTAATGTATGTATATTTTTTTTTGTTTTTAAAGAAGGGTTAGGGTAAATAGGGTAATATGTAATCTGATTCAAAACATGAAGTAGGTGTAATTCAAATGCTTATACTCTTGCTCTACAGGGCAATTTAAAAAAAATGAGGTCAACATCAGATATTGTATACCTATGTACCTATGTTCTTAAGGGAAAAATAAGATACATATGTTCAAGAACTGTTGTAACCATTTATAAAACCTATTTATTTATTTTTTTCCTTTCAGTTCACATATCAGAAATGTAAATGAATATTTTCTTTTGTTTCTGTAAAGGTAAAACGAGAAAACCTTTGATTTTGCACAAGTTGAAAGTAAGAACGTGATATGAGGATAACAAACCCTTTGTAGATTTTATGACATCAGTATTTGCTATATAATTTTTGGGTTACTAACGTTATAACCTTATAACACGTGGAATGGTTTCGCAAAAATAAACATTTTATCACTTGGTTATACCTTTACAAGTTGGAATCGTTTTTCCATGTCTTTGGTTACACTAGGTCTGTTTCTTTACTTCCTAAAACTGCCACTTTCTACCCATTTTAGCCCAAAGATATGCCAAAGTCCATATAAAAAAAATTAAATTGGACTAGATTTGGTCCAAATTCGCAGTTTTGGGCAGTACAGAAATAAACCTAATATTTCTATAATCAGATAATTAGACATTTACACCACTATTAATAAAAAACGCTTAACTCACCTCTAATCCTTGAGTTTGTTATAGAATACGAGTAAACTCGCAAATAAAAATTTTCTATCAATAAAAACAAAACAACTTTCGTGGATTGAAAATCCTTTAAAAAAATCTACTACAATAAGTAAAAAATAGTAATAAAATAGTAGTCCATTAAAATGTTGAATTGACATTGCATTTGGACAGAACAAGGTTTATTTTTTGTGTGTGAGCTCACACAGACTCCCACCCTCAAACATAAAAATGAACTTAAGGTTCAGCCAAATTTCTTCTTCTTCTTCAAAAAAAAAAAAATATTGAAACATTTGTTACATATTCCTTCGCAGAACAACCTTCTTCATTTTGTATTTAATCCATGACTTAAACATAACTGGTCACTAACTCGGAATTTTATTAATATAGGTGTTATGGTATACAACAAGAGTCCATGGAGTGTTTTTCGCAGGAAATTTTTAATTAATGTCAAAGTGTAGACTGTATGAGTGTCAAGGAACATTTTATTTGGTAAAGTTGGTGGAAAGCAAATGAAGTTACTACAGATTTTGAAAAAAACTTCACCCCGGCGCGGCGCGGAGGTGGCATGAAAAATAGTTCATTAAAATAAAAAAACTGATATTTTTATGTCTGCGCAAGTTTTTCTCAAAATCTATTACATTTTCAACAGCAAAAAGTTAAAATTTTAATGTACAATTTTGTTTGTAATCCCCAACCTAAGAAGTCATTTTCGTACCTAATTATAACAGAAAACCAAAAATCTTTAAATATAATCTTTAATTATATATTTTTGTTTACACCAAAAACTTACTTAAATATCCACAGGAAAAACACCTTAATTTTGAAATCAAATCAGCATAATTAAGTTAATAGCATCCTGTATCACCCATTACGGGCTGTCATCCTTATGCAAGGGAGGAAATCTAATAAACTGTCACCAGATCTTCCATTTCCTTTTTCTTGTGTCTGTGAAGTCTCAACCATCATAGACAAAAACACAGCAAAACAAAAGCCACTATCTGTGTACACAAGCACCGAAACATCCCATCGACAGTCCCAATTCCTTATGAAACCCCACAGAAACAAATTGATTGGGAAAGCCACCCACAAACATATACACAACGCATCTAGTATACATAATATAGAAGTTCGCCGTATACAAAAGTCTTTCTATTTCCCGTTTCCTTTTTTGCGAAAAAAGGGAACCAAGGAAGACTGCAGTTAATGTTCACCACAACAATCTACCGCAGGAGTAAATAAATTAAAAATTAATGGCGGTCTCCGATAGTTTCGTGCGGTAGCTTGACAATCTATAGAACCCAAAAAGGGTAGGGTATATAGGTATACGAGTAGAGCTTTCCCTAGAAGACTTTGACAAATGACTAGGTGTATACTAGGAACTTGCCTCCTTCATTGTCCTCAGGCAAAGGAGTCTCAATCGATATATCGACATTCAGCTTGACACTGTTCAAAGTAACTTTGTCGTGTTTTTTTTGTTGTCCAGAGCATGGGGTTAAAGGAAGTTCGAGTTCAAAGAAAAAATAAGCCTGATATGCCTCGAAAAAATGACATTCCAATCAGCCGGCCAAAGAAGGTTGGAGGAATTAAGTGGAAGAAATAACTTTGACAAGCCAAACGACAACGGGTCGCTTTGACTAATGGCACATTAAATGTTTATTTTATTTTTTTTATTTACTGAGCTTTTTTTTTTTTAATGGCCTGAGAAGCACAACCATTATAATCGGATTAGTGTCATCTTACCCAATGGGGTCGATAAAATTTGTGTAAATCCTTTCAAAGGCAATTCTAGTCCTCTTCGGGCTTGTTTCGGGTTTAGATTTCATATCCTTTTGTTCAACATGTGAAGTGAAACTATACCAGTTACCACTTAGATAAATATATGTATACCCCTAAACTATGTGAGAAAGTATGTGGGCTGGAAAGCTGATAAGACCCTTTATTTATTAATAAATTAAGTTTTCAATTGAATCGATTTTGGAAATTTGTATAACGAGTAACGAGAATGAATTAAGGATACTATAGTATATAAAGCTTGAAGGATATAATATATTTTAATATGCACATATACAAATATTTACTATATTCAAAAGGTTTATAGTTCTGCGCACTGTTGAACTGGTAGGAAGGTAATAGGTATAAGGTTTGCTAATGGCCAAAGAGTAATGAAATCGATTATATACCTAAATACATATTTACCTTAAGGGCTGTTGTCTTTGAAACCAAGTCAATTTAGGGTAGCGGAGGGGGGGGGGGTGGAGGGTTAGTGTAAACGAAAAAGGTAAAATGGATGCCCTTTAGATGTATGTATATGTCTAATCTGAACATGAAATATTGACCTGATTGTTTATGAGAGGGCACATTGTACCTACATACATATAATATGTAAATACCATTTTGCGTTAATGTATTTGTTTGTGGTACAGATAGTTCAAAACTTTATTGTCCAATCGAATAATAATCACTTTTTAAGCATAATGATTTGTAGGTTTATATACTCATACATCTTTTTCTTATAAATCTTTTCCTTTTACTGACGTGACTGAGTCTTCTTCGCAAAATCAAATTATCGTTTTGACTGTAGAATATCGTACGTCTTCCATCGCACAAAATTTTAATTCCGAACTTCGAGATCTTTAAAGTTTAAGGCCCAATTTCACAGTTCAGACTAACCCCAATAAGTGGCAGTCAAGGTTATATCCGTCAAGTTAGCATTATCAGTTCAAATATTCAAGGGTCCAATAATTTGATTAACTGTCGTGAGTTTGTCTTGAAAGTTGTAGATCTTGCTTTTTTTTTAAATAACCCATGATAATGCTATAATTTGGAAGTGAAATAAGCATAATCAAACCTTAAAAAATTAGTATTTGACTTAGAGTCGTGAATTTTCGTAAATTTTCAAACAACAAATTCTCTCGCTAATTGTTTTAATGTAATGCTAACATTGACAATTCACATACTAGTTGGAAATGTCATATTTGTTGTATTTTATGTAAGTAATTTTATAAGAGAAGATATGTAGGTAATGTAAAAAAGTAATTAGGTATTTGAGAGAAAAAAATAGCGCGGAAAATTTTTTTCCTTTACCTACGTAATTTTTACGACAAATTCACGACAATTAATTCAATTACTGACCTATATACAAAAAAAATTGTAAAAGAGTATTAGGCGTTTAGGCGTGGGGTTATTTTTCTTAAAAAAAATTATATACAATTAAAAAACAACGGCAACACTTACAATATCATGCTATTATTTTTTTCTAAACAAAGGAATATTTTCTTTAATTTTATTACTTAATCAAATTGGTTTTATAAATACTTTTTGAAAAAAAATTTCAAAACCAAAATTTAAAAAAAAGTGTTAAATAGTTTTTTTTTTAATTTTACGCTATTAAGTAGTTACCTATCTAGTATTTTTGTTTTAAATATTAAATTTGCTTATTATTTTTTGATCGAATTTTCAATGAATTTTTAAATTGGTGTTAGTTAAACAGCTGCAAATAAATTGAACCCGATCGTTAACTCAGAAGTAGTTTTTCAGGAAGGATTAGCTTCCAATTTCGAAATCGAGTTGAAATAGCATTTCAATTTCACATGAAATGGAATTCCATGTTCTACAATTCCTTCGAAAATTTCGCAATTACTTCGAACTGTCAAAATTCAAGGTGTATCCATTTTTAATTGTTTTTTTTGGAAATGGATTGAAATTTTATTGGCATTTATAAGTAAAAAATGAATCCAGAACTTTAAAGGAAAAATTTGCCTAACAATTTTGCGAGAAAAATCTAATACATATATGTATGAGACTTGCCTGACGGCACACAGTGGTTCAGAGGCGGACAAAAATCATTTTATCGACTTTTAAATATTTAGATTTTTGACATTGTAGTTTGATTAAGTAATAGTTGAAGCATTAGGATCAGGATTTTTTTTATGAAATCAGTTTGTAAATATAAAATTTTGAGCTCCAAAGTTGATAAACGAAACTTCAATGATATATTGAAGCAAAAAACGAGCATTCTTCAAAGACGATTATTTTTATTTATATGATTCTTTTGACTTTTTTTTGTTAATTTTTCTCTATTGGGCCTGTAAAAACAAATACAATTTTGGAAAAAAAAAAATTAAGATAGTTGTAAAATTTTTTTTTACGAATTTTTAAAACTACATAGTTCCTTCTTTTAAGTTGAATTTAAAATTCAACTAAGAGAAAGTTAATGTTCCCTGGTCTTTCCCGGTCGGACACATAGTGCATACTATACATGGAACCGTTAAGTATCGAATACAAAAAAAAATTAGCTGCTAATACCTGCGAACCTTCAAATGCAGCCAATTTAAAAATACCTATTTTTCAACGATTTTTCCCGATACACCCCCAAAAAGTGGGTGTGGCAAAAAACTTTGTAGAGCTGCATGTTAAAAATAAGCATTTTCTACACATTCTGTGGTTTATTTTTTTAGGAAAAGATTTAATAAATAAGATTTTTGTCTAAAACGCCCTCAAAAGTGGGTGTGGTAAATATATTTTAATTATTTATGTTATTCAATCGGAAATAAAATGTATTAAAAATTATTATTTTCAAATCATATCTTTGAATTTACAGGCGTCAATTTTAGTCTACAAGTTAAAATAAGGGTTGGAATCGACAAGAGATGTCAGTTAAATTTGTGATAATCATGCTCACATACACATATAAACACGATTAAATTTTCGTTTGTATAAAATGACCAAAAAAAACACTCATAACATTTGTCATTTTTTACCCTCTTGATGTGTTATGTAAAAATTCATGTTGCCTGATTTTCATTTTTATTTAGTTCCATTAATATAAAAAAAGTAGAATTATATTATGCAATAACTTTACACAAAGATTTTAACCAAAATTATATCTTCGTTTTCTATGATATACATATATCAAAATTTTTTTTATATTCTATTCAACTTCCACACGTGCAAGGGTTTTAAAACGAGTTTATAACTCTACTACCAATTTATATCATCAGACATTTTCTATGAAATGTTAGTCTCAAATGTTAATAGCGGTCTATTCTTTGAATAAAATGACATAAAATACGAATTATTAACCATTATCCTTACGATATCTGCATATAATTGTAGAACATAATTCTTCAACCCTCTAACGTTTATATTTGGAAAAAAAAAGAAAAATGTATTTCCTCTCGACCAAGGCAACCATGGTTGTAGACTCATAAAAAGCGTACGTACACACATTACAACGTTGACTTGTGATTTTGAGAAAATTCAGCTATCAATCATGCAGCAATAAAATACATAAGTACTTTCTTACTTACAATTTCTCAAATATTTTTAATTCTTAAAAATACTTAGTCCTTGGTAATTTAATTTACGACAGAGAAGCTCTTTTGAAATCAAGATGTCGCATTTCCGTTTTTTTTTTTTTTTTTTGTTTAATTTTATTTTTGTCGTAATCGTAAACTAATTGTCGTTTTCAATCTTGGCAGAACATTTTTCAACCTCGAATTAAATTTAGGAAGCCAGAGTCCTCTTCCTTCCCTTCTTGACATAAGTTTATCATAAATTAGCAGCCCCAAAAAAAAAAAAACACGACTAAAATATTCAATTATCTTCATAATAATCCACGAACTAGCCAGATGTTAGAATTTAATCGTTAAATTTTCTCATGCAGCAATAACGTCTGCTAAGTAACATTTCGTTACGTAATTCACTCGAGGAGAAAATTGACAAGTAGAATTTGTAGTTGTAGACGAACAGAAAAAGAGAGTGAGAGTGAAACCAACAATCACTTCCGCTCGAATGGTAATCCAATTTGACAATTCGTGGCCAAAAAGGTATAGAACGTAGAACTGAATAAGGAAAACGAAAAGGGGACAAAAAGGAAGGAAGGAAGGGACACACATAAACGTTCTTCTGTGCAGTATTTCTTGTAAGTCCTCTTGGAATTGGCCTATGACCCCATATCCCCCCCCCCCCTCCCCCATGACAACAATGGCTATTGTTGTGAGTTGGACAAGAGGTGACGGATTTTATGTCATTTATTTTGTTTGTTTATTTTCTGTCATTTTCTTCTTCCATTTTTTTTTTTCGGGGGTAAAAAGTAATTTAATTCTATTTTGTAGGGGTAAATCCATCAAGGAAGGTCTGTTGCTTTATAGGAGGAAACTTTTGCCGCATTTTCAACTCATATTATAGTCTAATGCTCAGTTGCTGCAAGATGTTTTAAAAAGCAAACAAAGTGAATTTTTTTTATTTTTTCACTTTTAATTTAGGCTTTTGGGTATTTTTTTTTTTTTTTTGAGATTATTTGTATTCATAATTAACTAATAAATAAAACAAGCTAATACTACGTTTTCATTTAATTCGAAGAAGAAACAAATTTTAAAATTACAAAAAATTGTTTTCATCATAAATTTGATAATTTCAATTGAACTCATTTCATTGAGCTCATTTCAATTTGATTTTGAATTGGCCCAAAATCGTTTGTTTTGTTGTTTTCTCTTTCTGTTTTTTTTTATACCTATATCGAGTTTTGACATTTTCAATGGTTTCCACTTTGAATGGATTCCAATTTGGGTGTGTTCATAAAGTTTTTACATAATTTCCTAGAAAATTTCTTGCAAATTTGGTTGAAATTGAGTTTGAGTTCAAAATGCGGTGAAAACCTTTCTTAAAACAAACCGAAGTGTTTTTTGTTCAATCAAAAAGTTTATATGTTGAAAGTGTAATTTCAGTTCGTGAAGTCTTCTTTCGTGTGACAACTCTTTAAATAATGTTTTACTTGTTAATTTATGTGAGAAATGTACGTTTTCGTGGCGAAACCAGGCATAAAAGCAAACAAATTCGTTAGGGTAAAAAGTGTTTTTTTTTTTTCATTTTACTTTATATATATCGTTACAAAGTTGACATTAACTTTTCTTTTGCCGAAAAATACCTTAAAATTTATCTGCAATATATGCACCATTACATTTTATGCGATTTTGCCGGCAGGTAATTGTTTGCGAGTCTCAGGCGTTATTTATACGAAATGGCATTAAATAAAAGTGTGCTAGGCGATTATGATAATCAACGCAATTTTAGTTATGAATTTATTTTGTTTATTTTTACTGCTGTGGTATATTAAAATTTAAATATAAATTTGAAACATGAACAATTTTGAAAACATTTATTACATTTAGGTATATTCACCTTACCTACGATTATATGGTATATTTTAAAGGAAAACCTAAAAAAAAGACTATAACCTCCGACTTTGATAAAGCTCCCATTTCCAAGATTTTATATTTTTACACAGGTTTTTGAGATATAGATACCTATAAAAAAAAAATAAAAAGTTAAAATATAAAAATTTTGTGGAAATGATCCCATTTAGTTATTTCTCTTAAAATTGGTAAAATAGAAATTTTGGTTCACTAAGGTAAGTTGTCTTCAACAATGAAGCTCATTTTTGGTTTAATGGCTTTGTTGCTGACAAATAAAGCATATTTAGCTTACTCAAAGCCATTAAACCATGAATGAGCTGAAGGCGACCGAAATTTGGAGTACCCACTTTAAAGATGCGACCACCGACTTATACTACGTTTTCATTGGTGCAAATGACGTAATCTTGTTGAAAAAATCAAATTCGATTTCAAATTATTTCATTTTTGATACAAATTCACATTTCGAAATTAGGCAATTTCAACCAAATTTTCACCAAATTTGGTTGGAAATTATGCACGTAAAAACTTTAGGAACACACCCAAGTGAAATTCATCCATATTGGAAACCATTGAAAATGTAAAAATTCGATGTTCAGAAAACAGAAAGAGAACACTACAAAAAGAAACTATTAACTGGCGAAATCAAATCCAAAATATTAGCTGTCAAACGAAATTAGAAAATTTGCAATGAAAACACTTTTTTTTATACGAAATTACCTCATTTCGGCTCCAATGAAAACGTAGTGTTAACCAAATTTGCAGGAAATTTTTTTTAAAAACTACGAACACACCCAAGTGGAAACCATTCAAAGTGTAAACTATTTAAAATGTCAAAATTCGATGCATAAAAAAGAGAAACAAAAAAAGAGAAGACAGCAAATGATTAACGGTCAAATCAAATTCAAAATGAAATTAACTGTCAAACGAAATTAGCAAATTCAAAATGAAAAAACACTTTTTCTGTATATTTTGCGAAATAACTTAATTTCAGCATTAATAAAAACGTAGTATTAGAATTCGGTTGGTAAATTTAAATAATTTCCAGAGGTTCGTGAAATTTACCATGATAAAAATGTAAACCTTCACTGACGACACTAACAGATCATAAAATAAGTTCATGAGTGCGTTTCTGTTAAAATACAAAATACAAACCCTTCATAAATGCAACAATACAGTTTGTTTCTGTTTTGCCCTTGTTTAGGCGGGAATCCCTTCAGGACTATTCAAATGAAAGTGACCAACGACCGACGAATAAAAGAACAAATAGTATTTAAAACATTTTTAATAAGCCTAAATTTTTCACCAACACTAGACAAAATGGTAGAAAACTGTTTGTTACGAATTGCAATCTGATAGTTATAATCTATTCGCGTTCCACACATCATCCACACTGCAACGAATTATGAAATGTCTGCGCACAAATAACCTTAAAATCATTCTCGTTTTTGTTAACTTGGTCATTCGCGACGAATAAAAAAAATTGCTATGTGAATGAAATGTCAAAATTGACAAATGTTCGTTCATTCGTCGGTCGTTGGTCGATCCCATTTGAATAGTCCTTTGTGTTTTCGTTAAGCCGAGCCCTCCATAAGTAAATAATGTCACATTTTTTTTGCTAAGACCAATTTGCCGTCAATTTTTTCGCAGATATACATATAATGACTGATCATTGTCAGCAATTATCAGCAAACATTAACCATTAATTTACGCGAGTTGCAGGTCAGCGTAGAGCACAAACCAAACAGTGCACTTTTTTATTGGGTGTAATTAAGTATCATAATGAGTCTCTCGTGGATTTACCCTTAAACTCCCACAAAAACCATTATCTGTTCTACAAAACGAATATAATGCGTAACTAAAATTAAAGGTTCGTATAGTCAGATAAAAGAATTGATTCATTTGTTAAGCTATAAAAAAAACTAACCCTCTGAAAAAACAATAATACCTACTTTCTTTATGAATTTTATTGCCTCCATTGAATATTTGACATTTAATATATTATCATGAACTTCTGACCATTTACAATTGATTTCAAAAACTACATCAGTTTTTCCCGATAAATGAAAAGAATATTTCTCTCACTTTCTCTCTCTCTCTAATAATATTATCAATAAATTACTATCTCCCCCAAACGAAACGTCATGTCATATAGAATTGTATTAACAAGAAAAAACAGCAGTATAATCCATGAAATGTCGTAAATAATAGAATTGTTCAAATAGAATTACGATAAACCTTTTTTATTCGATTCCCTATTCAATTGAAGAAAAAAAACATACACACACAAACATAATAACAAACATACATACATATCTCCATTTATCTTCTGTACAATAAAAGACAACAATATTGTATGTTTGTATATATAAAACATATAAATTGGGAGAGAACTTCAAATGAAACTTGTATTTCTATACATATAAGTATCATCAAAGCCGAGAGTCCCTTTCTTATCCTTGTTATGAATGACACATGCCCAAGTGTCCATCCTTCATCGTATATACGATTAATACCTCTGCTACTGTTCTCTATACGACGACGATGATGACCGCATGTTCGGTTTATAATTCACCATAACCTACCGCCACCAACGACCAACAAAACTATGCTCAGCTGAACTCTGTTGGTCATTTTCAGAAACTATTGTCATCGTGTCATTGTTTGGAAAGATCCTTCTCTTCAGGATTCACCGAGAGGCACTCATCATTATGCAAACTCATATACATATATAGGAGCTTTAATCCTCTCAATCAATATGCTCCTTTTGAACAGTATGCTGCATACGGAGCTGGGGGTGGAAGTATAGTTTTTAGTATTTTTAGTTAGTGGAGTTTCCTTTCCCCCAATCTATCCCTCGCCAGTTGACTACTTTCCGTTTTCAAACGTTTACCTTTTGTAAATGTTCAGATAATAGCAAATCCGTCCCTGCATCCTTGCCAAACTACCAACAACCATAGGGCTGGCTTCAAAATGGGGAATAGATTGCGGTTGATGGTGATATGAGAGCGATAAGTTGTTTTGTTTGCATACATCTGCAGGACTTATGGACTATAGGGGGTGGATGGGTGTTGGTTCAATGTTCATATTCCATGGAATCCAGAGTATGGCAACTTGCCTGCAGGCCCTAAAGGGTTATGTGTGCCCGCCCGGTAATGGAATTTGATGAGTTTTTCGGTTGAATATTTTCCCTGTCTCATCCTTTGGCCTCTTCTGGTTTTTTTTTTTTTTTCAAAGTATAGGTATGTGTAAATGAGTGGCAGCAAAGTCTCTCGTTGATAATAAAGGCGAGATGAAGGGATAGGTGGCGCTGTAGATTGTTTGTTGGCAGACATATTTTCGAAATTGAAAATTCCACCGCATATGGGTTGGAAAACATCGTTTTTATATTTGTTTTTTGCATTTTATTGTGTTGCTGGGGCTTAAACTTTTATATATAGCACACAGTTTGTTGGAGAGATTTAAATCCTGATGTAAGTTAAATGGGTTGGGTTATTTGTTTTGGTCGGTTGTTGAATATTACTGAAGAGAGGTCAGGTTTACAATTTGAATATAGTGGTTGTTAATTTTTATTTGTTTATTTTTTTTTTAAATTTTAATTTCAATTTAATGCAAGTGCATGTACAAAAGTTGATGCATGCATGAACATGAACACAGAAAAGAGCTTTTAAATATTAAAATAAATAAATTTTTTTTAAATATTCAGAACTTAATTGTACTTTGTATTGTTATTATTACGCATAAGTATACATTACAATAAAGTAAAATAAGACATAATTAATGCACATCGGTTTAAGATTGAAAATGAGAGTGCACTTAACAGATCTGTTTGGCTTTGCATTGTATTTTTTCTTAACACTTGTGTTTGGTTGTATCCTGTACTGCAGCCATTTTAAATATTTAAAGAAAAATAAATTAAAAATAAATTTGAAATAGATATTTGGCGCAGCCGGAAAAATGAGATCTCAGATATTTTTCTCATTCAAAGAGTGAGCAAGCGATTTCAAGATTTTTCTCCCTCAGAATTTTGACGGCAAAGCTGAGGAATCCTGTTCATGTAACTAAGATTGGTGAGTTCTCCGAGATCTCATTTTTTTTGAACATTTACGGAGAAGTTCCGCAACTTTGCGATTTTCGTTGATCTGTCACATTGAAGTAATTTCTTTGGCTGTGCGCTTAATTTTCATATTACAACCTTGTTCGTTCACTTGCCAAACCTACCCATTTCTGCAATTTTTAGTCCGAAAGATTGTTAAAGCTTATACAAAAAAAAATAAATCTGGTAGAATCTGGCAGCTTCGGGCAAGTACGCGAACAGACCTTATTTGAGATGATTTGCTGACTGTCACCTGGGTGTGTTCAACAACTAGGTAATTTAACAGGAGTGCAATGAAAGTAAGTGGAATTATTTTAATCAATGATAGTTGCACAGATATTATATTGTCAAAAATATAACCAAACTATAATGATCCAGAAAAAAGTATATTTAAAAGACGAATCGTATATGTATAACTATAATAAGTAAGTATAAAATTTACTGGACCTTCGATTGCGGTTTTATATCAATTGGAGGATTTTTTTAAATAAAGGCTTATTTATTACATTGAAATAAAATAAAATGCACGACTGAGTCGCATGAACTTGCTCTTATGTGCGATCACACTGTGGTTTTAAAGTCTGAATATCTGAATTAGTTATTGGAGCACATATGCATGGAACTTACAGTTTAGACTGAAAAAATGCTTAAAAATCAATTTTATTAGAAATACATTTATTAAATAACTTCTGAAATTAATTTTACAAAAACGTGATATACACTACCTGATTTCTTAAAAAATCTCAGTTTAGGAGAAAAAAAAAATTAAAAAACGTTGGAGCGGTTTTTGAAAAAATAATTTTTTATATAATATAAAATATTGTAAATATTTTTAAGAAAAAAGAATGTTAAACAATGTTTTAGCATTTATCAATTTGGAGTTGAATAATAAATTTTGAAAAAAAATCATCAACATACATAAATATCGATTACAAATCGATTTTTTTTTCAATCCAAAATTAATTTTTTTGAAAAATGTTGATATGCAATATTGTTTAAACTTATTAGAAGCTCTTGTGTACAAAATTTTATTAAAATCGGTTCAACAAATAATGAGATAGTCGAAAACCAAAAACGAGAGGTACTATTTTTAATCGATATACATATTACATTTTTTTTTAAAAACATGGCAAATTACGTTCTAATGTAAAAAATTTAATCAAAATCGTAAGAATCGTTTTTGAGAAAAATGAGATTTTCTTTACCGGTTTTTAAACATTTGTATGAGAGGTACCGTTATTTTTGGTTATAAGAATAATTTGTATTTAAAATCTGCTAGATAATGTTTAAAAACAGCTGGGTGTTAAGTTTAATACAAATCGATCAAGTCGTTTTCGAATTTTTAATTTTCACCAAAAAAAGTTTAACTTTTTTAAAAATAAAAAAAAAACAATTTTGAAAATCTCGGTATACGCTTTTTAAAACATTCTCCATAAAACAATTTATCATATGTAATTGGTTGAACTGTTTTTGAAAAAATCGAAAACCAAAAAATGGTTCTATGAAGATGGTATTTTCATAGAACCATTTTTTGGTTTTTTTCGGAAGTTTTTTTTATAAAATGGTAGCCGTTTTGTAGAAAAATTACTTAATTTTTTTTAAACTTTTTGGACGTTTTTGGGAAAAATAAGATTTTCATTTTTTGCTAAAGAACCTGTATAAAAAAATGAATGAACCTGGTCATAATTAATATCGTCGGCTATCAGATGCAGAATTTGAGCTACTGTTTATCTTCTTTGTCGCGGCTGTTTTGACATTTCCCTACTTTTGCTGCAAATAAAAGGTTCTTGTTTCATAAGCAAGCCTGTATTTTTAATTACCAATAAATGTATGTTTTCCTGGTACAAAAATTAACCGTCTTCGACTGTGTACACACAGTATTTCCTTTACTCAATAAAACTCCGATTTAATTCAAACTCTTTTGTTTTACGAAATAAATCAAAACTTTAAAATCAATTACATAGTTATAGGAGCTACCTGTTGTCCTCTCTGCATTCAGAAATCATTTCATCAAATCCAGGATAGAAATATAATATCTGGTAGAATAAAATACGTGCGTACATTAAATTAAATCCATGATTTTGCCCAAAAGCAATACAACACCAAAAATGATATTTCAGCAGGTAGTAGGTATTCAAAATATTTAATGTAATTTTACAAGGATCAACTTTAATCAAATCAACTCTCGAACATTCAATTCAACTGAAGAGGTTTACTTTACGTCGGTCGGTCGTACGATGAAGTCAACCCAATTTGTAATTTAATTTGATTTGTAATCGCAAAATAACCCTGAAGGGGCTTTGAATAAATCCATCAACATTTATATTATACCTAGATAACCTTTAGGTTTTTTTTTGTTGTTGTCATGTTCCCTTGGTAAAGTAAATTCCACAAATTAAATAAAATTATTACATCAATTTATAAATTTAATTATTTCGTTACTATATATAGCCAACAATGCCACCATGAAATGGTATTGGAAAAACCGGCCAATGGCAGAATCATCATCAATTTCAATTAATTTGAATTTGTAATTAATCATGACGGCACCAACCAACCAACTAACTGAACGACTGACATGGTGACGACGGAGTCTGACCTGTACAGCTGAAGCACCTAAAGATAATAATTAACAACTTGAAAAGAAAATGCAGGCATCACATCACCACACCAGTACCACCCAGTTCGGTGGCACACACAATCAATCCAATGGCCATGCACCGATGCAACAGTGGAAAAATACAAAAAACCCCACAAAACACCCACAATGTTGCCATGGCTAACATAAAACCATTTGGCACTCATACCCTGTTTGATACTCATTCAAATGAAACACAAAGGATAGCAAAAGTTATTCTTTACACAGTTAATTCTCACTGATGTGTGCATCTCCCTGCAAAGTATATACACACAGTGAACAAAGTACCTAGTATAGAATGAAGAATTGGCGAATTGGAGTGTTAATAACAAAACAATGCGCCTCTGGGGGTCCAAAGGACATCGAATAAAGCTTATTAAACTTCATGTGTACCTACTGTTATACATTCATACTCCTGATGGGAAAAATAAGGATGTGCATTGTTTGAGTTAAAAACAAAATTATGACTAGGACTAATGTTTGTGTTTTATGAATACATTAATTATATAAACTAAACTGCGCCAAAGTAGAATGAGAATTCCCTCTCCTCTCAGCTCCCTGCCCAAACCTACACCCACACAGTCGACAGTCGCAGTCGTCAAAAACAGGATATATGAATATTTTGTCTGAATGTTGTCCATGTGATGATATGGTAATAATAATTAGCATTTTGTTGCGTATACGCCACAGTGAACGTTTTTCTTCTTTTGTTTGTTTATTTAAATTTTTATTTGAATTGTAGAAATTTATTTATGATTTCCAAATAAACATTTTGAACAAAAATAAAACTTCTAAGTTTCATAATTTATTATAATACACTCAACGTTCTGTAGTCAATTAAAAAAGAAAACTGTTTAAGGGTTGAAACCTTGAGAATACCGTTGCATTTGAAATACCCTTATTAACGCATTGCGTGACATATGACAATCAAAATTCAATTAAATAAAATAAAAACTTCATGGCAATTTAGAAAATTTAAATGCTGCTTTTTGAATACGTGGGACTTACTTCCTTCTGTAAAGCTCTTATAAGACTAACAATTAAATCACTTATTTTTACAAGTGGAAACAAACCTTTGCCCTGAAAAAAAGTTTTGTACATATGACCAAATTTTTGACATGTTATTGAGATGGTTGTGTTGATGAAAAATAAATAGATTTTTCAACTTGACCTTTTCACGGTGAAATAGCTTAAATCCGGTTAATCTGCTGAAAATAAAATGCACGACTAGGTACTTGATCTTAAAGTTGAAGTGTCTTGGGTATGTGTTTTACTAAAGATTAAAAAGAGTATTCAATATTGAAAACAAAAATATTGTGTGCTTAATAACGTACAATTTTGAAAAAATTCAGTTTAATTATTTTTTCAAAACTTTTAATTCGAAAAAAATTTATTTAAAAAATTAAAACAAATTGATTTAAAAAAAAATTAAATAGTGGATTTCTAGCTTTAAAAAAGCTAAATTGTTCGTATTATCGTTGTTTTTTACTCCATTTGGAGCAATTTACCTAATTTCTAATTAGCTTTATTTGAAGTAAAAAAATGGAATTAAGAAAAACGTGCCATATTCAGTTTTTTCGTGCCGCCGTACCACGATGAAATTTTCACGTCAAAAAAATATCTTCTATCAAAATGTGTATGTGTATTAGAATTAGGGGATATATGTCAAGTTAGCATTACCACTTCAAAGTTGTAGGGATTAAATGACTGGATAAATGTAATGAATTTGTTGTCATGAATTTGTTGTGAAAGAATACAATTTTAACTATCGTGAATTTGTTGTAAAATAATACAATCTTTCACGAACTTTTTTCTAAAAAGATCCCTTTAATAAGACATCTCGCTTTTTTGACACTATACTATACGATTACTTCTAAAGAGTTTGCAATTCTCTCAAGTCTCTTTGCAAACGCGTTAAATGTGATAATATCTGAAAAATGGCTAACCAAAGTTTTTTTTTCTTTTAATACAAACTCAAATCAAATTCAATTAAAAAAAAAAAACTACAAACTAACAGCTCCAAATACTCATTTTTATTTCACGAATATAATGTTAAAGTTTGTCGTCCTTCAAGTCCTTCAATTCCAATTTTAGTAGGTATATCTGCAACTGGTGACTGCTGCAACTTTTCCTATTCAATTTTATTTAGGTATAAGTTTTAATAGAGTTTCATAATGTAGATTATAACCAAGTGATAACCCGAAATATTTTCAATTCATAAACTTATGATCAGAATTATGACAACCTGAGAAAAGTTCTATTAGAAAGTTCATAAAAAAAAAGTTAAATTTGATACAACCAACGGGTTGTTGAACCTGAAGTTATAAAATTTGCAAATTATAAAGTCATATTTATTGTAGTACTCTTCTCATACATGATTTGCTTCACAAATTAAAACAAAAATAAAAGCATTCTGGAAGTTATCAACTGCAGAGATAATTTAAATAATTATGTTCTTTATACAAGAGTTGTAAATAGAATCGAAACTTTTTTAGTGACTTAACAGAAGCACGCCCCTAAATAATAACTGAGGTATAATAAAGATCTGAATCCATAACGAAATATAAGGACTACTTTCAATTCGAAATCGAATCGAATTAACAAACCAACAAAGCCTCAGTGTTTGTCACATTGAATTCAGGATAAAAGAAATCAATGATAATATTTGGACCGGAAATATTTGAAATAAAAGATTATGATTATTATATTTTGATCCGAGTTTTTTTTTTAAACACAAAAAACAGCTATTCATTATAATCCGTCATATATTCATAATCTCATTAAGTATCTGATTTCAAAGGCTTTTATCCAGTTATAAAGGGTAATTCATTTTTTGGTTGCGAAAGTAAAGCTAAATAAAACACACATAGCGGTACATTTTTGATGAAAATTTTACTTCATTATAAAGTTTGGACTTTGCCATTAAGTGCGAAAAACAATATCATTAAAAAAGCCGCCTCGGGAAGATTCGCAGCATGCGATTCTTTTGGGGTAATTTTTAACCACTTTTTCGCACATTTCGGGTGGTATCTCGGCCATAACTTGAGTAATGTTGGTTTTGAATACGTCTAGAGTTGGGGGATTATTCGCGTAAACACGGTCTTTTATGTAGCCCCGAAGAAAAAAATCTAACGGTGTCAAATCGCATGGTGGCAAATTGACGTTGCCAAAACGTGAAATTACACGACCAGGAAACTTCTCACGCAATAAGGCCATAATGGGTCGTGTTGTGTGGCTTGTTGCCCCGTCTTGTTGGAACCACATATCGTCCAAATCATGATCTTCAATCGCCGGCCAAAAAAACATCGGTTATCCTTCGACCATATCGCTCCGAATTGACTGTAACCGTCTGCCCATTGGCATCTTCGAAGAAATACGGTCCAATGATACCTTTTGACCATAGAGCACACCAAACAGTCACTTTGCATAGATGCAACGGCACCTCTTTGATCACTTGTGGCATATGTGTGGCAATTTTGTTTGTTTACATACCCACCGAGTGAGAAATGTGCCTCATCGCTGAAGAAAATATTGTTCGAAAAATCGGCGAAAAGTGGCTACGTTTGAATCATCACTTTTGTAGTAAGTTTTAATAATTTAAACGCGTTGTTCGATTGTTAAGCGATCCATTATCGTAAATGGCAAACATTCAATTAATATTATGACACTTCAAATGCCAGCTGAGTTTGACAGGTGTCAAATGCCAGCGCTACCAACTCGAAACTACGAAATGAATGACCCTGTATTACAAGAAAGTTTCAAATCGATTTCCAACCGTATAGGAGTATAGAAACCGAATAAACTTTGACTCAGTATTTTTTGCTTGGTATGATATAAAACATAAATATAAGTACCCTTTGAATCCTTATATTCTATACGCACTTATATCGATCTCACTTCGAAGGCTTTCTACAATTAAGTCACTTGTTGAACCTCCATTCATTCAACTTTTCCCTATACACGCAGAACCGAGAAAAGCAGCTCAGCTTTTAAGAGGATTACAGCAGCATCGTACAACAGTCAGTATCTAGTACCTATTAGCTATTTGGTCCCTTTATACAACTTGTATTTGTGTTTAGCGTCATTGTAGGCGTTGTCATTATAATGTTTTTTTTTTTTTTTTTTTTTTTCTATCCCTCTTTTACACAAAACTTGTGTGACAACGGCTTGAGTCGTTAGAAGGAAATCCTAAATAAATTACCTTCCATTAATTTGAATTTGCCTCCTCTGGGTGAAGAGAAGCTTTGTCTTTTTTTTTTAGTCTTTATCAAGCGAATGGTAAAGTGTGATAAAAAATATTTCACGACGTCGTCTTGTAGTAGAAGCAGCAAGAATGGATATTTATACTTTTCAAAGAGAGTGTTTGAGCAAAAAAAAAATGTTGAAAATAATTACCAAGGAAATTAAGATCCTTTTGTTATACATATTCATATCTTTATGCCATAAATTAATTCCTTAGCCTTTGCTTTGCCATTGCATCGACTTTTTCATTCCACACCTTATATAAGCTATAAATTTAAAAGTCTGAGAGAGAGAGTTGTAAATTTAATAAACTTTATTCCAGATTTGCAAACGATAAACTTTATTCTTGGATGATTTTTTTGTTTGTAAATCATTTTTAAAGTAACAATTGTTTGAAAGTCAAATATGCAAGTAGCGATCTGAATATTTAAACTACATATGTGGAAATATTTCAACTCCTTAACTTTTTATGGGAAAACTTTTTAATCATAAATTGTAATTTGTGTTGATATTATTTTCGGTATTTTTATTGTCTAATCAATATTTTGTATAAATATTTTCAACTTACGACCTAACCTAGACAGACACCCATTAGAATTTGTAATCCTGGTTGACGACGGGATTTATATAACTGAATCTTAAAAAGTGACAGTAAATTTTTAAAACTAAATTAAATTCTGTTAGTTTAAAATCATTAACCTCCGAAATGCAACACTACGTCCCGTGCTATACCTATAGCTCTGTCTACATCAACGTGGTGTTGTTGTTCTTGTTTATATGTATATATATATATATATTTGGAAATCCTTTGATTCGTTTACATTACCATCAGAGACGTTGTTCTTTCGCGCCTTTTTCTTCAATGTATTTTCAATGCTCAATTGAATTCTCGATTGCTCTCTTAAGCATCTTTATTATATCGTTGTATGTACTACATACATACATACATATATGGCAACGGAAATGTGTTGAATGAGCTTAAGCATTTCTCAAATGACGAAGCGCTAATGCTAAGTGGCGTTTTGTATTCTACAACCACTGGTAGAACTCTTGAATACGAATTGCATGAGTGATAAGATGAGAGGATGTAATATAATTGTGTAGTGAAGAAATGAATAATAATATGTAAGTAAGAATTTTAAAGTTAAGTGTACCTATATAACCGATTGTGTGGCGGACATTGTTGTACAAATTTATGCAAGTGCTATAGACTTGGAAATTAGTGGAATTTGATGGTACCTATACGTTGACAACAATGACAAGTTTAATGTTAATGTTGTTTTCAAATATATTTCAGAAACATTTCAAAGAAAATATGGAAATGGAAAGATGACAAGTGAAAAGGGTCTTTTAATAGGAACGCTAAAAGTTTGTAAGGTTAAAGCGGCCATGTTGTCAAAGCAACATCTGTCAAATTTATAGTGAATGTTCAGCAGTATAGAAATGACATTTCGCTATGGAAGTTATAGCTTACGACGTTTGTAAATTTTTTTTTCAAAATCAGTTCCCCTTTTCAGAATCGCTACATATTTTGTAAAAAAAAAAATCATCTTTAACGATGAAACTCATTTATGGATGAATGGATGTGTGAACAGGCAAAATTGTTGGATTTTGGAGAATACCAATCTACACGAGATACACCTGCAGTATCAAACGCATTCCGAGAAATTCACTGTTTGGTGCGAATTTGTATCTGGTCAAAAAACATCGATCTGTAGTGACTTCTTCGAAAACAAAACTGGCATTGTCATAATCGACAACGGCGAGTACATCAGATGAATTCTTGTGCTCTAAAAAACTGACTGATATGGATACGATAAAGAAAAAAAATAATCATCTGCTAATATCTTCGAGTCAAAAATATCTCTGAAGCTTGGTAAGTCGGAAATATTTGTAGCCGGTTACTTTTCAGAATTTTCCTGCATCTAATTTTACCCTTTTTGAAAAACTGAGCTTTTTTTAAATTCGTCTAAGAAACCCTTACTTATCGGTCGTTGGAGGTATATTTAATGTTAATACTTTTGCTAGGATTAGCTGACGAAGTAAAACTTTGCAATATTCATTCAGAAATACCAAATTTAGTTACATACAAAGCCTTGTAAGCGTTATCTAGAACGTAAATTTAATTTGTACGTTAATTTGTGATGTCTGCTTATGTCGGACAAGTTTAGATTTTAAACTGCACATTGATGCAGATTTCTTTAAATTTCTTTAAAATCCTTTTGGATCGTTTCTGATATTATTGCTGTTTTTCCAGGATTATCCTGAAAGTGAAAGTGACATTTATATATTTTACGGATTGATCAAAAATCCATCATGAAGTGCTGAAAACTGCATTTCGTGGACTTTTACGATGCAAGCACTGGTAAATAGTAGACGTTTATCTCAGCGTAATCATACAAGAGATATTGTTGCACACACATACACAAACATACGTTGTTCTCTATTGTGCCAGTGTTGTCGAACTTATATTGTAGATTTTAGTTCTTTTCTTGAAGAAAACTTCCAAAATTGAAAATTTGAAAAAAAGAATATAACAAATATAAAATACTAGGCTAGCCGTGCGAGAATTCTCGCAATTACATAAAAACAAAAAAGACGCACGAAAACAAACAAATGCAGTTTTTAAACAACATTTTTAAAATAAAATTATAATTCGTCACATCAGCAGGTAATTTCACTTCGCTTGACACCTCATTTGTCAAAATCAGTGTAGTATGAGAGTTGGAAAGTGAGCCTTGACTACATATAAATAATATATGAGAATGTTATAAAATTTGCGCAAAGCATATTGGAAAAAAAAATTCCCAAGGGAAGAAAAATTTGGTGTACGAAAATTAAAAAAAATGTTAGAGAGCCCTGACACATTCAAGCGTTTGTAGCACAAGTAGTAGTTCGCCCGAAGATGGAGTAACAGCAGTTAAATTAAAGTTGTGAAATTAAGTTATTTAAAAATAATAAAATCATAATAAAAAATAAAAAAACAAATTAAATTGTTTTTTTGAATTTATTTATTAAGATTAACCATCTTTTAATAATTTTTGCAATCTGTGGAGTGAAAATTCGTACTGAGTGATCGCATTGAAGTGAAATTTAATTGTGGTTCCAAAATTTTGAAAACGGTAGATCGAGGGGTATTTAATTTTTCATAAGTAAATCCTTTACAGTATTTAAAAATACGCAACTTGCTTAGAGATTGTTCTGCATTTCGAAAGAAATCGAATTGCAGTCGATTTAAATTCTGGAATTAAGTTCCATGTTTTACAATTTGTTCGTTTTCGAAAATTTTGCAATTATTTCGAACTGTCATAATTGAATATGCATCCATATTTAATTGTTTTGAAAACTCAAATCACACTGCGGACGAAATTGGATGCAGAATTATTGGCATTTTTAAGGGAAAAAAGGAAGCAAAAATCTGAGAAAAAATAAGACGAACAACTTTCCAAGAAAAATCTAATAATTTGGCAGATATAGAGTTAGCTTATAAAATAAAATGATAAGAATAAAATGAAATGAAATTCTGAACATCAATTTTCATTTTGGAAATTCCAATTAACCAATTTACAAATAGCATTTCGAAAGAGTTGTAGAACACTTCTAATTTGAAATTGAATGTGAATTCACAATAAGTGGAATGCAGAACATGGACTTAAAAGTAACAATTTTTTTTAAACATTTTATGAAATTAATTTTGAAGAGAAAATTACATTTAAAACATTTAAAATTACGTTTAAAACCTTTATTTAATGTGATTTTGCAATCAATATAACCTCAAAATCCTGTTATTATACATAAAAACATAAAAAACTATACAAATTTCCCCCCAAACTGAAACCTCATTCCATTGAATTGAAGTTAAAATAAAACTGAAACCAAAAACATACAAAACCATTCTTTCTCTCTTCATCAGATTGTTATATCGATGTCAACTGTTTCTCGGGTGCGTCCCTGTGGTAATATGCTGTCAATGACTCATCAGAGTGGTAGACTGTTATTTCATATATCCTCCCAAACATATAAAACCAATCTCTTCCCTTCACCCTCTTTAATGAAAGAAGATAGTACAAGTTTTCCATTATTATCAATCATTCCAACGACACCGTTATACATAAAATAAATGAGCCACCTCACGGTCTTTAATAAATAAATTGGGTATAAACTTTCTGCCTCATCATTTGAACTGATATTAATGGTTTAAAATGTAACACGAGCATTAATATTATTTTTTTAATAATATTGTGCCTTGTTTTCTGTTTGGTCAGTCAGTCTTTTTTTTTTTTTTTTTTGATTTGTTTGATTCCATGTACCGATGACATGAAAGGGTTGTTTGAGCTTCATTAATTTTAAAAAATTGTGTTTTTTTTGTTTTTAATTAGTCGTAACCATAACTGTGAGAATTTTGTTTTTGTGGTTTTTAATAGAGTTACTCGGATGTCTTGTTTTTTTGTTGTTTATTTATTGATCCTAAGTGAGTGACAACAGTGCTGTCACAAACAAACTGGCTCATTGAAAAATTAAATTATAATGGAAGTCATTAACAAACCGCAGAGCACATTTCAATAATAATAGGTACTACTTGTATTTTCCAAGAATTTATTATGTTCGTACATATGTATGTCTGTTTTTGTGTATCTTTTATATAAATCGTGTTGTTTTTCTTTTGCTTATATTAAATTAAAAAAAAATACAATTAAATCATCTGTATTTACAAAAAATGTTTTGTACTTTCAATCATCAACATTGTTGTTTTCAATATTTTTATTTTGTTCCGATCAATAAAATGCACATTTCTATCTAAGACTATCTTTTGTTGTATAATTTATTGCAAGTTTACATGCACTTGCAACGCTGCTTCTGTAGATAGGTGCACGTGCAGTTGAACGTGCTCCCATGTTGGGCATAAGAAATATTCACAGCACTGCTGTTGCATGTGGAAATAAAAAAAAAAAAAACTAATATAAAAATGCCATTTATTTTAGATTATAACTCTGTGAGGAGGAAAAAAGAGAAAATGCATGCATTTATATAGCTGTAATTTCATTTATTTAGCTGTATAAATAAAGTGCATTTTTAAGGTGACCATTTTCCTTCCATAATGAAATAAAATAAAATGAAAAAAAAATGAAATAAAATAAAATAAAATAAAATAAAATAAAATAAAATAAAATAAAATAAAATAAAATAAAATAAAATAAAATAAAATAAAATAAAATAAAATAAAATAAAATAAAATAAAATAAAATAAAGTAAAGTAAAGTAAAATAAAATAGAGTAAAAATAAAAATAAAATAAAATAAAATAAAATAAAATAAAATAAATTAAAATAAAATAAAATAAAGAAAAATAAAATAAAAATAAAATAAAATAAAATAAAATAAAATAAAATAAAATAAAATAAAGTAAATTAAAATAAAATAAAATAAGGTAAAATAAAATAAAAGTAAACAAAAAAATAAAATTTTGAAAAATCGAACAAGACTCTTTCTTTTTAGCGCGATTTTTTTAAATTAAACTTAGCGTTCCGTGTCATTCCAAGATACTTAACTATTAAAGCATATTGTACTTTGTATTACAATGAGAGATTATTATATTTAAGATGTTAATCTGGAAAGCAAGACAAAAGAGAGAAACGTATGTGGCTGCAACATTTAATGTTTTATAAAATATTAAAGCCGGCTACACTACTCGATGTTCATGGTCGTGCTTTAAATATGAACATCGAAAATTTGTATGCCAAGTAAGTTGATTTTGATCATCGCAAATCAAATCTGTGCCTGTTTGATTTTTCCTTACTCTCGGAAGCACGTACCTTGAACATTGTAGGTTTAAATGAAAAATGCGAGTCTATTTCAGAATTATTCATTGTTGTACATTGTGCGATGACTAAGGACTAAAATTCATTGTATAACTCAGTGGATTCTGTTGATGTTCAGAGTTATTTCCAAGTTTTTTGACGGAATGGAATCACGACCACGAGGAAGAACATTGTGTGGTGTGTACTATGTTGGTTTTTATTAAATTAAACTTATGTTGTGAACCACATAGAAAAAACACACTCTTTGAATTGAATGCTCTCAACTTATATTTAACCTAATATTTAAAAATAAAATAAAATAAAATAAAATAAAATAAAATAAAATAAAATACAATATTGTCTAGGTACTATTCTGCATCATTTTAAACAAATGGTCACCCTATTTGAATTCTACATATTATACTATAATCGTATAGGCGTCTACAAAACTTTCAGTGAAGTCCTTTATTTGCATGTACCGGAATAAAAGGTATGAAACATATTTTTTTTAGCACAATTTTACATTGCAATTAGTTTTCACCGGACATGCAAGTAAATGACATGAAATTATAAGTCGTTTGTTTACAAGCTATACTTATACGAACTGACTGATATACAGAGGGTGGGATTATTTTTGTTCGTTTCATTAAAAAAAAATATTTAATTATGAAATGGATTTTAAAAATGAACTTATTCATTCACATTTGTATGTACATATGTATGTTTTTTACGACTTAGCAAAATTGAATGAATCTTTTGAAATGAGGCTTCGTTTTAAAAGTGTGTTCATACTAAAAACAAAAAACAAAATTTCTGAAAAGCATTGCTCTAGAATTAAATCTTAGAAATATTTTCTTATTGTCTGGGTTTTTTTTTTTTTTTGTAAATATTTATGAATAAAATTAAATATGAATTCTTTCTGAACTATATTTTTTATTATTTTCATTTAAAATATATGCTTTCATGAGAAAGCATTACTAAAATGGATTTTAATTCTTTGACAACAATAAGACTTAAACCAAAAATTCAAAGTCTGTAACTTCATTAATTCACAGAGAATGCTTAGAAAATTAAATACTTGCTCTACAGAGCAAGAATGTAAAAAAAAATAAAAAAAAATATACATAATAACGATTGCAGATAAGTCCAAGCCCAAGTAGTTTTCTTATTACTGTCCTTATATACGATTCTGGAGATGTACTTCTGTGCTTCCATCTATGTATATACATCTACATAACTAGATCATTAACACGTATGGGTGGATTTACTTAAAATTTCGCACAAATATTATTATTTAATTTGGAGAAATTTGGATTTTCTATTTATCTCATGTTCATAATAGCCGTGTTTCTTTGGGGATGGCAAAGTAGTTACTTATAAGTAGTAGTATGCTCTTATGCGGAAGTAAATAATACTACGTTTTCACAGACCGCTTAACCGAGATTTATAGCCTTCTCACATCAAACCCAAAACGCGGTTTTCGCGAAATTATGGGTTTTGGCGGAAAACCTTCATCGCAAACTCAAGTTTTACCGTACATTTTTTGTAAACCAGTTGCAATTCAAAGTTGAACTTAACAAACAAACCTTTCAAAACATTCAGCGCTCAATCAAATGTAAAAAAAACTGACAAAAGAAATTGTATGTATGTATGTTATGTAAATGTGATGTTTTGTTATTGTTTTTTTTTTGTTGCAGGAGAGGAGTGAGTGTTTGTGAAATGTCAAATGAAAACTTGCAAATGTTCGGTATGAACGCTTTTCGAGTTTTTGAAAACTTTTTGCCGAAAACCCGGTTTTGGACTCACACCAAACCCAGACTATAAGGTTAATCTTGTTAATTCTTCATAGGGCCAATAGTTTTACAAATCGAACACACCTATTTCCATATTGCGCTTAGTACAATATTCGAGAATCTATTTTTTTTCATCGTTTGAAGATTTTTGCTTTCTACATTATTGGTTACTAGATATCGTGGTAAACCCTCTCGAAAACCGTTAGAAACGAATTTTTAAAATATTTGAAATAAAACTCCGTTCCAGATTTTTTGAGAAAAATTCACACACCTAACGAAAATATGCCGTTTAAACGTTTCTTCAAATTAACTATAAAATAGATATATGCGTGAAGTTAGTACCGCCATTTTTGATTTTCTTAAAAGAAGTTTGTTTTTTGTTGTGTACCTGAATTGCGCTTCCATGCTATATATTTTTAAAAAAATCGTACTATAAGGATAAAAGACTGTCCCAAATTTTAACGAAAATTTACTGAATTCACCAAAAACTAATTCTGCTGTCGCAAAAGAGTATTATTTAGTTGGCGCACATACACGTGAACTATTGCACACATACTTTCTTGGTCCTAGTCCTGGTTCTCCACTTAATTTGACAATTCAATTTTTTGTTTTGCTAATTAAGGTATATAAAAATTGTTGATTTTTACCAAAAAATAAACCATACCTTAACCTATAGTAGAAAAACAAAAGGATTCTTTATCAAAATCGTGGAAACCCTTTTTAAAAAAATTACCTTAAATATTGGTAAAATAATAAATAATAAAAATACTTGTTCAAAAACTTAATTAAAAAATCACTTTTGAAATGGAAAACTTAAAAAAAGCTAAATGCCTCTTACAATGAAAATCAATCTATTTTATTTTTAACTACATCTGCTTATTCGTATACAGAAACGGTAAAAAACATCCTGCATTACAACAGTTTTAGTTAAACTTATTAAGCTTTGTATACGCTTACGTCAATGGCAATTAAATTGATATTCAATATTTTCCATGAGCTGAATAAATAAAAAAAAAAAAAAAAAAACTGGTTATGCATGAATAATAAGTACCTACCTATCTATAGAGTTGAATGAAGCCCCCATCTCACCAATTCTCTCTTTGTTCATTGTTATTTCAAGAATAAAGGGAAACAAAAATTAATCCAAAAGAGTTCATTCCACCTGAGCAATGAATGAGCATACTTATGTAACTTCTCATCCTACTTTTTTTTCAAAAATAAATTTTGTTTTTCTTTTCAAATCTAATTGACTTTGATGACTTAAGTGAAGTTCACTTTTAAAGCCTTTTCCATTAATGTTTTGAAAATTTATTATATTATGTACAATACATATTAAAAATAAAAAAAAAACAGATCCGAGTTACAATAATAAATTCAAAGCCATATAATCCAGTTATACATTACTTTTACATTAGTGAGTTTTATAGGGATGTACATTGTATATATAGGCAGGATATGGCTTGGGCCCTTGCGTAAAGGACTAAGTTAATGGATACATTTTTGAAAAATGTGTCATTTGGGATTTCCGTCAAAACATTCAATCCAAACACTTTATGGCCTTCTTCAAGTACACCCACATAATTGACAGCTTAAATTATTATTTTTTTTTTTTATCTTATCGAGAATGAGTTTTTGTAGGTGTACCTATATATATTTTCAATTATCACGAACGTGACGGTTCATGGATTTTTGATAAAGTAGCCGGATTTTATTGTTATTAGAATAATGATTAATCATTTGCTTTCTGTTTGAAAAAAAAAAAATGAGGAATATAATTTTGTTTACTTCTGATGGAGGAAAGCTTATATCGCATTGAAGAAGATAATACTTGAAAGCTGTCATAAAAATGTACAACCTAAATATACTTTGGAGATATTTATTTTTTTAGCTTGGAGAATTCCAATGTAACCAATGTACATATACATTATAATTGGATTTATCTTATCATGTGATTACTTGAGATTATAGTAAATTAAAGAGGGAATTTCCATATTCAAAATTGCCATATTTTAGTTAAAAGTTTTGATTTGAAGAATTGCTCAAGGTGTCTTGGAATTATTCTCTATAAAAATCAGCGCACAACTTTCCAAATTATTACAGGTTAAACTTCTATTTTTTTCCTTTGTATATTAAATTGTCTAAAGCGGTTCTCTCTTTGCTTGTTCAGTTTGTGCTTCTTTTTAATTTCAATTTGTTTTTTTGACAAAACCCGTTTTGTGGAAAAATGACAACGTGAATTACCACACATGTAGGATTTTCGCAAAAAAAAAAAATGCCATCTAAAAGATAAGTGGTCGAAAAAGGTCAACTTCTTTCACAAATTGATCAACCATAGAAAATTTTTAAACAGTGGTATACTTTTTTTTGCGAATATCCCACAAATGATTCTGTGGGATATTCGCAAATTTTTCTTTGCCGTTGAAAAACTAAAGTAATTGATTACAAATTCCTGAAATAAGTTAATATTTTTGATCCAATTACCGACCTTTTAGGTGGCATACGAATATCCCACATACATAAAAGGATAATTCTTAAAATTTATCGAAATTTCAGTTAGTTGTTCTATTGTTTACTTATATTAAATTGCCTATAGCAGTTCTCTCTGCTTGCTCAGTTCGGGCTTCTTTTTAATTACAGTTTATTTTTTTCGAAAATGCCCGTTTTGTGAAAAAAAAATACATGGTTTTTTATTCATGTAAAAAGGAAACGGGAACTATCTCATATGTGGGATATTCGCAAAAAAAGTAAGCCATCTAAAAGATAAGAACTTATTCAAAAAAAGGCAAATACTTTAGGAAACTAGTCAGCAATGAAAAATTATTAAACAATGATGTACTTTTTTTGCGAATATCCCACGGATGATTCTGTGGGATTTTCGCAAATTTTTAAAATATCTTTGATCTTGAAAAGCTTAAACCATTGAAGACAAATTTCTGTAATAAGTTAATCGTTTTAAACCAATTATACTGACCTTTTAGATGTCATGCTTTGTTTTGCGAATTTCCCACATATATGGTGCTGAGATCCCGAAGTCTGAAAGAAAGCTATTAGAAAAGCTCAAATTCTGGTTTTTGGGATGCCATGAACCTGTTAAAATATGCCATTAAAGCAACGTGGTAGGTCTTTTATCGATAATTCTCAAAATATGGGATATTCACAAAAAATTTAAGCCATCTAAAATATAAGTAATTGGTCAAAAAAGGTCAACTACTTTCAGAAATTGGTCAACCATAGAAATTTTTTCAATCAATGGTTAAAGTTTTCAAGGTCATTAGAGATTTTTAGCTCCTCAGCAGCTGTGGGATATTCGGAAAAAATATTACCATTTGAAGGAAGTTGGTTAGCCATACATTTTTTTTTGGAAATTATCAAAGTTTTTGTTTAAGGTCGAAGAGTTTTTTTTTACAAACTGCTAAGACCAGTTTTGATTTTGGTAGCCTTTCATATCGTACACTATTTTTTGTGAATTTCCAACAGATGAGGTGTTAAAATTTTCTATTGACCTTGAAAAACTTAAACCAATGATTACAAATTTTGTATGGCTGAGTAATTTCTGAAATAATTTGTTATTTTTTTTACCAATTACTGATCTATAAGATGGCATACCCATTTGGCGAATATACCACATAGAGGGTGCTGAGATCCCGGCAGATGTTCAAATTTTTTGAAACAGTATAAGTGTTTGAATTTTATTTTTTTATGATAATAAACAAAATTTATCAGATTCAATGGCTTTGAACGAACTTACATAGGTCAGAACTTGTATCGGTAACAAGGCTGACCTTAATTATACCAATCAATAACCGTGATGTCTTCCTCCAGTTCAACACCTTTCGAAGATTTCATGCAATACTTAAACATTTTTTTAATGAAAAATTACGTATACGCCCGAGTAAACCAAATAAAATAAAAATGATTTTCCCACACAATAAGTTTCTTCAATTAGTACCTACTCTCTTGTCTTTCATTCATTAAATTCAACATATATACCCCTTCCTGCAAAATCAACTAGTTTCACACTATAAAACTACCTTCTCTGCAATATATGTATGTAGGTACTTCAACCCCAATTATTTTCTCATTTTAGTTCTGTTTATCTTCTTCTTCAAATATACTCCTCAGAAAAACAATTGAATCATGAATGGGAACTCAATTAAAATGCCAAAGGAGCAATTAATAAAGAAGAAAGTGCTTTGTGTGCCTCCTTGTCTCTCTTATTTTTTTTTTGCCTCCTAAGGAGTAAATCTGAGTAAAGCATCGGATCAATCAAATTCAATTTCAAAAATTCTCCATATACCCGCTTATCTATATATTTATATATTTGTGTTACCGTGATACCAAATTTCCAATATAAATGTGATGTGACTATATATATCCACATCCTTTTTTTTTTTGCACATCCGTCAGCCGATCTCATTCAACACAAAGCTTCCTCTCCATTCAATTCGAACTTCTCTTCAATAGAGATAACGATTGCATTCGTATATCCTGTTGGTGGAGTATTGAAAAGTGTGAGTGTATGGAGAATCAACAGCAATTGAGTTCTTTTGAATAATTCATCCTTTAACAACGAAAAATTTATATAGCTGTATGTACATATATTATATATATTTTTATTGATGTATTTTTTATTCGTTCCCTTGTCGTTCCCCCAGGATAACTATTTCTCATTTTTCAAACTAACAAAAGAAAAAAGAAATATCCTTTTCTCTTCTACATAAGTATAAATTGCAATATCTATGTATATACTTGTACATAGTTCAAGAATGAAAGGATTGCATTATATATATTTGTATAAGATTTTTTTTGAGCATGTCCTGTTTGCAGTAAGGAACAAAAAAAATAATAGGGAGCTTAAATTTCATGCTTTGGTAAATAAAAAGAAATCAAGGATCTCTGCCACCGAATAAAAAGTATTAATAAAATGTAAAAAATCTACATTCCTGCTGCTGCTGTTCTTACATGTTTATGTACCGTCTACACTTACATTACATATTTAAATGTATATGTTTAAAGGACTCAAGAGTTGAGGATAGATTTTTACCATATAATTCCTTCCTGTTGCATGAAATTAGTCATCTCGTTTTTCTGTTTCGGATTTTTTTTATTTTTTTCTCTGAAGGAAAACCCAAGTAGCAGAACGAAATAAAATAAAATGTGAACATGGATTTTTATTTTGGAATGAGGACGAAGGCTTACAATGTAAAAAAATTCGTTTTCTCATGCATCATCTATCCCTTACGCTGCTGAAGAGGATCCTTTTTTTTAACGTGGAGCTTTCGTGTTTTCCTTTAATTTTAAATTTAGTGTTGTTGAGTTTTGAAGATTTGTTTTTTTTTTGTTTCTATTAAAAGTTGGGACAAGAATTCTAGGAATCGTGTTCCATTTTTTTTTGCTGTTGTTGTTGTTTTACTTTTGTTTTACAAGATTTTCTTACAAAGAAAGACACAACGAGTCACTTGAGCTTAATTGCTTAAGGGTCGTCAAGATACATAGTTGTTTTTTTTTTTTGGTTGTTCTTATTTTCAAGGATAAAAGTTTAAGTTTAATAGTGTTGGAAATGCAATTTTTTTTCAAGAGATCTCCCTCAAGAACACTTCACAAATTTTGAATGTAGAAACAGTGTAGATAGGTGTATAAAATGCCAGTAAATTAAATATTGGAAGCACGAAGTGAAATAATTTAATAGTCCTAAGATAACAGTTCTTAAATAGTAAATGACAGTTTAAATAATAAAATGTTAAAAATGATAATTTTATTTATTAATTATCATTCGCAAAAATAATAAATTTGTTTAATAAATAATGTAAATAATTAAGATCTATAAAGTCTCACCGCGCGCCATTTGCTTTAAGTCAGTAAATGGACTTTTATCTTAGGATACTTATGGCCTTTGAATTATTGTAGATATGTACATAAGGGGCCTTACCAATAATCAAATTTAGCGACGACTTAAATATTTCAGTAAAATTAACCTTAATTCTGGTGATCCCAAATAATGTACCATTCATGGAATGTTTAATTGTTTGAAGTCCATTCCATATATGATTCATTATTAAGAGTCCACTTGTATATTAAGGTCATACTATATATGGTTTATTAGCTAGAGCCCATTCCATTATGGTTCATTTTACTGAAATATTTAAGTCGTCACTAAATTTGATTATTGGTAGGGCCCAAGGTGTCAGCAAAAAATCAAATTTGTATCCATTAAAAATGTTAGAGAATATTTTTGGGACAACTGCAGGTTTATAAGTTTTAGATAAAAGCAAAACTTTAAAAGTTAAACATAAAGACTATCTAGATTGATTCTTTTATAATTATTGAAAGAGTTTGTTTAAAATCAAAAAAGGATTCCCGAAATTATCTGCATTTAGGTTGAATTTTAAGACCCATATAATATGCTCAAATTTAAATTATATTTGTCATTTAATGTGTGTCCTTTTTTCTTTACAGGTGAGTTAACAATATAATTACCGATTTCCTTCAGCTGTAAGTTTGTTAACATATAATATGCCAAACCAAATAAAAGGTAACTTACCAATATATAATTATTGACCAACAAAAAAAAAACTTAAATTTTACTTGAACTTTTTTTAAGAGACAGATATAACTTTTAAAAATATTTTTAAGCCTTTTTCTCTATAAAATCATTTTATAGTACTTTTGGAGAAGTGGTTAGTGCGTTGGACTACCATGCCAGAGGAATGAAATCGAATCCTAGTTCATTTAGCCTAAAAAAATGTTACTTTAAGGATAGTAGAAGATCCCGCCATAGGACGACCTACCCTCATCGAGTTACCGGATAAGTGGTATGCAGTTTTTTTAGATAGTGTCTAAACTAATATTTTGCGCTAGGGTTGCCTGGCGAAATATGGTCAAGGCATAGGGTTGCCACGCCTTAAAGGTCGATTTTTCGGTTTTTTCAATTATGTGACGTATTTCAAAATTTTTAAATAAAGTTTCCTTTCATATGGTATTTTTTTTTTGCACTAAAACTAACCATATGGGCTGGGTCACATAATTGAAAAAAACCGAAAAATCGAATTTTAAGGCGTGGCAACCCTATGCTTTGAACATATTTCGCCAGGCAACCCTAGCGCAAAATGTTAGTTTAGACACTATATAAAAAAACTGCATACCAATTATCCGGTAACTCGATGAGGGTAGGTCGTCCTATGGCGGGATCTTAGACTAGGAGTGCTGCCTTTGCGAAGAAGTGACAAAACCCTCCAAAAATATGTAACTTTATCCTTTTATTTCCTTTGCCTTTCATATCAGCTGTTCGAAAGAAAATCGTAGGTCCGCTCTTGATCTGTTGACTAATACAAGGGAATGAATGAGAGTTGTAATAATTTTAACTGTATATATGCTTGTGGACCTAAGGTCTCTTAAATGCAACTTGTAGGTATTGAAAAAAATTAGTAAAGAGAATAGAAAAAAATGTTTGTTGGTACAGTGGATTGAGAATATATGCGCTGCTTATCCAAATGCAAAATCCAGAAAACCCAAAATACCTAAAACCTATTACCCCGAAAGCCCAAATAACAAAAAGTTTAGAATCAATTAAACTCAAAATCTCGAAAATACATTTCTAGTGCATGATGCTTAAATTTAAAATTGCAAATGTCAAACTTGTCAGTTGTGAGCCACTATGAAGGAGATCACAATTTCGATAGTTCTTGTTTGTCTCACAAGTTGTTACGGTGAAAATAGAAAACGAAAACCTCATAAAATCAATTTTTCCTCAACTATTGAGTTTGTTGTGACTTGTGAGATATCAGTGCGGTTTACCAGAATATTAGGCTGTAAAGCTTGTAAATAGGAAACGTTTTATGTTCGACCGTCTGGATGCATAAACGAACAAAACTGTTGACTGTGAGCTGAGCATGCCAAATACAACTGTCCATGGGCGAAACATATTTTAGTGTTGAGCGCCATCTATCAAAAAAAAATATTTAAAACTTTTGGTTTCATAAAAAACTTATCGTGCAAGTTTCATCTTATTCGAATGATTATTTTATTTTTTAGATTTTAGCTAATTTTTATATTTTGGTGTTTAGTGCCATCTATTTCAAAACTTAAAAACTTTTGATTTAAATACAGTTCTCATTTCCTACGAAATATATTGTGAAGTTTTACCTCAATCGTATGGTTATTTTTTAGTTTAATTTTGATTTAGTGTTCAACGCCATCTATCGAAAAAATAAATAAATTCTTTTATGTATTTGTTTGCACATTATAATAAATAAGTTGGGTTAGTTTTAAGTAGAAAAGTCCAAATTTAAAGAGACACGAAAATCATTAAGGAAAAATTAAAGAATCTGTTTAATAGCTAATTCGTGCTATAAGTTTTTGACATAAGTTATTAACGACAAAATTGATATTTTAGGTGGAATTGCGTAACTACAATCTGTCTGAAATGCTTGACTAAATTTTGGAAAAAATTTGGTATGGGTGCTAAAATAATGTGAAAATTTAGTTTCATGCTATGTTCAGAGATTGGAATTACAACGCTTCGTTATCATTCACATTTTAAATTTAGAAAACTGGCAATTTTAGATAATTGCTCTAAATGGCGCCCAATTTCAGTCCATTTAAGAAACAAAAAAGTTTAATTTTTTTAATTTGTTACATGAAAGACGAAAGTAGAAAATGAAAAAAAAAATTATTGTCCAAGTGAGATCGCCGGGACGAAACGCCAATTTTTGTAGGACTTAAAGGCCGTTAAAAGCTATTTTGAATCAATAATTCAACAAAGTGCATTAAAATAGTGCTAAGTCTTCTACTTGGCTGATGTTTTTGATGTATTATATGTAGTATATAGAATTTGTATTATTATATAAAAACCTTCTGAAAAAAAAACTTAAATAAGCAAATTAATAACTAATTCCGGTTCTTATACATATATGAAAACGTATACCTACCTAGTATAAATTTCGATCAATCAACCTGCTAATTAAGTATATACCGGAATTCCAAAGTACATGAATAATACACAACATCGCTAAATCCTTTATCCTTTATAAATCACTTAATAAACCCAACTCAATCTTCAAAGGGAATTTTAATTGCAATATCCTGCACAAGTACAATCACAAGAGCAACAAAATTTATAAAGATTTTATAAAGAAACCAAAAAAAAAGAAGAAAATAACTGTCGAGGTCATCTCCTAAGTCCTTATCCTTCTTTTTCTAAAGAAACATAAACAAAACGCAGGCGAAACAAAAAAAAAATAACCAAAAGGTTCTGCTCACTCAAACCTCAGTTTCTCTTCTCTTAGACGCCAAGAAGGTGGTAATTAATTCTCCTTTAAAGGAACATCAGATTTTGTACTAGGATTAAATTTTATTGCAATAGCAGCGATGTTTTTCGCCCCAACAAACAGAACATCAACGATGCAATACTATATACGACGACGTGAGGCGACGAAGAAGAAAAGAAAATACACTCACACTCATTCTCAAGATGCATGAATTTACTGTAATTATCAGTTAACAACGAACGAAAAAAAAAAATAATAAGAAAAGAAAAAGGGAAAAGAAACGGAACTGGGAAATCCTGTGCGCTATGAAAAATCGCTTAATTGTACTTTTCTTTCACAACTTCGTCCTAACCATACCAACACAACTAAAAACAGCACCATCATCAGGAGGGAATATGAGTACGAAAAGATATGATCCTTGTGCGAAATTATGAAAATTGCACTCTACTTCCTCTTGTTGCGAGAATGTTTAAGGATGCAGGGCAAATAAAAGTTGCACTCATAATTGCACCGTCTGCAACAGTTTTCTTTTTTTACTTTATTCGTTGGGATATCTGCTGTTGGCATCTCGATATATAGGGAGAGAAAGCGAGACTTTTTCTTATTGTTTTTTTTTTTTGTTTGGCTTAATCTTTTCAAAAACTATTACTAAACAGTTAAGAATGCCATAACTAAAATGCAGCAGCAGTTAATGAGGAGAAAAACTCATGCAGTAGAGGTTGTGGGTAGGTATTATACGACTTGCATATACTTTGGCTATAGTGATGGTGGTGTTTACTGTGTTTTAAGCCCAGAAAAAATAGCACACATGCTCTTAAAAACTCTTAAAACTTTTATAAAAATGTTCAGTCTAACTCAGGAAAATCCCCTTTGAGTGGCAATTTTACTGTGAATGTAGTGCTTGACTAACTTATTTTTTTTTTTGAGATCTACTCTGTGTGTATTTTCTTTTAAGTCTCTAGCTTCAATTAGACGTCACCCCTAGGATTTCATGCCACAATAAACACATATCTTGTATTCCTTTTTACTATTGCCGTTTAATCCAGGTTACATTAAAAGGACTTAAAACATAAACTTCTAGCTTATTATTAGTTCAAGATTATTTTTCGTACATATGTATAAATAAAATAAATTTTGTTTGTTTTTTTGGTTAACTAACATAATCCACTTAGTTTAGGTTCTTATCTCAGAAACCAGTTAGGCTGAAAGAATTTTTCAAATTTTCGTTATTTTGAGGTTTTGTAAAAATAAATGAAAAAAAGTATAAGTTAATAATCAATATAATTTCCCACATTCCTATACCCCAGAACCCTATACTTTATTGCCTGCACATTTCCTTTCATTTTATTAATCAGCACTCCACAAAAATATTATAATCAGCAACAATAGAAATAAGTAAATAATTTGTAAATCGAAGGAAATCAATTATTTGCTTTGCAAGCAATAATTGAATTAATCTCGAATTGAATTATAACTATAAACTCACAAGAATAGAATAAACAACTTTTATTTACTTATATAGGTACCCACGGAATAAAAATGTTGTTTTTAATGAAGATTGAGTGCAATAGTTACTTGATTAAATTTTAACAATATCAAATCAAAATATTTGCTTTTGATCATAATTGAATGTTGTCCACGGATTTCATTTTATTTTTGAATTCAAAAGATTTCCCGCTTAGGCGCCATCTTTTTTTTAGTTTAGTTTGGTGGCGCTTAAAAGAGACACTACAAATGTCAGTTTATTTTATAAACGTAATTGTGGTGTAGGAGTGAAATGTTTTTATTCGTAAAAATAAGTTTTTCACAAAATTAATTGTCAGTACCGTTTTATTGTTATCCAAAGCGTGTTATGATATTTGAGAGTTGATTTGGAATATTGTATTTCTTTTGAAGTGAGTTAAAATTATCGCGGAAACTTTTTTTCTCAAAAGCGTTGGTAGGTTAGGTTATATTTAAGCCCAAATGTCAGTAACCTGGTATATACATTTCTAATGAACTTAAATTAAATGATATCACGCAATTGATCGGACAAATACGGACAAAATAAATAAAAACAAATTCGTGCTGAGACTGCAACTTCAAATTCAGAAGTAACAAATTCAGAAGTAAAAAACTAAAGAATATTCAATTTTGAAGAAAAAATGAGAAGCAAAACGTTTAAAACATTAAAATATAAGAATGAATTCAGAAACTCATCAAAAATATAGTCAGAAAATAGAGAAAGTATTGAAATTGTTTTGGGGTAGGTATAATTAATTTTCACTATATTTTTTTGATCTCTAAAAGTTGTAGTATCAAAAAAAAACAACATAAACAAAATAATTTTCAGTGAGTTTTAATTTAAACTAAAATTAGTTTTAAAAAATTCTCCATTACCCAGACTGGAATTTCTCGGCTCCTTTTGGTTGCAGAATAATTTTGTATTTTAGTTTTGTAGGTTAAAATTAGCGGTTTTCGAAAACATCAAATCAACGTCAGTTTGGTAGTCAAATGAAAGACATTTTTTGACGCGGATATATTGCTATCGTTAAATACGCAATCGCCATGCTTGCACCAAACGTGTTTTGATCAACTTCAGTTAATTTTCTTTTCATCTCATTTGACTTAAACGAACACTCAATTTTATTACTGCAGAGATGTGCGGCAAATGGTGTTATCGAACATATAACTTTAGCAAACTGTGTTTTTGAAAATAAAGCTTTTGAATAAAAATTCGTTGACTTTTACAGTTTGCATTTAAGAACATTATGCAATTGTATTTTTGACGCGAAAATGACGTTTTCGAAAACGGCCATAATCTCGAAAACTTTTGTTTACAGACAAGTTTTTGTCAAAAAGCTATCGAAATTTTGGAATAATAAATGTTTTTTTTAGTTATATTTCACCTCATGCTGAATGAAAAACTAATTGAAATTTTTTCGCAGGTGATGGGATCCCTTGCATTTATATTTATGAACAAATCAATCGCATTTGTTGAACGCACCCAAGTGACAGGCAGTGGATCATGTCAAATAATCCGTCAGTTCAACAAATAGCAACAAAAATTTCTCCAATTTGACAGATAAACCGATTTTGTAAAATTAACGAATGTGAAACCACAAAATATCAAATTCCACAAATATCATTCAATAAAAAAAAGTATTTAAATACTTTCAAAAACTTGACAAAAAAAAAAAAAAAACTATCAAAAACCAATCTCTTTTATAAAGTATCTCTAATATTCGGTCCTTATTGCTTCAATCCATTTTCAAACTTAAAATATTCCCCGTACATATATATATGGGTACACTAACACTGTGTGAAGTGCAGGCTTACAAAGCTGTCGAAATAAATTTAAAAAGCTTCCCCTTCGGTAAAATGACTTATTGCATTTTTTTTCTTGTGTCGCCTTTGTAACCAAATGCAAAAGACTTTATTCGCACTATATGAGGTCTTTACACGAAGCGTTATATCACAGCCGGCTCCTATTTTCGCCTTCTTTATTACTCTTGGGGCACCATCGCGTTGTCATCTCGTCGTCCTATACCCTAAAGGGTTGAAAAAAGAAACAAACAAAAAGAAAATTTCAAATAAGGAAAAAAAAAGTACAGCTTCAAACAGGGTAGCTGCTGCCACTATTCCTTGGAAATTTTAAACAAAAGTTGACACACACGCTGAATATACATGTAGAACCGTGCAGCTTGGCTCGTGCCACACCCATTTCTTCTTCTTCTGTGTGGCACGACTAAAAATGATTTGTAGACTTTTAAAATATTCATGCAAATTCCTTATCCATCTTCTGTTGGCGATGACTGACGTTGTCGTTGTCATTTGTGCATCAAAATGTTATGTATATGCATGTAGCAAATACCACATGCACCTTTGATCGCATACCTACCATATTTATGTACAAGATACATTCTGTGCGGCTATATACATATTATGCTCCCAAGTTCAATATTGAGTTCAAGTACTAAGCTTAGAGTACATAGCAATTTCCAACAAGATTTTTCAATGTATCGGTTTCTGTGTGAACAAGTTATAGTGTGCCTATGTATGTGCAAGGATTATTGTGTGATTTAAATAAATTCCCATATGAAAGCGGATTACTGTACAGATTTTTGACAAAGGCGGTGGCGGCGGCATTTTCTTGATGTTGCTTCTGTGAGAATGATGATGATGGGTGACGACAACGCCTCCCAAAAGCGATGCATGACGTTGAATGATACAATATAACCGAACAATGTACAGACACATATTGCTGCGGGTTACTATTCAGTATAGAGACAGTTAATGTCTTTGTCTGTCGTCTCTAAGGGTGAATGGATTCTTAGCCGATTCTTGGAATAATGCCACCCATCTTTCCATCACAATTGCCCTGAACTCTTTTCCATATACATAGATATAAAAAAAAGCAATGAATCGTTATGGCATTAGTGTCATCATTTTTGACATAAAGACAGTCGTTTTATTCTACCAAAAAGAAGAAGAAGAGGAAAAAAGAGAGTAATACGTTCTTATAGTGAAATGAATACATTTTTCTTGTTATTTATTGTATCTTGAGATGCAAAAAGAAAAAGAGGTCGTGAAATTGCTGGAGGTTTAGCCTGGAAATTTTGTTGCATATATATTGTTTTTTTTTTGAGAAGGACAAAATATGTCAAAATGTAGAGAAGACTAATGAGATGTGTCACCTACATCCGCAAGGTAGAAGCACCTTTGCAAAAAAAAAAAAAGGACTTTTAAAGGCTAAACGTTTGTGTATGTTTTTGTGAAAATATTTATTTAAAGAGTTTGCAGTTGATGGCTGGATTTTGAATAGTACAATAGATAGTTTTTTAGTGAAACAAGATTTGTGTGGTCTTTGGATCAATTACTGAAAAAGTCCTGGCGTATTTAAGTGCCTTCTTGTTTTAGTATTTTATAAACGATCAATAAATTAACGTTCAAACAATCTCACGACAATTTGTCCCAGAAGCCAAATGGAACCTTACATTCCGGAATTGGTTGAGAAATCAAGGATGGTTGTGCTGCATCGCACTAGTATTTTCTCATCCTGTTAAAAAAAGCTTACATATGAATCACAGGGCAACCCATTTTCAGCAGAAGCAAAAATAAGTTTTCATTCGGGTTTTTTGATGCCCATAAATCCGATTTCAGAATCGCTGGATTGGTTCAATTTTTCACGAAATCCTCATCTAAAAACGCATTGAAGGTTTTATTTGTTGGTATTTTTGAGGTTTTGCTTCAGTACCAATTTATTTTTCTTCACAAAACTCGTCACGGAATTTAAAATCTTGATCTTGATCTTGAGAAATTTTAACTCTCTCCAATACTTTCTTTTTTCGTTGAAAAATCATTGCTTAATTGATATCTACATTTTAATTAGGTAAAATGAGTTAATCTCTCAAAATTCGATTCCAAATAATTTCATTTACGTACGGGTCTAATGAAAACGTAGTTTTAGGTACTTTCAAAGAAATTTCCACGAAATGCATTATGAAATTACGTGAGAAGCTTACGAACACATCCAAGGGGAATCCATTCAAAGTGGAATCCATTCATGAAAACGTCAAAATTCGAATGATATAAAATTAGGAATTAAGGATTAAGGATCCCCCACACCAACGCGAATTTTCGGTGGCGACGATGAAAACAACAATAACAACACGTGGTTGTCAATAAAAACAACATGTTGTTATTATTGTTTTCGTCGTCGCCACCGAAAATTCGCGTTGGTGTTGGTGATCCTTTATTCATATGAGAGCGACCAACGACCGACAAATGAACTAACATTCTTCCATTTTGACATTTCGTTGACATAGCATATTTTTTAATTAAGTATTCCTTTTTCGTGACCTTTTAAATTTAAACATAATTGAATCTTACTTTTGTAGCATATTTTTTGTTCGTCGTAAATGACTTTTTCAATGTTTGCTTCAGCCATGACCAATCAACAAGTATATAAACAAAATGAAGAATGATTTTGAGGTTATTCGCGCACGAACAATTCATTCGTTGCAGTGTGGATGGTATGTGGAACGCAAATAAAATTTGACAGTTCGTACAACAATCAGATTGCAATTCTTCACAACCTATTTTTTTCCAAATTTCTCTTATTTTACTAATTAAAACGCAAATTTTAGTATCTAAACAATAATTTAAATAAGTTTTCTACAATGTTGTCTAGTTTTTGTGAAGAATTTAGGCTTATTAAATGTTTTATAGCCCATTTGTTCTTTTATTCGTCGGTCGCTTTCTCATGTGAATAGTCCTTTATAAAAAAAAATTGAAATTGTCTTCTTGTTGATAAAAGTTAAGTAAAAATTCTAAAACCAGTGCTTTATATTTTGAAAATTGTAAAATGTTTCTCAATATTTTATTTCCCATGGTCAGTTCTTTTTACCTACCTATTTACCGATAAAATCATATAAATGCATAAAATGTTTCTCTTGTCAGCTCTGGCTTTCAATTAGCTTAAGTTCAATGTTTATTTTTGGTCTTTTCGATGAGGTTTGCTGAAATTACCTGTTGCTAAGATTTAACCATGCATTTTTTTTAACTGAAACCACCTTCAACTCCTTTTCATCAAGCTTACCACAACAAAAAAAAATCAGATAAACCTCACCTCACCAAAAAAAAATTCCACAGAGCAACGACCTTAACTTTAGCGCACCATCATCATAGAGGAAAGCGTTTTTTTTTTCCCCAAACTGCCTAACCTATATCTCAAGTATATAGGTTCTTTTTTTCCCACAGGGCCATAGCTACACACAAATTACATCGTCCTTATCCTGAAATGAGGTTCAATTCTTCCGACTACGATGCTATACCATCATCAAGACTGATGAAACAATACCTACTTATCGATTCATTGCACTTCCCTGTGGCAACTTTTCAAGCCATCGACCATCAACTATCTTGCCACACCAAGGCACATTGTAAAGGAATTTTGTGCTTTTTTATTTTTTGCTTTAAATTCATGTCATTCCAGCTATATGCACTGTCATTTCCTTGGATTCGTTTTTTTTTTTTTGTCTTATTTTAAATCGTGCCTGCTTCCATTATCCTTGAACGATGTGAAAATTTCACATTGCAACCATGAAAAGGATACAAAATATACAAGTTTGCCAATCGACTTTTTTTTTTTCGTTTTTTTGTTGGTCGTAAATTATCGAAGTTCTGAGACATTTTCTGGTCATAAACGTCCACAGGATTTTGTCCTCTGTTTTTTCCTGGTTCCCAAGTCCTGATGGTTAAGGCTTTAAAGTTGTTCAACTTTAATTTGCATTTTCCCATCGTAATCGCAGTCAGAGTAGGTATACAGAGACTAAAATAAAAAATGACTATAGGAAGGGTCAATATTATCGGGTTTTGAATTCTGTTCACTTCAAAGAGTGTCCGGTCCTTGTTGGTAGTTCTAATCTATAAGCCATGACCGGAACTGCAGAGACAAAAGGTGGATTTTGTGGTTCCTATAAAACTAAACCATCGTTATACGATTGACAACTTCTAGAACTGCAACTGCACCGGTGAAGATAGTACTCGTATAAGCTTATCCTATATATACATATATGGAAAAAGTGAACCGAAAAATGAGAGAAAAGTGGTTAAGAATAATTCAATCGGAAAAGCTTTTTACTTTTATGCCACAGGACATTCGTTTAGTTGTCGATTGGAAAGGATGTGTTTTGTGTGTGGTCTGGTCTGACTGGGTTATCACTTGTCTCTTCTAAAAGGAGGAATAGGTACACAAAAAATGCACCCAGTGGTAACAGCGGCAGCAGAGTAGACTTACGGCCACGGCTAACAGAGAGACGATGTACATATGTATGTGGTGTCTGCTGTGTGAATGTAATTACATTAGAATTGTCACAATCAGAGTTCAAATCCCTGGCCACATCCTGTGACTACTGTGGCGACTAAAAAAGAAAAAAAAAATCATTTACCCGTGTATTCTCACACTCAACAAATTGAAAGTTAAAAATTGAAATTCAATTCGCCTGTCCAACGACCAACAGACCATTGGGAACGCCACTGCCGCGCCGCCACCACCATGTTTGTTTCCGCCTGATATCAATATGAAATTAATTTTGATTTAAGATGGCGACGAACGATGTTAGCGCCATAATGTATTTTACAACAGTTTGCACTTTATTACACCATTGCACCACAAGATGGGAGGAATGGTGGTAATAATGGCTTTGGTGGTGTAGGAAATGCATTTGATGTTATGGTCAGATCGTAAAATAACTGAAATTTATGGGAAACGGATAGAAATTGTACGAAACCAAAAACAGAATTGAGATGTAGAAATGTAGGAATTAAAGCAATAATTGCAGTTTGAATAGTTGGAAGAGTACATAGTTGTATTTTAAGAGTTGTGGGTATGTGCTTTAAAGGATTATAAATTGACAATCGGAATAAGTCAACATTAAAATTGTAATTTATCAAAAGCAAAAATAATGACCGTTATTTGAAGTTTATCGTTTCTTTGAGGTAATAAATCCTATGACAGTATACAAATTTGTTTATATCTAGCAAGGTTAATAATCCGTATTAAATATTTCCTCATTTTAAATAAGAGTGATGAAAAATTAAAGAGAAGGAAAAACGTTTTTTATTGCGGCTAAAAAAATAATCTCTGCACTTGACCGTACGCCCAAAATTGGGATGGAGATAAATTGATTTCTAGAAGCGCTAATATTATATTTGGAATTGTGGAAACGGAACCTCCAAGCGGAGCACAGTGGGGCTGAGGTGGAAAAAAAAATCGATCCGAAAATACTGATTTGGATTGGTTGATTTCTGTTCTTCACAGTATATTAGCCAGATAATCTGGGAATACCATGAATTTAGTTAAAAAACTCAAGTAAAAACCCATAAATTTACAGGCCAAAAGTCAAAATATTGAAAATTGGCCCTACGAACTAACTCCCAATAGCCAAAATAAACTAACTCCCAGGTGTTTTTTTGAATCACCCTACCGCACACTTTGTATAGAAAAGTTGGCTCGGTCAAATTGGCTGAAATTTTGATATATTGTGGGTTTTGTATTACTGATCAAAATTTCCCATGAAACTTGGGTCTGAAAATCAATCGTTTCCTAGTTATAACGGTATGAGTTAGCTCTGCAGAAAATATGGTTATAATGTTATATGAGTTGAATATTGCAATAAAAACAGTAACTTTTATGGAAAATTAATGTAATGACTTTTAAAAGTTGCTAAGTAACATGTATCTTTTGTCATAAAAAAAGTGCTTCTCAGCTTAGCCATTCAGATTCGGCAGAAAATTATGCGTCCCCTCCATTCTTGCCAAATAATACGCACACAGGAATGGTTGAGAGTTTTAAGTCCCTAGGCCCTGACTCTACACGAACTGTCGTGCCACCCAATTTAATTTATTTATTTTAATTTTGAAAGACAAAGATAGAAATTTCGACCCTAACGCGAAAAATCCTTTAAGTTGGTTTCCGTTAGTTGAAATAATTTATATATGATAATTGTATTAAAATGTTTTCGCTAATCGATTTTTAAGTAACCGGAAATTTCAGTAGGTACATTAATTCTTACACCCGTAGAAAAAAACAATATTTAAAATGTCATCCTAAATAAATAACCCAACCGAAAAAGTTCTTTAGGTTTTTTTTTAATTTGCTGTTGAAAATAAAATGAGTTAAGGACCAATCATTTTTTTTTTTCGTAAACCCAATTTTTCCGAAACCAGCCTGCTCTCAAAGCATACAACAAAAAAATCATTTCACTTAACACTTTTTTTTGCCCTGATTAGCTTTGTATACAAGAGAAATCTCTTACCCGATAAGATGTGAAAGAAAAAAAAAAGGGAAATTGAATTCAAATAGAATTTAAAAATCCATTTTCCATCTTATTTCTCAAAAAAAAAAGATGACAAAAAAAAAAAAAACAAAATTCCAACACAAAATTTTTATCAAACAAAACTCATTCATTTGGATGATCTTACAAAAAGCAAACCAACAAGCTTGACAATAAAAAAAAAAATGGTATATAATATATAACTCGAAAAAAGAAAAATATTGATTACTCATAGTAGCAAAATAAAAACAAGATAATCTTGTACCCATACCTAATGTCTTTATCCTTTTTTTTAACCTTCTTTTGGCACCAATTTCAAAATTCACTCTTAGTCATCGTGTCCTATAAGAAGCGTCGTCATACATTGCAGTGCATATGACATAATAAGGCCATAGAATGAATGTGTTCATCTCTCTACTCCATCTCTAAAAACACCATATACATATATATCTACTAATGTTTTATAATGTGAACCCAAAAGGTATAGCTGAGAAGTCGGAATCGGAACACAGATGATTGTGCATTCAAGGAAATAAAATAAAAATCCACAATTGTGTCGCATGTATTAGCTCTTATTTAAGATAGAAGGTGAAATGTTGTTCATGGTTTTTATTTATAAGACAAATCATAAATAAAATAAAGGAAGTGTGCTTTCAAGACATGACATAGCGATAAGTCCCATTGGCAAGAGGGTCCTTGAAAGCATTTTTGAATCATAAATTGTATTGGAAAAAGTTTCTCATAAAGAAAACTTCAAATAAGTTTTATTAAAGCTGTTTTATCACAAAATAATCAAAATACATTTATAACCGTAACATTTTTTTACTCAATCAAGAATTGAATGAATTTAAGAGTTGATAAGTTAATTGCACTAAAATTTCCGATTCAATTAGATATAAAGCCATTAATGAATAAAAAAGAGTTCATGCCCTAAATAACAACCTTATGGTACTTTAGAATTAATTTTTAATAATTTTTATAAGCAACCATTGAACCGAGTAAGATTATTAAATAAAAATATATGTATTAGAATCAAACAACATTAAAATATTATATGAAAATCTTTGCACGTTTTAAATCTAGGACGTTTAAATCAATCAGGAAGTGGAACGTAACAATTCCCTGCTAAATGCTGATCGGTCCAGTCATTCAGACAATATGTCCACAAGTGTGCAGACTGCAGACACTTTGCTTTCATCGTAATTTTATATACGTTATTTTTTGCAATCCATAACGTGGCCTTAAAATCCCTGTAGAAATCACAAGAAAAATAAAAAAAAGATTCTATACACGGATAACATATTGGGATGGAAATGAAAAAAAACGGAAGGAGATACACGTTTATTTCTAGTTATTGGCAGGATAAAGGATGATCAAATATCAGCATCACTATAAAGGAGAACAAGATAGACATATCTAGAACATCGATTCTGACTTCGAATCAACTGATTTTTCTATATAGGAATAGTTTGTACATCAGCAGTATGTGTACGAATCTGTTTGAAAAGTATGAAAGACAACATCGAAATTATTCTGGAGTCTATAAAAAGCGTAAGGGTGTAGTTAAACAAAAAAAAAAGAAATCAAATATACTTTTACTCAAAAATTAAACAAATACAAAAAAACTTTGACTAAAAGTTAATTCATGAATTAAAATTTCTTATTAATAACAATAAAATAGATTTTGTGGTTAATTTCTAAAATCTAGCTAAATATTTAATCTTTAACGAACAAATTTCAGGTAATCGAAATTCCTTAAAATTGAACTTTTTGTTTGAGATTTTTGTTTTAAAAAAAAAAATTATTTTCAAAATTTTAAAATACCATATTGTTTGAACTATTTTAAAGCGCCAGATTGGAAAATTTAAATAAAATCGATCAAGTCATTAAAAAACTATACCTATGTATGTGAATATCTAAAAAATAACTGAACTTTCTCGTATTATTCGGATTTTTTGGCAAAAACCTTGAAACGCAGTTTTATTACAATCACTTTGTTCATTAGAGGACACAGGTACGAAGTTAAATTGAAATCGCTTGACCGGTTTTTGAAAAAAATTCAAAAGACTTAAATTGATGTATTGTAGCTACCCGTTTAAGACGAGCTTAAACAAAAATATGAATTTCCCCTCAAGGGGAATCACATAAAATTGTTCCTTACCAAATTTGAAGTAAATCGGCCCAACCGTTTAGGTTTTAGCTCAAATTACAGTGGACGCACAGATGCACAATAAACATACCGATGGACTGTATGTCAAAACCAACTTAGACTTTTCCATTATCGTAGTGTTATTTTTGATTAAAACATCGACATTTTTTTTCACACAAAAATCAATATTGAACCTTATAAAGCAAGTAATAAACACCTATGTATATCACGTTTAGTACCAAATCTTTACAAAAATCTACTACAATCAACAAGAACTCTGCTGTCATCGAAGTGTACCTAAGTCTGTTCGTTTACTTCCCAAAATCGATTTTCGTCCAATTTTTTGGATGTGAATTTGGACAGATTTTTGATAGAAATTGGTATAATTTGGCGCGTTCAAAAAAATGAGATCTCAGAGATTTTCCTCACTCAAAAAGTGAGCAAGCGAATTTAAGATTTTTTTTCGTCAGAATTTTGACAACAAAGCTGAAAAATTGTGCTGAGGAATCCTGTTCATGTAACTGAGATTGCTGAAATCTCCGAGATCTCATTTTTCTGAACAATGCCTATAAATTAGGCTACACATACACTCTTTCATAAAATGTGAACTATTGCACGTATGCTTTCTAACGTAACGCTGTGGCTCCAGTTGCAATTTTTGAGGTAATGACAATTTCAATGGCAATGTCAATTTACTGCCTGGGTGAGAATTTCATTGCCAAGTAATTTCAATTTTCAAATGTCAGTATATAAAAATGGCGATCACTGTCAAATGATTTTGTTTTGCTTTTTCAGTTCACTTTTCTTAATAATCAGCCTTATCGCCAACTAAATGGGAAATTTTTTTTCCCCGGAAAAACAAAAAATACTAGGGAAAGAATATTTCCAATCGCAAATCTCCTACGAAATAATTTTTCTCCAAGAACTTACTTGGGGAAATTTTTGCATTGACATAAGGAAAAAGTTCCCTGGAAAAATGATTCACGATGGCTTTTTTGCTGAAAAGAATATTTTCCCATTTTGATTCGCGATAGCAAATTTCCCGAAAAGGGAAAAAACTCCGGGGAAAATTCTTTCGCGATAGGGCTGAATAAGAAACATGAATTTTGAAAATTTATTGCCTTGGTGATGGAAATCAATAATTGCCATTAATCTACCGAGCAATATTGCCATTGCCAAAGAGGAGTCTCCGCATTGGGAATATTTAAGGCAATGGCAATGATCCAAGCAATTTATCTCCTGAAATATTGACAATGCAGCCGCTGGGTAATCGAAATTCATCTGTCACTTTCGTTTGTAAATATCATGTGTGCCACTGGTGTTTGTTTCTTTTATGGCTTAGTTTTTGGCATATATTTGTATGTAGGTACTATTAGGTCTGTTCGCGTACTTGCCCGAAACTGCCAGATTCTACCAGATTTTTTTTTATATGAACTTTGAGTCTTTCGGGCTAAAAGTGGTAAAAATGGGTAGGTTTGGTAAGTAAACGAACAAGGTTATTGTCTCTTTCGTTTGTTTTAATGTACTATTTCCACACGCTTTAGGTGAAGAACACCTAAGATGTCAGTCATTATTTATAGTCCATCGCCAGCAGAAGGAATTTGACTGCACACTTTTCTCTGAATTTCTTCTTTTCTCTCCATTTAAGTATTGCTTGTCAATTAAATCAGAACAAATACGGATATGTATAACTATTGTAAGGTTCTTTAAAACTTTAAAATTTCTGACTGAAAGCTTCAACACAATATGATGTTTTTTTACTTATTTTTATTATATCAACTTTTAAAATTGACAGGATAAAAACTAATCTAATACAAATTCCCACTGGACAAAAGATTCCAATGCATAACTTATTTCTCCATGGGAAAAGGATATAACACATTCTTGATGGAGGATACAAAGCAACATATTATCCTATATAAAAATAAAAATTTTTAAAGAGTAACAACATTCCAAACATTATATTAAAAAAAGTGTTTGTGTAAATTGAATTTTTTTGTATAATGAAACGTCACAGGCGGGAATTTCTTTTATTCGCATTTTTCTATTCAAAGGATTTGACCCTTGAACTAAAAAAAAGAATACCAAGAAAAAGTAACAAAAGAATCTAAAGTGTGTTGATTTCAAGGAACACTACTTATAGTCTGAGGTGTAAAGTTATGAATAACCTAATTATTCTTTTTGTTTATACAAAATTATTTCAAACTTTTTTAATGTCATATTGTTTAAAACTATTAAGGAGTAGGTACTAGATTGCTAAATTATAAAAAAAAATCTGTAAAGTCATTTAAAAGCTATAGATGATTAACTTAAAAATAAAACATTTTTTTTCAAAAACGTCAAAACCCTATTTTCGTAAGGCGATTGTTTTTTATAAAGAACCTGAAACGCAGTTTTCTTACAATCACTTTGGTAATTGCAGATATAAAGTGTAATCAAAATTGTTAAAGTAGTTTTTGATAAAAATTGAAAAAAAAAAAACAAATACTTTCCTTTCTAGCCTGTTTAAAAATTTTGTATTATTTTATATTATTTTATATTATTTTTTATTGTAGCGAAGTCATTACATTAATTTTTCCAAGTAAACATTTGATTTCTAATTTTTTTTTTTATTATTATTTCAGAAGATGGGGTGAATTAAATTGTCGAATTGGTAGAAAAACTACATTTAAAACCTCTATTTTGGAACAAATACCTTCCATTTTAGTTTACATAAATACCAATGATGAGTTAATTCACATGTTTTCTCTCATCACTAATTAAATTTAAAATCCTAGAGTGTAAAACAAATTACCCAAAAATTCAACTCCAGCTTCTGAACTATGTTATCTGACTTTCATGTTTCCTTCAATTTTTTCTTATCTATGTTTTGGCTTATCTTGATTTTATTTTATTTTTTTTTCATTGCAAGTTATTGCACAAAGGATATTTTTTTTTCCTGTACCTTTATACCTAAATTTTCGTGAAAATAAATGAGAACAAAAAAAAGAACTTCAAGGTAAGTTATTTTGATTCCAATCTAGAAAATGTCATCTCCAGACCGAAAACATCTGTTTTTTTTTTTCTCTTCACAAATCAAAACCATCAACGATAATATGATATAGCTGGTTCATGAGGGAAAACACTTAGTCGTCGTCATAATATCATAAGGCACGAAAGTGCAATTTTTTATTAACCAGAGAGTATAAGTTGTCGACGACGACGGCACATCCATTCGTAATATCAAGAGCAAACCACACCACCACCGCAACGTGCGGATGCCGATTGCCGGATTGCGTGTGCTAGCTGTATGCAACGGATGGCAGAAGATGATGGTTTTCATTTTTCATCTCGATTTCCATTTCTGTGCAATTTCAAGACAAACAAAGAAGAAGAAGAAGTTATACACCTTCGAGCGTTTGATTGAGCATGACAGACACATACCAATCTTTCATATCTCGTGCATTATTTTTGTTTTCTGATCTAATAATTTTTTTTTCTTTAATGAAAGTTGGTCACTAGTCATATATTTATATTTTCATTTTTCGCTCTGTCTCTTTCTTTGATTTGTGTAAAGCATGTGAATTCACGTGTAACTACTTTATTACACGCGAATGTTAAAAGTAAATTATTTGTTTATTAAAAATAAAAGAATAAATTTACTTACCTATGGATATATGATTAAAGTGGTTTTTATGGTCAGTCAAATTTGAACGTAATATAAAAGATCTCGAAAACTTTCGAATGTATTCACGTCACGGCATATAAGTCAACGCAAAACGAGGGAGTAATGTTTCAACTTTCAACAGGTTTTTATTTTTTTTTTGTATAAAGATTGTCAATATGTGTACAATTTATTTTTCATCACAGTTTGAAGTATTTTTTGAAAATCTCACAGTTTCGATTTTATATAAGAGAATCGCATGAAACTTAATGATAATATGTATATGGAAAAAAAACTAACCTCTGTAATAAAAATTAAAGGATCAGAAATTTCGATTAAATTTGTTGATGATTTAATAAATGGTTTATTGTTAAGAAAAATAATAATCATTTCAGAGCTTGAAATTTCTTCTTTTTTTTAAATTGAAACAAATTTTTTTTAAATAAACAAATTTCCAGAAATCGCGATCGGCACAAGTAGCTTTTTCTTTTCTCTGTGTGCAACATATTTTCATTGTATCGATGTAAACCATCTGATATATTAAACAAATTTCAATTTATTAGAAAAAAATTTTGAAAATCTTTCGAGCGGTTTTTTTTTAATCGATAGATAAAATTTGTTTCCAATAATATGGTAAATCGTATAGTGATATTAGCTCACACAAAAATTTTAATAGGTGCCGTTTTTGAGAAAAATGAGATTTTCCTTACCGATTTTAAAAGCACTTGTATGGGATGGGAGGTACCGTTATGTTTAGTTAAAAGTATTAATTTTTATTAAAAATCTGTTAGATACTGTTAAAAAAGTGTTGGGTGCCAAGTTTAATAAAAATCGGCCAAGTCATTTTCGAATTATTAGGTTCTCAAAAAAAAACAAATTTAAACTTTAAAAAAAAAAAAAAAAAAAAAAAATGAAAATATTGGTATATAATTTTTTTAAGACCTTTTGAAACATTCTCCATACAAAAATTGACAAACAGTTGAACCGTTCTAGAAAAAATCGAAAACCAAAAAAATGGGAATGTCCAAAAAACGCTTAGAACCAAGTTTAAAGAAAGTCGACCCTTCCGTTTAGGCTGCAGCCGAAAGGACACGACAGACAGTCAGAATTGCGAAACTCATTTTTTCCGACCTCGCTATCATCGTAATGTCAATTTTGATCAGAATCTCGAGTTCGATTTTTTTTACGAATCCATAAATTGCCTACATATTATGTATGTACATATGTATATATCGCAAGTAAAAATAAAAGGATCTCACTTATTGCTCCTAAAATATCAACGAATTGTAATTTATTTTGGTATTTTTTTTTACACTCTCCTACAAAAATTTCAACTTCCAAAATCGAACCTACATTTTTGGGTTACGTATGGTAAAGCATTTTTCTTTTTCGATATTTGATCATTATATTAAGTATAATTTTAAATATTAAGAAAAATAACTGATTTTTTTTATGACGACATTTTTCTAAAATTATTTCATTTCAAAATTTTAAAGGAACACATTTTCAGCTTTAAAATGTTTTTTTTTTCTTTTTTCCCAATGCGATCATTAAGGCTTAAGTTTACCAAAACTGTCTTTTTTACTCAAAAGTTTTTTCATCTTTCATTTCTTTGAAAAAAAAGCCTGAAAAAAATGTAAATCCCATTTACAAAAATAAAAAAAAAAATATCTTTTATCTCAAATTAATACTTTTTTAAAACAAATTGAAATTAAATACATTTACAACGTACAACAAAATTACAAAATTTTCCTTAGAATTGAATTTTTTTCCCCCATCGACACCAAAACAAAATCGTCATTTGTCAAGATAACGTTTGTTTTTATAAAATTTTCCAACTACATATATATATTTCATATATTTATTTAAAAAGAATTCTTTTTTTTTTTGATTTTCGAATTCTACAAAAAAAATTGAATTTTTCCAATTAAATTGGTAGATAGCACTGTTTAAGCATGCTTTACCCGTGACTTCACCGGCTTAGCCGGCACACCGACCAATATAAATGTACAGTAGAAAATTGTCTGCTTTTCACACAGTTTTTATTTTTAAACTTAAAGCGTATATTGTGGTTAACTATCACAGCTCATCAGTTAATTAAAACCTTAACTTTTGTTTAGCGAAACCTACCTTGTCGTCCGAAATAAACTCATCGCTCAAATGTATAAGTTATCACACATCTAAATCAAATAAAAATCTAAAATTATATTTTCACAAAACAGTAAATAGACCTATTTTCTAAAATTCAAATTCCAATCCCATATATCATATTTGTAATGTCAAATATTGCATATAATGTCTTTAAACAAACCTAAAGGGGCAATCATATATATAAGTAGAAAATAATCCTTAAGAAAAGAATAAAAAGTATCTTCTTCAATTTTCAGATTCCGCAATTCGTAGAAATATATACCTTTACAACCGTCATAAATTAATAAGTTATATGAATATTTATGAAACTTACATCACGACCTTAGTTGAAGAACAAAACAATGATAGAACCCAACCTGAGTTATTTATTTTGTTTGTATTGTAACTCGCATTATCATCATTATGTTGAAAGTTTATTCACCGCAATTCATTCTTCATTCATTTAGATGAATATTCTCTTAAATTTTCACCACTAAAACTTTGAACTCTCTTTCTTGGAGCTTTTTTTTTGTTTAAATCACTATCATGGTTACCCACTCAAATTTAAATATAAATCAGAATAATTGTATTTCAATATTATAAAAACGATTAAAATTTTAAGTTTCTTTATTTTATTTTATTTTATTTTATTTTATTTTATTTTATTTTATTTTATTTTATTTTATTTTATTTTATTTTATTTTATTTTATTTTATTTTATTTTATTTTATTTTATTTTATTTTATTTTATTTTATTTTATTTTATTTTATATATTGATGTCAATTTTTTAAACATACTATAAACAAATTTAAATACAAATACAGATTAAATATTAAAAAAAAAATTGATATATCAACGATGGGGCTCCTTATTCAAAATCTTGTGGATAACATGGAATGGTCAGTGAAATTTAAAGAATTTTTCGTCAAAAAATTAAAAAAACTGGAGTTTTTGCGGTCAATTACTTACTTTTCCCCTGAAAAAATTACAAATTATTACAAAAAAAAAACGTTACAAAATTGGTTTTAGAGAAAAATTTTTTGAGACGAGAGTATCTTAAAAATAAATAATATCATATCATATCGATGGGGACTTTTGACAATTTCTTGAGAACACAATGAGGAAGCGTATACCAAAAACCAGCTTTCCGGCGATTTTTTCCGAGCTTCATTGACTGGACTATTAATTTAGTTTAAAATTCACTAAGACACACTCTGGTTATAAACAGTTATTCAAAAAAAGTAATAATTTGTTTCATGAATAGTGTATTTCAACTCTTTTGGTGAACTAACCCATACAAATTAAATTTTAAATTATAAATTTTTTTTTATACCATTGAAATAAAGTTTTACAGAATGTTGGACATACATTTCTTCCACATCAAAACATTTGAATTCGTTTTCTATGTATCTATAGCTGTTGTCTTTGAGATTAGTTAAAGTCTGGCCTTTAGTTTTCAAAGAATTAAACAAGCTTAAAACAATGTCTTCCAAACATTCTAAAGAAAAATATATTTTTGAAGAATTTAATTGTTACTTTTGAAGAACAATCAATTAAACAATTTTAACGTGTGAGAGATCCAATTTGTAAATGTTTTATTACAAACTAACATTTGATGTTTTAGCAATTTGTAGTTATAAAAATATAACAGTGATATCAACAAAGTTAACCGGTATTTCATCAGCTTTACTTTAATCTTTTTTTTGATCTAAGAGCTTATTTAATTTAAAAGTTTATTAAAAAAATAATCACTTAAAAATGATAGAATTCTACATAAGTGGTAACAATATATCACCATAATCACTATCAATATCCCTCTCTTAAATGAATTAATGAGCAATTAATTGATCGTTCGTTACTTTAAAACTTCAAGAAATCAACTCAGCAAAAAAGCTACTTTAACGTCAGCTAAACACACGACATTCTTCATTCGAGTGATTATCATCGTGCGTTGCGTGAATTTCTCAACAAAAAAAAAGTGCACATCTAGTGAATTGGTGAAAAAAAAAAAAAAAAAAAAAAAAAAAAAGAGTTGTGTTTGACTTCCCGTCTGTCAATATCTGTTAATTTTAAACAAAAGAAATATTACAAACAAATAGAAAATAAAATCAACCAAGCAAGCAAGCATTGAAGTCTAAGTGAAAGTTCGATCTTTCGCGATCAAAAGTTAAAAAAACAAAATAAAAACCTATCCGGCTATCCGCCTATCAAGTGACACTGACACATTTCAGTATCAAGTAGCTCCATTACTGCTTCCGCTGCCGCCACGGTCGTCGTCACCTCCGCACCATCATCATTTTTCTGATCACCGATCCTATGTTTTTGTAAAGTAAACCTACCTATAAATTCACCGCGCCACGTTTTCTGTGTTTTTTTCATTTTCTTTTTTGAATTTACAAACAATCAAAATGAGAGATTGTGTTGGAAAGTTCTGATTAATTTTGTTGTTCTTTTATTCTTCCACTATAAAATACCAAACGAAATGAGAGTTTAAACAAAATACTTGTACCTTGTGACGTCATATAAGAATCAGATTTTCATAGAATGGAAATAACATGCCACAGATAAATCAGTGCCAGCAGATCCGGCAAGTGTGTGGCATAAAAGTTGAAAAATAAATCCAAAAAAATGCAATCTAAGGAGAATTTTGTTATTGTTTCGCGTTGGTTTGTATCTCGCTCAATCATATACTTCGTGTTGTGATGAAGTAGTATATGTATAGGCGAATATTTTAAACTATAAAATCGGTTTTGAATATATAAAATTTAATTTTATTCATTTCGATAAATTAAAACAAATATTTACAAAAATCCACTGACGCAAATAATGTGGACTCAAGTGAGTTGGTACTTTCTAATTATGTACATATAATTTTGAGAATTCTTCTTTTACCGGGTGCGTGGCTAACATTTTTTTTAATTTTTTTTTGTTGAAGTCTGTGTATAGTTTGTAACTAATTTATTAAATTAACTGATTAACAATATTTTGTTTATACATAAAACTGGAAGTTCTCATATTCTATAATGAGGTGATGGTATGTGTTTAATTTTCTGTATTCCTATATTCACAATCTAAATCTTATAGTTGATTGTTGTTGCATGTCAAATAAAATATCAAACTTTAATTAGGTAAGTAAAGCTTTGTATCTTATTAAATTTATTTATAATTTTTATTCTTTTAATAATTTAATTAATTTTAATAAATATATTTACCTTGATTATTTATTAGATTAAAATCTTCTCAATTTTTTTATTTTCGCAACAAAATTTAATGAATGTTTGGTTATAATGTGTAGTTTTCATGTGGCAGTTCCTATTTTGATTAGTATCGTCTTTACTCATTTGAGGCAATTGAGAAATTAAGCAAATAAACAAGACTTAAAGCACCTATAACTGTGTGTAAGTTTTAAGTACAAACATATAATTACTCATTACTCTTTATAATTAAAGAAATTCTTACAGTATTATTCTGAGTAATTTGTAATTTAAAAAATCAATTTGAAATTACTTCGAGTAATTAAGTAATTAATCGGTAATTAGATTTTGTAATTACAAATTATACAGAGAAATGAGGATTTGTTTTTTTTTAATTTACATTCAATTATATGATTGTGATAATTGTATTTGACAAACTGAACCAATAAAATTTATTTCAATTAATTTAAACAAAAATTAGCTACCAGTGTGGCCAATATCTTATTTATATCTTACTGTTTTAACTAAAAACGAAGATGTTTTATGATAAAAATTCAATATTCTAATGAAATAAATTAACAACGTATACGAATAAGCATTACATATTTAATTGGATCTGTTGAGAATTTTTAACGTAAAATTTTTTTCAAACTTTAAAGCTTTATTTAATTACATTGTGAGTAATGATTCCTTTGAATGTAAATTTTTCTTCAAAAAATAATGAAATTCTAAGAATTAATTTTTTTTCAAATTGACCTTTACATTAATTTTTTTTTTTTATTAATCCTGTGTAGACTTGCCTCCAAGGCCATTGTCCATGGAATGTAGTTTTAATTGCACGATGCGATTGCCGTAATTTTTATGAAAATGCGGTGAAAATTACAGTGGTGACTGAAGGCCAAAGTTTTTTTTGTAAATTTTTTGGTGGTTTTTGAATCTTTTGGCCATAACTTTTTTTTTAAGGCAAATAAAAAAAACTAAAAAATATCGGCCCTAGATTTTGTCGAGGCGAAGCGATTGCCGTAATTTTTATGAAAATGCGGCAAAAATTACAGTGGTGACTGAAGGCCAAATTTTTTAGTTATTATTATGGTGGTTTTTGAATCTTTTGGCCATAACTTTTTATAAGGCAAACAAATAAAAAAATTAAAAAATATCCCCACTAGATTTTGCCGAGACGAAGCGATTGCCCTTTAGTTTTTTAAAATCGAACAAGTACTACGACTTTGGTGGTTGTTCAAACTTCAGCAGACGCATTGTCTGCAAAGTTCAGGATCATTAAAATATTGGGTTTTTTTTCCGAAATTATGATCTACTGGCTACTTTCCAACTCAAATCTATATTATTTAAGGTCGTCTTTGGTTTATATAAGACCACGTGCAACACTCCTATAAGATTGACTTTGAAATATAGAACAAAAATATGTATGATTATTACATCAAATCGATTCGTTTCGACTCATACATATATAGATTTATATTAGTGGAAATCAGTGAAGGTGTTTTTTTTTGTTGTTGTTATTTGGATTCAATCGCACTTAATGTTTGTTATGAGAACAGAATTTATAAATAATTAAAAAAAAGAAGAAAAATGAATATTTGTTTTGTATTTTAATTTACTGTCAGTTAGTGACAAGAATATTAAACAACTACATATTCTTACAGCCGAATTTAAATTGTTCATCCATATCTACTATACATGATGAAGGTGATTTACTGTTGTTATCATTCCCAAAGTGGAAATAAATAAAAGTCTAAGATAAGTAAAAAAAAAAAAATAAAATTTCATTTGGGGACATTTCCATTTGTTACAAATTGTCTAGTCTACTGACATGAATTTGAAAATGTATGAACTTAATGAGCTTTTAATGTACCATTTGTACATACGTAGATATAAAGTGACATAGAACTTAAAATTTAATATTTTATAAGAAGGTTTTTTAATAATACAAATTCTATATACTATACTACCGAAATACATCAGCTAAGTAGAAGACTTAGCACTATTTTAATAAACTTTGTTTAATTATTGATTCAAAATATTAATATTTTATTAAATATGAGGTATATATGTCTATTTATAAATGGCTACTAGTCCAAAAAAATTTAGACTTTCACTTCGAAAAAACTACGAAAAATGTGAATTTTCTTAGAGACATTTATTTGTATGTAAATATTTTAAGCATTTCCTAAAAAGTAACATTAATTTGGTCGGGCTTTTCATTTTGTAAATTGATGGAAACATATATGTCACGACAAAACGATAGTAACACTTTTTTATTAGACAGGTTTTGGGACAATTTCACTAAAAATCACAGCTTCTACAATTTCTCTCGAAACGAAAACGATTTAACTGATTTTGAAAAAAAAAGTTATTGAGAATCTTTTAAAAAGTTTTAAAAGTGTGTATATAAATTTTACAAAATAGAAATTGTTGGATAAAAAAAAAAACAAAAATTCTTTTTGCTAACACACTATATTTCGTACACGACTCTGTTGATTTTTATTAAACTTGCCACAAAAGGTTTCTACCATTATCTAGCAGATTTTGTTAAAAAAAATGTATTCTTATAAACAAAAATTACATTATACCTTCCATAAAATTGTTTAAAAACCGTTAAATAAAATTGTGAAAAAATAAATAAATAAATGTGAAATATAAAAACAAGGCTACTGCGGACCGATTGTTTTGGAAATTCCTTACTATACTATGTATAAATCCCAAAAAAAAACATCTATTTATTAATTGTATCTCATAAACCAGTTTTTTTTTCGACTTTCGCATTATCCAATTAACCGATTTTAATCAAATTTTGATTTTATACAAAAGCTTCTAAAAATTCAAAATAATAATGCAACTTAAAAAAAAATAATTTTTTAAAAATATCAAAATTATTTTTTGAAAAAAAAAAACTATATTTCAACAACGATTTTGTTAGAACTCGAGTTTTTTACTCTTTATTAATAAATATTATAAATTGGGGTACCGATTAAATTGCCTCAAAAATCATTTAAAATAATTTTTTAAAATACACATTTAAAAAAAAATACATATATAAAAAAATATAAAAAAAAACATACATACCTTTTAAAAAAAAAAACACTTTTTTACAGAAAAGTATTTTTTTAAACCGCTCAACTCATAAATTGAGATTTTTAAAAGAAATAGGTGCTTTACATCGCGTTGGTATCAAATATTGGTGCTTTATTAATTTATTTCTAATTATGTTGACTTTTTAACAACTTTTCATTTTTAATTGCATTAAGTGCAATGTGGTGCTACATTTTTCCTTTTTGTTTGCTCATATAATACTACCTTCAACTAAACTATGGGTCGTAGTTAATAAAATATAGGCTTCTATAACTAATTTATTTTTGTTTAAATTAGGTTTACAGTATTTAGACTTTAAATCCACAGTATATGATCGTAATCAAGAGCCATTTCGTACGACCCTGTCTTGGATTCTATTTGTTAACACAACTGAGTGAAAACTTATTCTTGGATAAACCCAAATAGAAACCAGGATCTCATGTTGTTTTTGTAATAAATGTTTTAAAAATAACCCTGCTCTAGATCCGTAGATAAACCAACACGTACAAACTGCTCCAAATCTCTTTAAAATGATAGTTAACCATTTTGAAAGCTTTAACTGTTACCTTGATTGCCATAAAAAAAAAAAAAAAATAATAGCATCAATTGGAATTAACATCTCATTTGAATAAAATGGGCTCAATTAGTTATTTATATTCTATGAGAAGATTTACATCATATTGATTTAAGCGAGATGCCGATCAATTAACGTAGAATTCAAAAATGTCTCGATTAAATGTTAATTACTTTCTAGGGCAAGAAGTATTGGTTTTGAGTTAATAAAAATCAAGACGTAAAAACAACATAACTTTGGGAAAAAAGGTGATGTTTGGGTGTTAGCATGATACTTATTAAAAATTAACTAACTATGAAGTTTTTTACTAAACTGTTTTAGTTTTAAACATTTTTTAACTAGTATCATACTTAACCTATTTTTTTAATAAACTTCAGCTGAACACGTGACAGTTCGTGCAAACCAGAAAGCAAACATACCATTTTTGATTGTCAAAGTGACATTTAGATGATATGATAATAAAAATTAAAACTATAGGTATTTGGTGATTTTAACTTTTTAGTAAAATGTTAAAAAGTAGCGCGATGGAAAATCTTGTTTCTAACCCAGCGTCATCCTTAAAATGCTTTAACATTGTACTTAATCGCCTAAATTTTTGCGCCATTGAGTTTGTACATTCATCAAGTTTAAATTATCACTGCAAACTTTATAGACATACGACTTTAGCTGATAAGTTTAAATTTAAATTGCTTAGGTCCAGTTTTTCAGTGCGAGTTTATCCCAATTTCGGAGTTAAACAAAATGTATCTTCTTAAAAAATGCTTTTTGCTTATTAAAATCTGAAGTTAATTCAACGAATTTGGTGATTTAACTCTGGATTAACTTAGTAGATATTTCTGACAGATGCATGACAAAACAGTATCGACATACAGAGGGCGTTTAGGGTTTCGGTAGGAGAAAGCTCATTTCCATAGTATCTCCCTTTGATTTCGATAGATTTTTAACAACTGAAAGTTTAGTTTGACTATAAACCTCTGATAATTTCAGTCTAAAGTTTTGTCAAAGTCCATAAACAAAAAAATTGTACCAACATTGGTAGAAATTGGCGGATTTGGAAAGTAAACGAACAGATTTAATAATTCTCTAGAACACTGCTTCTTTGTTAAATCATGTTCAATTTATATGCAGGATAAACTAGCTCTGGTTTATCTAAGATTTATAAACTGGACAAATCAGAGTTTAAGAATGTGTGATTCAATCAAGTGATACGAAGTGTATTTTTCTTAAATCAAACATACTCGTTTAAGGTTTTTTTCTTTGAAATTATAATAAAGCAAGATTAACCTTTAAATATAAGGATTATTTTTTTTTAACCTAAATACACATATCATCCATCATTGTTAGAATTTCAAATTTCTGTTTAATCAATAATAATCTAAACTCGCAATGCAACTACATACGACCCGAAGGTGTATTTTATTTTATTTGCTTTTTTACTTTTATTAGCTTTCTTATCACGACATATGTTCTTCAATTTCTACAATTTGCTTTTTAATTTGCCTCAAGCTGTTAGTCTACATACGAGTATAGGTACATACATGATATATTTTCAATTTGAATTTTATCAGCATTTAAAGCAAACCTAGTTTCTCTTTACCTCAATTTCAACCTATGCCATATACAATAACATGTGTAGGTTTAAAAATAGAACGTCAAAATGTTGTAACTACTTTGAATAATTCAAATTCAACCCGAAAGCCTTATAAAACGCCCAAAAGTACACCACATACAAACAAATTTTGAAACTTATCTATGCCTGCGCCTGTATACCGTTGGGTTGAGAATGAGATATATATTTATAATTGCATTTGCATTAATTTGAATTCTTTACAACCACTTTGGGGATATTAACATAAATTGTGATTGTTGTCAATACAAAATTGTTCCGCAGACTTACTTGTAAAATATATGTATAATTTGTTTGGGAAAACAATTTTGTGAAAAACTGTTTTGCCTTTGTTTTTTTTTTTTGTTGTAAAAACAAAACAAAAACAAAAAAAAACGTGGGAAAGAAAATTTTGAATGGAACTTGTGTTTTGATTTTTCTATAGTTAATTGCATTAAAAACTTATGAATGTATTTTAATGCAGATACATGCAATTAACTAACCGGAAAATAAACAATTATTGTTTAAATATAGACATATAATATAGACATATAATTTTTTGTGTCTGCCTTCATTTTGTTAAAAAACAAAATATTTCCATTCTTGATGAATGATTAGATTTTTTTTCTGTTTTTTTTTTATCAATGGAATCAACATTGTGATTTGAATTGAAATGTTTTTCTTTTTTTTTATAAAACAATTTTGTGCCTGGTGCGGGCTTTGTAGTTTATCACGGATGTATCCATTTACCTAACTCCCTATTGATGATATATTTTCATATGTATGAATATGGGTAAGTGGTTGTAGAGTTTGATTGTTATAATATTCTGCGAATATTATTTTGTTAGTTGAAAATTGAAAATTAGTATCGAAACATATTTTGTTGATTAAACAACATGTCGGATGATAATAAACGTAAAGTTGAAAGTGCTACGCAAGGCTTAGATCCAGATAAAAACCAAGCATCAATAACAGATCTAGAAATAAAATCGAATTCGGCTCCATTTCTACCAAAAATCAATGATCAATTCTCAGAGTCCATTACAACTTCATCGCCAATCATAACATCAATACCAGCTCCAAACTCAGGTCTTGAATTAGATCAAGAGTCAGTTAAAGTGTTAGCTCCGGACTCTGCTCCAGACTCTGCTCCAGACTCTGCTCCAGACTCTGCTCCAGACTCTGCTCCAGACTCTGCTCCAGACTCTGCTCCAGACTCTGCTCCAGACTCTACTCCACACTCTGCTCTAGACTCTGCACCAGACTCTGCTCTAGACTTTCCACCAGACTCAGCTGCGGAATTAGCTTCAGTCTCAGCTTCAGGCTTAGCGTCAAACTCACCCCCAGACTGTGCACCAGAATTAGCTCCAAACTCAGCTAAAGTTGTAGCCAAAGCTGGAGATATTAAAGAGGATGAAGAGGTAGATTGTCAAATATAAATTCTACTAGACATAAGTATATTTTTTTAATAACTTTAAATGAGTGCAAACGTTTTGATTTTACGAATATATTATGAGCTATTAATAAACAGTCGTGTAATATTCAGCCAAAATTTGACCTTGAATTTCAGGCACGCGATGTATATTTTTTGCTATTTAACAAATTTATAACATATTCTAAAACTGACTCTAGAACGTGTTTTTTGTTTTTTTTTTTTTTATAAGAAATGTGTTATTGTGAATAAACATAATGACAATTAGAAAATTGGAACAATGACTTATTTACTATTTTCTTTTGTTTGTTTTTTTTTTTTTTTTATAACAAGTGCGTAATGATTTATGTTTATAATAATTGAGAAGTAATTAAGGAGAAAGAAAATGCTTGATTTTTGGCATTGTAGAGATTGGAGAACATTTTTATCTATTGCGGGTTTATGAAATTATAAGCAATCAACACATAAATTATTCCTGAATTTGATTGAAACATTTTTTTAATTAAAAACCTTAATAATATTAATACTACAAAAACGAAATGTTTATGTAACTAATTTTTTCCATTTTTTGTTCTTCAAATTTATATATAGCGCAGGAAAATTAGACTTTCACTTCGAAAACATTTCGACAAAGCTGGATTTTTAAAAAAAGTAGGTACCTTACAATTGGAACAAACATTTGATTTTGTGCAATGAAAGTGGCACAGTTTAGTTTTTTTTAAATTTCTCGAAAACTATTAGTTTTTTGGAAAAAGACGTCAGGGCAAAAATTGTAGCTTCTGAAATTGTACACAAAAAGGCTATGACACTTTTTTTTTCGTATGAACAATAGATTTTAAGAAAAACGTGCGCTATAGAACAGTTTTTGTTGTAATTATTTCTTTAAAAAAGTGAACAGTTTTCGAGTAATTTACAAAAAACTAAATTTCGCTACTTTTACTCCACAAAACCAGAAGCAATAGTTGAAGTGTAAAACGTTAAAATAAAGCTCTCTACCAAAATTTAGCTATGTCCAAATTTTTACGAATTTTTTTCAAAATCTTAATTTACTGGAGTTACATCTAGAGAAAAGGCTAAGGTAACTGGATTTTTTCGTGGATTAGGCCTTCTGTGAAACCACAAACAATTTCAGTGTATCAGCGATTTTTTCCGAGTCAAATGCTTTATTGACTGGACTAAGTATAGTAGATGTGAAAAAAGACTGCAAAAGGAGTTTTAACGTGCGTCGAAACAAAAACCACAGAAGCATGTTTGGTGAATCTAGAGAATATTAAAAGTTTTTACTTATTACAAAACACTTCCTTGTCATAGAGTCAAAATTATTAAAGGTATAACAATACATATCACCCTTCAACTCTAAATTTATGATTATAAATTACCTAACATATACTGGCACGTCCTGCTGCTTGACCTATAAAAAAATTTTAAGTCACACAATTGTTTTCCGCAGACGGCTAGTCGGAAATCTTTGACTTCGAAACTGTTGTCCATTTAATTTATATGCCAAACAATCATTATTAATTTTCAAGTCAATTTTTTAACTCAATTTTAACCATTTATAAATAAAAATAATCTAGACCTATTCTACTTGAAGAACGCAACTGATAAGAAAAACTTAAATCCAAAAGAAGACTTACCCAAAACGGTGATCCTTAAACATATAGTCTGTCCCACCTTACTTCTATTTTATTTTTATTTTTGTGTTACACATCCAACTATAATTTTTCATAATAAAATATAAACATTGATAACTGCAAATGTATAAAAGTATCTACATGTAATCCTTTCACTAACATAAAGCAACCAAACGAGTACCACAAATCATTATTTTTCTCTTTCCTTAGCACACCCTTTTTCCTCTTATCAAACAATGTCAAAAATTACTCAAAAAAAAAAAAAAACAACAAAAACCCAAACAAAAACTAAAACCACAATTCAAAGTTTTGACATTATTTTGTATTCAGAACTAATAGTTGAACCTTTTGAGACTGTGGGATCCAATTTTTCACTTTTCTTTTTTGTTTGTCCCTCCCCATTCTCTTACTACAATACAAAACAACAAATTCCACCTTTCTTCTGTATTGATTGTTCTGAAACACAACCCACTTTTGTTTTCCTGGAGTCTGTAGCTATCCTACAAAAATAACCTTTTGAATATTTTTCAGATAATAATAACTTTTTTGTGTTCTTATTTATTGTTTAAGTTCTGTCTAGAAGGGGTGGCAGTGTATATACACAATAATAATTTGTTTTTGGATGAAAGTTCATTTAACTTTGGGATGAGGCATGAGGAATTTACATTTTATTTTATATTCCTCCCTTGACAATTACATATTTAACATCAACAGCTCTTAGTTAATTTTAACAAAAATAATTAATTTGAGAATTTTTTCTTTCCATATTTTTAGGCGGGATCCACATTAACCCCCGAGATGCTTCTCTCCACAGCGGAATCGTCAACTTATACCGCCCAAGAAGTTGCCGGTCGGTTGCAGGTTGACGTTCGTACCGGACTCAAATGGACCGAAGCAAAATATCGAGCCAAAATAATTGGCCATAATGAACTGAATGTGATTGAAGAGGATCCCACCTGGAAGAAATACATTGAACAATTTAAGAATCCATTGATTCTGCTGCTTTTGGGTTCGGCAGCAGTTTCAATTTTTATGAAACAGTTTGACGATGCAGTTAGTATAACGATTGCGATAATAATTGTCGTGACAGTGGCATTCATTCAAGAATACCGCTCAGAGAAGTCACTGGAAGAGCTCAAGAAACTAGTACCACCAGAATGTCATTGTTTGCGAGAAGGCAGGTTAGACACATTTCTGGCGAGGGAACTTGTGCCCGGCGATGTAGTCTATTTGAATGTTGGCGATCGGGTGCCGGCAGATGTGAGGCTATTCGATGCAATCGATTTGTCCATTGATGAGTCGAGTTTTACTGGAGAAACAGAACCGGGAAGGAAATGTACTGAATTGGTCTTGAATAATAGTGGCAATAAGGATCACACCAATATGAAGAATATTGCCTTTATGGGTACTTTGGTTCGATGTGGAAATGGAAAGGTAAGGTTAATTGAATTTTGATGTTATGAGCCAAATTCTAATTGCAAAATCTCTTATTTCAGGGAATTGTTGTGAGTACGGGTGAACGCAGTGAATTCGGTGAAGTCTTCAAGATGATGCAAGCCGAAGAAGCGCCTAAAACTCCTCTCCAGAAATCAATGGATATTCTGGGAGCTCAATTGAGTTTCTATTCATTCCTCATAATCGGAGTTATTATGCTTCTTGGATGGTTGCAGGGTAAACCCCTGACAGAGATGTTTAATATCAGTGTGAGTCTTGCCGTAGCAGCCATTCCTGAAGGTCTGCCCATTGTCGTGACAGTGACTCTGGCCCTCGGTGTGATGAGAATGGCCAAACGAAATGCTATTGTAAAGAAACTCCCAACTGTGGAGACATTAGGTTGTGTAAATGTGATCTGTTCCGACAAGACCGGTACCCTAACTAAAAACGAAATGACGGTTACTGTGATAATAACCTCCGATGGCTATATGGCCGATGTGACTGGAGCTGGCTATAACGATCAAGGTGAAATTCACATTAGGAATTGCAATAATGTTGAAGTGGCTAAACAGAATATCACAAGTTTACTAGAAATCGGTGCTGTCTGTAATAATGCTTATATACAAAATGAAACATTACTTGGACAGCCAACAGAGGGAGCTTTAATTGCAGTTGCAATGAAAAATGGAATGTATGCCACAGCTGAGAATTATGTTCGCATTCAAGAGTATCCATTTTCATCGGAACAAAAAATGATGGCAGTAAAATGTATTCATAAGTACAATAACAACAACAAGGAGGAGCTATTTTTTGCTAAAGGTGCTTTGGAAATGCTTTTGCCACAATGCACAAAGTATATGTACGGAGCGCAGGCATTAACTCTTTCCAAACAAAATGAAGCTGAATTTTTGGCTGAGGCTTATGAAATTGGTAGGAAAGGACTGAGAGTATTGGCACTAGCTAAGGGTAAATCGCTGCAGGATTTGATTTATTGTGGCCTAGTTGGAATCACTGATCCACCAAGGCCGTTGGTGCGAGAATCAATTGAATTGCTTATGCAAAGTGGGGTTAGGGTGAAGATGGTGACTGGAGATGCACAGGAGACCGCTATGGCTATTGGTGAGTTTTGTCTTTTTTAGTTAAATTAAATTTAATAAATACGTTTTTTTTTATAATTTAAGAAGGTCTGTTTTGAGGATTTTAAAGTACAGTGGGGTATTTTAAGATATTTTTAATATTTTTTATAAGAAGAATAGTCTGAGAAAGGATTCAATTAACTCACTAGGTTTTAAGTTACATTTGGCTGCTCAATTTACTTCTTATAGAGTTATTCTTCCATTTGTAGAAAAATAAGTCAATTCGACCACGGCTCCCCACTGGCCATAGAAATGTCCTCTTGCCTCGCGTACTTCGTACGATGGTGCATCCAAGGCCGTGAAATAGAATTTCTAAAGCGTCAATTGGCTTAAGGCTTTTCGAATTTCAGAAAGAGTAGATAACAAACATGTGAAACATTTCCTAATTTTAAAATTGTATTCTGTAACAATATTCTCATAATGGGAATATTTAAAACTTTCATTATTTTCAATTTATTTTGTTTTATTTTTTTACAAAAGTTCCAAGAATATCTAAGTTTTCATAAAGAAAATATTCAAAATGCCTACAAGAATAAAAAAAAATAAAAACAACAAGAAACTAAAATAACTTAAATTTGCATATATTCAAAAATCAATTTATTTCCCAGGGAATTGAGAGAAAACTGCAACTACTTTCCATTTACATACATCACCAACTTTGCTCCTTTATGCGCGATGCAAGTTGTGTATACATACATAGATATGTATATGCAAATATGCTTCACTTGACAATGGAAACTCCTTGCAAAAGTCTTCAAGAGAGTAAATCCGAAAATCCAAAGAAGCTTATATAAATTCAGGAGAAAAACCAACTCGGAAGAAGATTAGGTAATGTTTGCAATTTGGCAGAAGTTGTTTTTCGTTTGCAAAAACATGTTCCACATACGCCCCAGTGACCTTTTGATTAAGCCCACAATGGGAAATCACTTTTTCAAAGTTCTTCTATTTGTATTCCCTTGTGCATTCATTAAGAGTATTTTTTTTTTTGCTCTTGAAATTTTTCTTTTTCTTGGCAAAAAAGTAGTTTTATAGAAAATAGATGAAAAAGTTAAAAGCTTCCAATGAGAGTGATAGAAAAAAAAAACAAAATAGAGAAGAAAATGACAAAACTTTTCCATTTTCCATAAATTATGAGTTTATGATCATCTTAAGTTTTTTTCCCTTTTAAACTTAAACACATAATTTGTAAAAAAAAAAAAGAACTCGCGTCCATTGGTTATTTAATTAAAGCTGCACCGAACAAATTTACACGAACAATGTGTGAAAGTATTATGAAAGCCTGAACCATCAGTAGTAGTAGATAGTTGTTGTGTGTCCTTTAGAGATGAAGTTCATTCATACGAAGGGCAAAGGGAGAAAAAATAAAATAATGAGACTTTTAGCCGATGGAAAGGATGAACATTTTTCTCCATGACAATGCACCTGCAAGAACGGCAGCAGGAGCAACATCAGAAGCAGTTTTAGTTAGAAGTTATTTTCTGGCTGCGGAACCAGCAAAGCAGCTAGGAGACGACATCAGTGACAGAAGTGGATGTTCAAGTGCAAGGACATTGTATACGTGTTTTGTTAAGCTATAGTCTAAGCATTACCTGCAGTTATTTTCATCCTCTGTGTGATTGTATGAGTGTGTTTGTGTGGGTTGGGTATTTTTCTCAATTTATTGTCATTTTTCATCTTCATTTACCTGTGAAGTTTTTCATTTTTATTATTTCTTTGGTATTTTTTTTTTTTTAACTATATTCTCTATTGAACTGAACCAGCAGAACCAGTGTAGACGTGGTGATGTTGATGACACAATAGAATGAGAAAACGCGTAGTATAGTGTTTTTGTGCAAATTGAAGGAGTTTCGAGATATCTTTCTCATTCTCTTAGTTGATGTAGGATATTCTACCTGACTGAGACGAGAGATGAAAAGTTTTCACTTCAACTATAAATTAAATTAAAGTCTTTTTAAGGACTTTTTGTGGAAGTCTCATACACATACACCTGGGTGAAGACAATAAAAGTTCATACAAGTTGACGAGTAAAAATAAATAAATACAAAAAATGGTTTTTAAGAAAATACCAGCAGTCTTAAAAGGTGAAATGAAGTTCATAAGTAATTAAATTATTGTTTTGGTTTCATTTCATAACTGTTAATGAAAAGTTAAGAGTTTTTAAATGGCGGTTTTTAAGTGAAATTAAAATTGTCAGTAAAAACGAAAATACAATTTGTGTCTTATAGTTTGTGAAGTTATTAAAGTAGCTTAATTTTTTGGTACTTATTAGAAATTGTGGATTCTTAATTTTATTTTGGAATCTTTAAAAAAATACAAGAGCTTAGGAAAACGAAAATAAAAAAAATACATTGGGCATTGAAAAATCATGGAATATCAGCGAATGGAATTTTGCTATGTAAAATTAATAGTCGGGTGATTTGTGTGGCACTAAGATAAAATCCAATATGTCAATTTTATTTGGGAAACAATTTTCGATCTTTACGGGCTTAAACATTCATAAACAAGATTCAAGATAAACTTATTAAAATGTTCGAAATAATGTACACATCCAAAGAAAAAATTTCTCCAAATTCTAAATTCTTCTTCTAAATCTGGGAAGAAAAATTAAAATATTATTTTCGATTTGAAATACCAAAAGTCGATTTTGGGCCGATTTTCTTTAAACTTGGTACATAGCGGTTTTTGAGCATTCCCCCGGAACGTTACCTGCGTACAATTGTTTTTTTTAAGCAAAAAATTAAAATCTTAAAGGAAAAAACGTGCCCACAGTAAAAAAAAATACAGTAATTAACAAAACAGCATTTTATAAAAAAAATAACGAAAAATGGTTATAAATGGTACCTCCCATAGAACCATTTTTTTGATTTTCGATTTTTCTCAAAACTGGTTTAACTGATTTTGTATTGGGAAAAAAGTTTTATCTATCTTTTAAAAATGGTATCTTTTATAGTTAAAACCATTTTTTTGGTTTTCGACTTTCTCATTATCTTTTTAATCGATTTTAGTGAAATTTGTGGAAAATGTAAAAAGTTCACAAAAATTTATTTTCGGTTTGATGTATTTTTTTTTATATCTAAAAAAATTTTAAATCTTGGAATGAGTTGAAAAAAATAGAAAATCACATAAAACTGCTGTGTACCAAATGGCAAATCAGGGGTGCCAGCATGTAACTTGGTACAATCGAGTTGAGTCGATATAATCGAGCATAGACTGTTCCTAATTTTGTTCAATCGAATCGAAAACAGTCGACCGAGTTAAATTAGGAACTGCCTATCCTCGATTATATAAATGAATTCGATTGTATCAAAGTTACGTGCTAGACCCCCAGTCCACTCGTTTAGTCTCTAGCTCAAATTACAGTGGACGCATAGACACACAGATCGACGGACGGTATGACGACCCCCACTTTTTCGAATTTCTCCATCATCGTAAAACCTTGTTTTTTTTTGTACACAAAATAATGAATTTTTTCAGGAGTTCTGACTTAATTCTTGACAAATACTTCAAGACTCAAGAGTATCTCTTGTCCTGAAAAAGTGCCTCTGGAGCTGTTCGAATCTGGCAGAAAATTGAAGGTTCCCTCCATTTCCTTCGACTTACAATACGCATAGAAGATTAGTTGAGATTCTTAGGATCTGGTTATCCTATGCTAATGATACGTATATATGAATATACGAAAACTACGTTGTAAATTTTTTTAAAGTTTTTCTTTATTTCAAAAAATATACTTCTCACTTTGGGTTTAAAAAAAAAAAATGAAGTGAACATAAAATATTTGTCAAGTTAGTTAGAAGGTACAATTTTTCACCTCAACTGATTTTTTACTAATGAAACATTGTGCATAAATATGATGTGTCTTTCGTTTAATAAGTTCATTTTCCGGTTCAATTTAAAATGTAATTGATTTTTCATTTAATGAACCATATACATACACTGACCAAACAAATGAATAAATTCCCTCTTATATTCATTTTTGTTTTTTAATTTACAAAAAAAAAAAAAATTAACCACAGATCATCACAGTCCTTGTGCCGAAACCACAAGTCTATCAATTTATTTATACATATGTGTGTATATTTTTGTTGTTAAACAGGAAGAAAAACAATCCTTTTCCCGGTGAATCGTGGAATTTATCAAATGAAAAATTTAAAAAAAAATAATAAAATATTGAAACGCAAATTGATTAGTTTTTGTGGTTCTTTTGCAAATCAAATATTTATATTTGTACTCAAAAAAAAAAAAAAGAAAGACAAAATACAATCTGTCTCTATCAGGTTATATTTGAAAAACACGCAACCGCGGTAAAACATTGTTGATGTTGGTGATGATGATGATGATGAATTTATATCAAAAATGATGCCATCCTTTCCATTGTCCAACCAACAACCACAATCAAATTATTACCAGACCATCAATGTTCGCTTTTTTTTTTTTTTTGCTGGAGCAAAAATATTTCATTTCTTTTCAAGTAAAGCCCATAAAATATAATCGACCAAGTTGCTATCATGAGAAACCATTTGTAGAGATTCTTCCTTGTATTTCGAGAAGGAAATGAAAAAAAAATCAGTCTAAGGAAACAACAGACAATAAAACATCCCGCTGGTATTTCCTATTCACCGCAGCAGGAATCCTTTCTTTCCCCTCTCTCTCTGTTAATTTCATTATTTCATTTGAAAATGCCGAAAGAGGATGTTCCAGGACATCCTACCCGCATACATTTTTGTATTTTTTTTTATATATCTTTTAGCTCGTCTTAAATGAATGAATGTTTACACTGAAAACGCAACAAACCAAAACAGTGTTCCCTTCCCCTATGTTGAGTTTGAATGGTACTGCGGAGAATATCCTGAAGAGAATCCTTACAAAATATTTCATCTCATCGGGATGTTTTTGATGAGAGTTACTGTATACACAAACTTTGGTGAAAAAAAAACAAATAAAAAAACGCACAAAAAATTATTCTAAAAAGTAAAGAAAAACTAATTGACGAAGCCAGAAAAGAGATGAGATGAATTCTTTAAAAAATAAATTCAAATGAAGTGGCAATGAGAATTCTATAGCTTATACCTTTCAGTCATTGCCATAGCTTATACATATATATGTTTTCCCTAACTTCCAATCCAAACCGCATAAAATATTTGAAACTTTCTAAATGGCCAACAGCAGTAGAAGCAAAAATCATCCACTGGAAAATCACTATTGAAACTTAAAATTCACAAAACTCACACTCAAATGAAGGACAGAGAATGAGAGAGATGGAGAAAGAAAGTAAGCAGTCAGGAGAATATTGCATTTTATATATAGAAGACAAACCCAAAAGAAAGTCTCTTTCGAGGTGTACCTATATTTTTGTTGAAAAGTTTGAATATGCTTCCCCGAAATGGCCACAGAGGAATGCCACAAAACTATCTTTAAATTACTTACATACATACATACAAATTATACACACAACCATATGAGATTAGCAGCTTGTTTCTCGTTTCCTAATGTACAGTGCTGCAGCTGAAGAAAAACAAAAAGGTCCTTAATGCACTTCCGTCTCTTGGCTTATATATGTACATAGATATGTACATACAAAAAAAGGAGTGAAATAGAAGAACAGAACTAGAGAGGTTTCTAATTTTTTGTTTTGTCCACAGAAAAAATAAAAGTCGATTGTGGGAAAAAACTTTGTACTGATTCATTTTTTATGTAGTTCTTTTTTTTGCCTTTCCAGAAAGAACATATCCTTTTCCAGTTTATATACTCTTATATATTTTGACTGGGTACGAATCCTAATCGACGACTACCAAGTCGATGTCCAGTTAACGACCATCCATACGTGACATTACAAAAAAAAGAAAAACTGAAAAACGAACATGAATGATTTAACATGTTTGTTCGGATTGAAATTCAAGTACCGATAGTTAGGGTAGTTTGTTTAGTTCACAGAGCAAAAAAAATATGGCTATTGATTAGGTTTAAAGATGAAAATAAAAAGATTTAGAAAAAAGATGAATGGTTTCGTATTTATTGATGTGTAATGAAAAATGCTTCAAAATCTATATTGATCTAAAAGAAATTTTAAACCGATTTTTCGATTCCATTGTTATGTATTGTTGGATAATCAGCATCGTTGATTTTGGGACAGCAGAATCAAACTTTTCAGTCAACATGTTTTAATCCAGATTGTTTTGCCGGACTTATAATACATATGGTGGCATAAAGAAGAGTGAGTGTATATCAACATCTAAGGCCCGACAATTTTTGTTGATCATTTTTGGTTTCACAATTGCTTAAAAATTGTCATGTTATTCGGCCATACTTGCAAGTTTAAGAGAAAAAAAAAACAATAAAATCCATGCACATACCTGAAAACTGGTATATTCAAAGCTCACTTGGGAAATCATAAATTTACATTATAAATATAAACTAATAGCCGCGTTTTATTATCTACGGATCTGGATCAGAATCATCCCATGAAAATAAAACCATACGGATCCTAATGACAAAAGTGTTTTATATGCTCCTCTCTTTTTTTCTTATGTTTGTTTGTTTTTCATGTAAATACTGTCTTTTTTCTTAACATTACAATTTGTACTCCCTGCAGACAGACTGTCGCTGAAATTACCAATAGGTGGCTCTGATGGTGCTAATTTTTTTTTTTTTGATAAATATTATATTTTTTTTTGTATATAAATTTGACAGAACTTCGAACTAACATTGGAGGACATAGGGTACGTTCAAAAGCATAAGAGTCTTGACGGTAAGGCAAGTTAATAGTTTCTGATTGGTCAGCTGTCAAAAAATTGCCTTTCAATGAAGGTAAAGTGGAAAGCTATTCAAAAAATATGTCTAGTTGGTTACTGCAACTTATTGCTACAAGTTGCTACTTTTCATTTTTGTCCCTATGGGATTTGACAAGAAATTGTGCTACGTGCGTGGTACGACGTCGTTAAACGTTCCGAGTTACTAAACAGACATATTATCTCCCTTCATATCAAATCAAGTGTATTTTTACCAAATATCAGCTGATTAATATTTTTGTCACTTAACAGCAAGCTGAACTTCATTGTTCTGTTTGTTTAATGTTGTTGGGTGAAGTAGTTCATAGAAAATCCTAGGATTTAATTAAAAATATGTAAGAAATAATAATTTTTGCCTTGTGTGAGGTGTTTTCCAGATAAACGTGTTATTTGGTACCTTTCTTTACTTCCCAAAACTGCCAATTTTGTCCAATTCTAGTCCAATTTTTTTTTTTATGGATTTTGACAGAACTTTGGGCTAAAATGGGTATTGTCAGTTTTGAAAGGTCAAGAAATATACCTATTATAAGTTTTTTCATTCTTATGACTGAATGTTAAGATTTGGAGAAAAATTCCAAGTTTGACATCTTTGACTACTTTAGAAATAAATCCTTACTCAATTTTTCCTAGTCCCTTGTGTCTGAACTATGTTGACTCAGGAGTGGAGTCGGCTAGGATGGTAAGTGATTGTCACGTCAACCATGGTCACATGTGATTGTCATTGAGTTTTCCGTCTGGGTAAGGTGACTCAATTCAATTTATTACTTTCCACTGACATTTGTCAAAAATATGGTTGCCATAGGGAATGTTTCAAATACTAGTAATGAGCTATTAGAAATACAGAACGAAAATGACGTATTTGCTATATAATTCCTATATCTTCATCTCCCGGAATTTAGAAAAAGTTGTACAATTTTTGTAGGCTGGTGGCAACTCTAATCGTAATGCGGCAGATACGTCAAATCTTAGACAAAGGAATATTTCTTATTACTTCTTATTCTTAGTGTCAAATTTGTTGGAAAATTACAATCACATTTTTGTTGTGATGGCTCTTTAGCTATCAAATGTGATATCATCTTACACAGACTGAATTGGTTGATCGCAAATCACCTTACACGATTCCGAACCAGCTTTTCTTGACAACCCCAAGAATTGTCAACACAAAACTGGGTTTTTCGATTTTCAAAAAAAGAGAAAAAAGAAATTCTGTGCTCAGTAATTAAAACATAAAATTTGTTTAAAATTAGTTTTAAAAATGAACTAAAACAACTTCAAGCATATCTCTTTTATATTTTTAATTATTATCTTTTAATTTTTTATTTAATTTCTATTTCAAAAATAAGCAATTACTTGCAGCAAGCGAATCCCCAAAAAAATATTTTGGCAGTTTATTCGTAACCTTAACTCACCACAGCAAAATAACTAGGTCTCAATCAGGATGAGTTTAGGGCAACCCTTCAAAAATCACAGAATTTGATTGTCAGGGAGAGATTAGGTATTTCAAAAAAAAACACTTTAGGACACCCCGGTTAACTTCAGGGCTCAACGAACACACATAAGAGGTCTGTTCGCTTACTTGCCGGAAACCTGCCATATTCTACCAGTTTTATATTTTTTATGAACTTTGACAGTCTTTTGGGATAAAAATTGTAAAAATGGGTAGTTTTGGGAAGTAAACGAACAAGGCTAATGCATACATCCGTCTAGTCATTTCAATTGTCAAAAACATTAATTCTAATAAAAACGTTTGCTCCAAACTAATTATCGCTATACAAATTTTTGACTCTTATCTTCAAAATTCTATAATCCCACTGGCACTGTTCCAAAAAATGTTAACATTTTTGTTCCCAATTTTTCTTCAATTGCCTCTTAATTCTTAAAATTGAATTGAGTTTCTTTATCAATAACATCTTAACCATAACCAAAAATGTCAAATATTTGCAGTCCATTAACTTTGCATACAATTTGAATAACTTCCACTACATTGCATTAAATAAGTTCACAATTATTACTGCTAGGAAAATTGCAGGGAGGTGTGAGAGCGTTAAGGAGCTTACAGCTCCTATAACTTCAAACAAAATGAACCTATACCAAAAGCCTCTGATAAATTCCTTGCTGCCTATATAACTCCCTCTCACTCAAATGATTTTCTTCAACAAAACTCCTCTTTTACATCTCAGTCCACTTACATTCTATACACACAATGGGATTACAGACAATTACAATGAAACCTCAGAAATTCCAGAAAATATCACTCAGGAGATTCAATTAATTGAAAAAAAAAATGAAAAAAAAAAGAATCGAAACGAAATGAAATGCATTTGAATGTTGTACGCGCACAAGAAATTCAATCTCCACTCAAACCCTCTGCAAGTTCCATTTAGATTTCTCTTAACGTCTATAGCACCGTAGGATTCATTTGCAGGACAACACAGACGAAAAGCTGCTCCATCACTTTACTTAGGAATTGGTTGAGCAATCGTTTTGCTAACCAACACAATCAAGTATAATCCATTTCAAGGAATACGTAGAAGAACTCTTCAAAAATACGGTTAGGTTATATCAAGGATATGATATAAGGCGTTGAAACGAACTATTTAGATCGAAATCATTCAGTCAGACGCAAGTAAGCAACTCGCCTCTTCTATCTCCTTAGGTATTGTGCGGAGATGTAAAAGGCATTCAAATGGAAACGAAGCAAACACAATTAATTGCACACGTAATTGAATTTTGCCAAAGTCTATATAGGAGGGATTAATGCATAAAGATGATAAAGAAGATTGTTATTATTTTTCTCATTGATTTCGCTAATTAGAATCTTTACAACCGAGACATAAATATGTGAGGGCAGCTGTTTAAGTATCTCGTAGACTTGATAACCTTGAAAATATATACATATGTTGCCTCGTAAATTCGTAGATTCATATCTCTTGCCTCCGTTTATTTAGATCAGTTTCTTATTAATTTTAGTAAAATATTACAAAATAAAACCAAATTTGTAGCGAGCTTTCTCCAAGTATTCCTTAAACTACCGTACCAATGCGTGAGGTTGTTATGTTCACTTAACCTTCTACCAGGTCTATTTGGAGTCATCATACAATTAATACAAACTATTTAATCCCTTTTCTTCTCTCCTAATATAGCAAATTTGATTGGAATCGATACAATCCACCATCAGACCCTTTCTGGACAAGAAATGGATCAACTTAACGACCATCAACTGGACAAAGTTGCTAATAATGTCAGTGTATTCTACAGAGTTACCCCACGACACAAACTCTCCATAGTCAAATCCCTCCAAAGAACTGGTAATATCGTCGGAATGACTGGTGATGGAGTAAATGATGGAGTTGCTCTAAAAAAAGCCGATATCGGCATAGCCATGGGCAAGAATGGTACAGATGTGTGCAAAGAGGCAGCTGATATGATCCTTGTGAATGACGATTTCCATACAATCATGTGAGTTTTATAAAATAGTCACTCCTGAGCTTTTTTTATTAATAATATTTTTTTAACCTATGTATTTTCAGAGCTGCAATTGAAGAAGGCAAAGCGATTTTCTATAACATTCGGAATTTTGTGCGATTCCAACTGAGCACATCCATTGCAGCCCTTTCCCTTATTGCCCTAGCTACTCTAATGGGCATAGCCAATCCCCTGAACGCCATGCAGATTCTTTGGATCAACATCATTATGGACGGACCACCAGCTCAATCTCTTGGTGTGGAACCAGTCGATCATGATGTCCTTAAGCAAAAACCTCGCAATGTCAAACAGCCAATGCTCACTAAATCGGTTATCGTTAATGTTCTTCTCAGTGCCAGTATTATAATCCTAGGCACACTCTGGGTATTCCAACGAGAAATGGCCGACGGTACACTTGGTAAAACAAAACGTGACACCACCATGACGTTCACCTGCTTTGTATTCTTCGATATGTTCAATGCGCTCAGTTGCCGTTCACAAACTAAAAGCGTCTTCAAGATCGGTCTAACCTCCAATCGAATGTTCCTCCTGGCTGTGGGATTCTCAATCATCGGACAGATGTTAGTGATCTATTTTCCTCCTCTACAAATGGTCTTTCAAACTGAGGCCCTCTCAGCCTATGACATACTCTTTTTATTGAGTCTCACATCATCAGTGCTAATTGTGGCCGAAATCAAAAAATGGTTCGAACGAACCATGGAACGAAAGATCTACAAGACCAGAACTGATTTGGATTTCGTATGACAAAACGCAAGCGCTGGAAGATTGTTAAAAAATGATTAAACTTAGAAAAAAAAGCAAAAGAATACAAATAAAATTAAAATAAATTAACGATAGATATATAGGTAGGGGGAGAGAGAGAGAAAAATAAACAAAAAGAGAGAGAGGGAGAGAGGAAAGAGAAAAAGAGCGAGAGACAGTATGAAATTGAATGCAAAATTTGCGTTTAATAATATGAGAGATATTTAGTTTGTTTATTTTATATAATTTTTTTTTTAAGATTTTGTTCGAATAAATAAATGAAAGTAAGCAAGAGACCAGATTAATAGTTTTAAAAATTTAAATTTATTTCATATGTTAATTTATACATAATTTATCATATAATTTTATTTTTTGTTTAACATCGGGCCGAGTTCATTGAGAATCTGTTAAAAATTTTTTTAATTCTTTTTAAATTTATACTTCTTAAATTTAAACAAAAATGCAAATTACCAAAATAAAGATTTAAAATGAGAAGAACTCCAAAGATAAATAATTGCCTCTTGAATGAATTCCTATCGGATTCTATAATACCTTTAATTCAATGGTATTTCACTTACATTTTGTTAAGATTCAAACTCGAATAAATTGGTGATAAACTTCCTTAGCAACAACGGTGATATTCAACATTTGGGATTTTTAAGATGAAAGTGAAATGATACCGTGAAAGGAATTAAAGATCTGAAGAATTCCAAAATAGAGGCCATAAACAAACATGAAAAAATAAAATCAGATGAAGAGATGAATAAGGATAGAAAATACATTAATTAAAAACTCTTTATTTCTTCTTAAAAATAAAAAAAAAATCAATAGAAAATAACACAAAAAATAATAACCATATGAGAAATATGAGAGAACAATTTCTTTTTGTGATATAATTATAAGCAAACATGTTCTTTATTTTAATTTTTAATTTTATGTTAATTCATTTATTATTGTGCACTTAATTAGTATTGGAGTTTGCTCTTTTTATGAATGTGTATTTTGATGAGAGTATTTTTTTAGAATAAATGGAGTTATTTTTAAGTTTTTAATTTGATATTATATATAATTGTAAATTGGTTCTATATAAATAATATGATTTCAAATAAATTTTAAGTTTAATTTACATTAAATTGTAATTGTTTTTTTGTCTCTGAATTTTTAAAATATTATTTTATCAATGGATTAAAAACAGAAGACTTCATGAGTTTTATTTTTTCACTGAGAGTTAAACTCATAATTTTATTAAAAATGTAACTTATTCGAATTTAAACTTCATCATGAAATTAAAAAAAAAATCTTTATTTTTTTTTTCCAAAATATTTGCAGACTACAGATGTATAATAATTCTTCGATAAATTGTTTCAACTGTATTCTGTATTTCGATCGAAATCGATTTCGAATTTCACTGCAAATGAAATTCCACGTTCTATATTTTTATCATTTTCGAAAATTTCAAAATCAACTCGTAGTGAAATTAGATTAGTTAACAAAAAAAAACTGTTTTCTATATCTAGTGCTGTTACTTTTGTGTGTGCATTTTGATCTATGGAACTCGAAAATGACATGTAGGCTTTAATGTCTTTTTAGATATTGGTCCCGATTTTTCGGGAGAATTCGCTGCAAACTTTTCTTAACACTTTTTGAACATTAAGTTTGAAGAAAAAAATTTTCTTTGATCGCGTTTAGTTTCGAAGAGTGTTGCATCGCATGTTATGCCTTTAATAAAATGTATATTTATGGATTCAGAGAAAAATTTCTTTTTTTTAACCACATGTGGGCATCATATATTGAGTTCTTCGTAGAAGTTAAATTTCTTTTCACCTTGCCAAAACAATAAGTACATACCTGCTCCTGCCTTCAGTAAAATTATTCAAGATCCTGTTAAGTCGGCCAAAAAAAATATTTTACATTTATTTCGTTATCAATTCCATATAAATCCATTTTTATTATATAATTATTTTGTTACATAATTATTGTTTTTTTTTTTTTTTTCTTTTAGCTCGCTTTTTTTTCTTATTTTTAGCTGGTGATAGTGACAAGAGTTAGTAGAAACCCTAATTAAAATAATACCTAAAGCAACAACAACCGCTCCTAAAATATATTTAAAAAATAAAAAGTGAAAATCATTAAAACAACATAAAATTTCTAAACATCTAAGGAATTTGAAAAAATCTTCTAGCGCGTTACGTTATGTTAACGTTATCATCCTATTCATATTAATCCATCTTTATCAATCCCTACGAATCACGTTGGAGGAATAGGAGTGCATAACAAAACAAAAACAAAAAAAAAAAAAATAAACCTACAATTTAAAAATTTGGACTTATTAGAAAATTGGATAAGAAACTTATAGTAAAACCAATTTTAAACATTGGTTAATTTTTAATTTTTTTTTCTATATTTTTTTTTTATTTTAAATTGAAATTAATTTTATTTCAAATTAACGCACAATTATTCACTTTATTATATTTGCAAAATAAAATTCCCAAAAAAATCTAATTTTTTTGTAGCGCACGAGGATTTAATTTAGAAAAATCTGAATCAAAATTAAAAAAAAAAAAAAAAACAAAAGAGAGTGGTACAATAAAGAACAACATAAATAAATAAAAACAAAAAGAAAACAATAACATGAACACCAATACCAAAAACTAACATCAAGAGCAAGCAATAAAACCGGTTTTCAAAATTGTTTAACAAAAATTTAAAAAAAGAAGATATTTTAATAGAAATAGCAAGTTACAATTTATTATTCTTATAAACAAAAAAAAAATATTGGTATATAATTAAAATAAATAATAAAACCTTCTTAATGTGTCATATTCAACTACAGAATAAATATAAATTTTAAAAGTAGTACACAAATTAAAAATAATAATATTTTCTTTTTTAACAAAAGAAAATGAAAAGAATAAAAACCCATCATCAAACGAAATCAATCACCTTTTGTCATTCCCATCATATCCATACCAATACAAAAAAATGAAACAAATTTGAAACCAAAATATTAATAGAATAGTTCAAAAGACAAAAATAATTGATAGAAGAATAGAAATAAAATACGAAAAAAAAATTAAATTTAGGTAAACAATTTTCCTTCTGTCTGTCTAAAGTCTGAAAGTAGTAAAAAGAACAAAGAGAGCGTGGTATTTAGAAAAAAATTTAATAAATAAAAATCTATGGCTTAAAATAAGATTGCCATTATCTTCACAGAAAAGAAATATATTTAAAGTGATTATAATCTTGAAAAAAAAAACATAGTAGAGTTCTTAAAACGGAACATTTTTTAAAACCCATTTTTACTACTTTCCATATATATAAATTAATAATATGTCAACATCCAACTAACATCATGTATTATTAATTGAAGGAATTGTTTCCTAGTAGACATTTTCGAAATCATCACACATATCACCTTTAGAACTTAAAATATAATGAAATAAATTACAAAAAAAAGAACTATTAGAAAACTCATCGACGTAAATCAACATCATGCTCATAAAACACTCTTTTATATCAACAAAAAAAAAAAAAAACAAAAAAACTTTCAGATTCATTCACTTTAAAAGAAAATCTTAAACTAAAATGTTAACACTTTTGATCATCATCATAAAAATCACAGCTAAAAAATGCTTCTATTTAATTTAAATTTAAACTTTTGTATATATGCATACTTAATATTGAAGTTAATTCTAAGAAAAATATGTTTTTATGTTTAAATGTGGAATCGGCTATGTGAGGGTCTCTATGGCGTATACGTACTATTTTTTTAAAATACCTTTTTACTCACATATTTATGTAAATCGCAGAAATCAGAGCTGGTTGAGTTGGTACTTGTGTGGAAGGTGCATTATCTGGCAAGGTGAATGTTTTGACCGGGCACTTCTTATAACTGGCTAAATCAAATAAGAACAAAAATAATACTTCTCTCATAAAAATTGTTTTTTTCCTAATTTTTGCAAATTCACACGAAATTTAACGAAACCCAATATTTCTTTCATTCCATACTTAATGTATGTTTATGTAAAACGGGCGAATTTTTAAATGATTTAAGTTAGAACTAGAATAGGCGGTAGCTGTCCGAAGCTAGAGTCAAAATCGAACGTAAAGTTGCTTTCCAAAACGTCAAATTCATAAGTCACCCATAATGCACTTGAGTGTTTGGAAGTGATTTTTTTGATTCTCTAAGCTAGCTGTCAGCCCACTTATGAAAGAACGGTCGGTGAGTGCTCACAAATGTCATTTTGTGCTTGAAAGCGATATGTATGTACATACATATCTAGGTATTGGATTCTTTACAGATTGAAAGAAAATGTAAATGTGAAATAATTTGGAAAGATATCTTGTGCTCCCTATTCCTCTTCACATAAATTGAGCCCATTTTTGTTTTTAATAAGAGCAACAAAACCGCAAAGTTGTGAAATAAAATCCTTTTGGCACAAAATAAAAAAAGAAATATTTGACGGAAAACGATTATTGCCAAATTTGTTGGATCGTTTTCGGCAGTGATTGCTTTAGGTAATTACCCAAGGCGAAGATAGTCGAAATCGCTTTGTACGACTACAATCAATAACAAACAGCCAAGCCACATTTACTCATATTAACTAATTTTCAATTAGTTCAAAAATTAAATTGACCTTTTAACTAATTTAGTTTTTAAAGCAATTTTGGTCATTATAAGCAAAACTGCTGCAAAATGTACTTCTCTCACTTAAAAAAAAATTACATACACACATCCACAATGGTAACAATAATTAGTTATATAAGATTTTATTAAATTAACAATTTTAAATCGCAATACAAAACAAAAATACATACATAAAGCAGAACAACAACAAAAAAAAAATATCGCTCACCTATTTTAAACCAAATTATAAACAAAATATGTATTAATTAATGTTTGGTGTATTTTATACAAAAACAAAATAAAGGACATAAACTACAATACATATACAATACATATGTATGTAAGTAATATGAATGTGAAATACAAAGACAAAAACAATTATAATGGCACACTCATATAATAATATATGAATTAATCTCTTGCTTCATTTCACATTCTTCTTTCACTTCGAATTATAATTATTGTTCTATCAAAATAAAAATCATTTATAAATATGAACTTAATCTTATATCTGTGCTACTAATTCTAAGTCAAATTTAAATCCTATGTTAGTTATTATAAAAGAAACAAAAAAGAAAAAAAAATTTCATTTTCATTTTCTTTAAAAAATCTCACAAAAACTTCAATTTCGTGAATGTATAAAATAATAATTTAATTTTTTTGTTGTTTATTTTCTCAAAGTTCTACGCAAAGAAAAAATAAAAACAATTTGAAATTATAAGTAACAAATCTTAACTTAAACTATTCGTACAACTATACATACATACATAAACTCTAATATCATTACCTTAATGTAACTTTACCTTGAATAAACACATCTTTGAACAACAAACAAACTAAAGTATGTCTATGTTAAAAGCTATATAAATTACATAACACAAAAAAAAAATACATTTACATTACAAAATATTATATTGCGTAAATTATTTTGACCAATAAACAAAATAAATTAAAAAAAAAAAAAAATAATGAATAAAGATGAGTTGCGCTACTATTTTGCGAATTTTTCATCATAATAATTTATTTAAAATACATATATATTTAATAAAATGAGTAAACAATAATAGTAAAAAAAAAAAAACTTATACATATTATTACGATATGAAAATCAAGAAAACCTAATAACAAAGAATTTAATAAAGATTTATGTAGAAACAAATCTAAGCTGTGTTGTTTTTTTTTATTGTTTTGGTGAATTTGTCGTTAAGTTTATCATCATGCACAACCAAAAAAAGAACTTAAAGAAAATCGTATAAGTTTTCAGAACTTTAACTGGCGAAATTGAGGTAAATGCCAAAGCACTATTAACAGGAATTATTCAAAATAGGTTAAATGCTTTTAACTCTTACAGAGCCAAGAACCAAAACGAATTCTTGATACGACTAAAAAAAGTTATCAAAAGGAAAACTTAAACTTTCGTTGTTTCAATTTGCAAGGCCATCCTAACTGAGGAGAGGAAAAACCAGAAGCAAGTACAAAGAAGCCCAGAATATTATCAATCCTCATTTTCGATATTTTCATACTCAGACTTATTGTGAGTTTCACTCGAAAAATATTTCTTCTTAAAATTTTTTTGTTCGCCCGGAATTTTAAGAGGTTAATAGTGAAAATTTAGGCTGTCAATGGCATTACATTCCACCCGAAATTAATTTTCACAACAAGTGAAATTTTTTGGATATGAAATTTCGGTTAAAATTCAATAAGAAAAACTCAGAATACGGCTGACTTAGTTTTTTGTTCTGAATATTACCTGCGAACGATTGTTGAATGAAAAAAACAACAAAAACAAAAAAATTATCCCAGAATTGAATTTTTTTCCATCAGAATTCTTTTTTCAATTAAAAGTTTAGTTTTCGCCACATTCCACTCCGCTTCTAAATTGTTAATAAAAAATTTATTAAAAAATTGGCAATTAAATTAAATTAAATTTTATTTTTACCTCCCGCCCTTTCTGAAGTCAACAAAATATGGACGTACAATCTGCCATACGCTGATGACATTTAGGACGTTTATGAAAATATCTTCTGCAATTCATCTGCGTTTGTTTGATCAAAAATCTGACTTTATGAACACGTCTAACGTAGGTCTTAGTTAGGCAGACGTTTATGAAAACACCCTAAATCAACAAAAGCTTCTCTTTTATACAAAACAAAAAAATAAAAACCCATTTTTCCAACAAAAAAATTAGCTACTAGCAAAATTTTTAATTTTCAGTATGAGCAGTTGGTAAGTACTTATTTTAATTTCTGTAAAAAAAAACTGGCAAAAGAATAGAAAAATTCTATTTGATATTTTTTTTTACAGGAATACTGCCAATTTCTCAGTCGTGTAAATCCAGCATTAATCTCCATGAAATCAAAAAACCTCAGTAAAATAATTCAAAAAAATTGTCTTTCTGTAGTGCGTTACGGATGTTAATATTATTATGGTTTTAGGTATCTGTGACAGATCAAAAAAGTTAACGGGTTGAACGAATTCATTGCTTACAAAATTATTCCACATTTTTCAAAGGAGTCCCAGCAGCGTTAAAAAAGGAGTCAATGTGACTCTAAAGAGTCCCGAAGGTAATACTGCTTTGGACTTTAATTTTGAGTAACTAAATATTTTTTTTTTGTGACTTTATCCTTTTCCCAGACGCTGCTTTTTCAATGTATTCCAATTCCAAGATTGAATAACACAAACCACCTAACTTATGTATTACGGTGTATCGAGTCGGCACGTATTCTTCGCGCACTTTTAAAGATTCACTTTCCTTAACACAAACAATTTTATCTGTATTCATGGAAAGCTTTAAAAAATATTGCTGTTCGTCAACGATTCGCTCTGATTTGTGTATTTAAAGATTTCTTGGAGGGGGATTTTCAAGAGAAATTTCAATAAAATGTAAAACTTTCTGCTATATAATCGTGAACCTTCCTTGGAATGAATTTCAAACGAACAAAATTTCAATAAAAGGAAGCCAAATTCTATTTCAGTCCCATCGCGAAAGAAATTTCCCCGAATTTTGGGAAATTTGGTAGCAGGAATCAACTTCAAAATTATTATGGAAAATATTCCTTTCAGCAAAATAATGTGAATAATTTTAAAATTTCAATGCAAACATTTCCGCAAGTCAGTTGTGGTGAAAAAATCATTTCGTGGGAGATTCGTGATGGGGAACATTTTGTCGGTGTAAAAAAATGTCTCAATAAATTGACGATAGGGTTGATTAAAAATCTATTCAAGATACATCACAGCAGTGGGGCTATAGCGAATAAAAATTTCCCTGTGAATGTCGAACATTGGGAACATAAATGATGCTCGAAAATTTCCCTCGGAATTTATTGGTATCGGGCAATAAATTTTCCAGGTGTATTTAACTGTCATTGCATGGGATTTTTGTTTGATGGAAATTAATTCCGGAGGAAATAAAATATTCCGAGGAAATTAACAAAATTTCTCTCGAAATTTTTGATAGGGCTCAATAAATTCTAAGTGAAATGTTACACCATTTACTATATACCATGATTTTTGAAATAAGGAACATTTCCAGGGAAATTTTAATTACTACAAAATTTTCTATTGCACACCTAGTCGTACAATTACAAAAGATCTAGTATTATAGATCTGAGGCCTAATTCCGTAAAACGAAAACGATCGAACGATATCGTTTTGCCAATAACTATCCCTATCATTCTCTTTAGATGTGATAGAGATGTATAAAGTCAAAACGGTATCGTTTGATCGTTTTCATTTTACGAAATTAGGCCCCTGGATGTTATAGATGGAATATCAGATGTATGTGTACTTATGTATGTATTGGTTTTAGAAATAAAGTTCTTATTCTGAACAGAAGAGAAAATGCTTTTAGATCTAAACACTGATTGCGACGTTTAACGCTCGATAAAAGTCGGAAGTAAAGTTGGGCGCGTTCATATTGGATTTTTCCCTAACGGCATTTGTCCGACCGATCATGGAAACGCTGATTAATATATTCAGCCTTATTATGAGTTTCGCCCGAACAACATTCCACCCGGAAAATTTGATATTTCACTTTTTGCCTCTTGTGAGTTTCACCAGAAATTTTGTGTTAAAAAAATTCCCCTTATTGTGAACATTCATTTCGGGCGGAATGTAATGTTATTGACAGCCTAAATGTTCACTTATTTTTAGTAGGCGAACGAAATTTTGTTCGGGCGAAACTCACAATAGCTTTTAAAATTCCGGGTGAATAAAAATTTTAAGGTGAAATATTTTTCGGGTGAAACTCACAATAAGGCTGATTAGAATCTTAAGAAAAATATCATGAAAAATTAATTATTTTCGCAGCAAACCAAAGGTTATTGCACTTGATATTTTACTCAAACCATGGTGGTAACCAAAGAATGTTTGTCCAAATTTTTGTTTTGGTTTTCTTACAAGACCGTAGATATTTCGCTATAGCTGTAGTTCAATTTTGTTAGTTTATCTCTCAATTCAATTGTCAGATATAGTCTTTGGTTAATTTGTTGGTGCTCGTTATTTCATGCTGCCTTTAAGCTACTGTCAAAAATTTCTTAGATTGGTTTAATTTTCTCCAAATTAGAGAAAATTAATTGATTTTTATTATCAGAATTGATCCATATAAATGTAGATTATCAAAAAACATGCATTACAACCAAAAGCGGACTTGCAGTCAAAGGGCCTCCATGTTAAGAAAAAATAGTAAAATGAGATAAAAATAAAGATAAAGGAGTGATTAGGATTACCTCCGAAAGCGGTGATACAAAAATTTTATGTGTAATTGAAGCCATTAACAGTCTGCAAATTTAATTTTTATTAATGTTTCCTACTTCTACCGAAACTTCGAAAATACTCACAGCAATCGAAATATCGTTGTTGTCTTTTCAATATTCTGTTTCTGCAGCCCTGAAATTTTATGGGACAGCTTTCCTTTATAAATGAAATGAAAGTATTTCAAAACATATATAGAATATAAAATTCACAAAGCGAGTAATTTTGGGGCCTCTTTAGGTTACCAATGGGGCCACGACAGCTGAATATTTAGTGTGAAAGCTCCAACTATAGTTTCGTTTAAAGTGTCTGAGAGTACTGTTAGGCCCTTACTCAATATTTATTCTTAAAGTCACCAATACAGTTTAAGGAGCTGGCTACAAAAGCTTTTTTTATCGACAGCTATTTGAAATATTAACATACGGTGCCACGTTGCTGAGCAGGTTGCAGTGAAGTTTTTGAATTACATCTATAAAATGACTGCAAAAAATGAAATAAAAACACAAACATCAATTTTATATTACAAGATTCATTTTTATTCATCATTCTTTTCTTGTATATAATATATAATAATTTTTTTGTAGATTTTTTTCATGTTAATTGTTTTTTTTTTGTTCATTTTATTTTTTTGCAAATTTAAGAATTAATTTCTGAATGGGTTTTGTGTGTTAGTTTTATTTTTTCTTTCTTAAATCTAAACTGAGGGGAAGATATTTCTTGCTTTTATTAAGTAGGGTGAGGGAAGTGGTGGTTAAGGGTGGAAGTTTAAATTTATATCATTTTGGAATAAGGGTTAAGATTTTTTTCTTCATTTTTGGGTGGTGGTGGGGGGAACAATTATTATTACAACAATGAAATTTTGAATTTTCTTTGTTTTTTTTTTCTTTCTATAAATTGTGTAATTTTATTTTTTTTGTATGTTTTTTGTTTTGTTTTATTTTTCTTACCATGACTTAGTTTTTACTTATACATAATGTTATAAATGAATGTTTGAATTTTGTTTTTTTTTTAATTTTTTAAATTTACTTTTTTATTTCTCTTGAAATGTAATCCTAAAATTTTTGTTAAATGTATTTTTGTTTTTTTTTTTAATTTTTATTAATTTTTTTTAAATTGTTGTTCGTGATATTTTTTGTTTATATATTTTGCTCCAAAAATGTCAATTTTTTATGGTTTATTTCTTAAATTGAATTTTTTTTCTATTGATATTTTTTTTTTATTATTTTCGACCATGACCTCTTTATTTTAAATTTATTTTATATTTCGTTCAAAATTTTTGTAGTTTTTGTATGTATTCATTGCCGGTGTGGAATTTTGTAATAGACTTAGATTAAATGTATGTTTTTTGGTTGCTTACACAATATTACGCAATAAAAATTATAATAATTATTAGGGTGATTAAATTTATGTCTTAAGTTTTTTTTCCAGTTGTATCTTTTTTTTCTTAATCTTAAATTTTAGTTTTAGTAGAAAGAAATTTGACAGAGGGAAATTGTTGAATGTTAACGGGATGGAAGAAAAATTTTGTGATCATTTAGCTATATTTTTGTTATTGTTTGGAAGCTATTATATTGTTGATGGATAATAATATGTAATATCATCTTCTATAAGCGTACTTAGAGAAGATGACTAACAAAAGAGCTATAATGACAAGATGTTTGGTATTATTAGTTTACAATGCTTAAGAACATGAATATTGTAGTTGTAGATCCGAGTTGTAGGTCTTAAATAAAAATTTACCTTTCTGTTTGATTAAATCAAACATGCCTCGAATAAATTAGTTTTCTCTGAACTACCGAGGCCTGAAGAATCCCCTAAAGTTGTACGTAAACTCATTCGCAATTTTTAATTGAACATAATTAAATGTTTACTTTATTTTTCGTTCACTGTCAATTGCAATGCACGAGATAATAAAAAGGATAACTTAATTCTTGTTGTGCAATTGAATTTTTAAAGAAAAAAATGTGTTTCAAAGAATGAAATTTTTATTCGTCATTTCGCATTTTTTTTTTAATAAAACTGCCGGAAAGTCACAATTTTATAGAAAAGAAAAGTAAACCGGTTAGTAGAGTACTTACAATATTTTGTTTCGCACAAAAATTAAGCCCATATGAAATAAGTGTGGTTAATTGTTTCCTGAGGAACTATACTTTAGGCTAAAAAAACGTGAAATTGTCATTTGCTTAATATATTTGAAAATTGATTTATGTCTTATTTGACAGATGAATTTTTTTGACATACACTAAGCATTTACTTATCAAAAAAGAAAGAAATTGTGCTTTGTAAAAATTTATTTTTTCAAAGATTACCTTTCGAAAATACGCAACTATTGTCAACCAAATTTATGTCTAGTTTACCTGTCTCATATCCTATTTCCTAACTGAACACTTAAATCAACTTTCACACCGTTAACACCTCCATACCCTTATTGTGACAATATGTTTGCCATATGAAAGATGATAAAATGTATGAACCAACGTTTTTTTTTCTTTGAGTTATATATCTTCACTGAAAGTTGACAGCTGTCAAAAGCTGTCATCCGCCCCAATCTATGGGTGTTTTTTTGTAGTTATAAAAATGAGAATTTGTTGAGGAAATTTGTAGTTAAACTTAAAAAAAAAACTATTTGAATATTTATAATTATATAAAACAACAAAATAAAACTAAGAAAACTATTTTCTATTTTGATTATATTTGTTTTAAAAATTATATTTATATTTTATTGTTCTATTGATTTGATTTTTTTCTTCTTCTATTTTTCTGATAAAATCATCGTTTTACGTTGTTCCTTTCTTTGCTTTTGTTTTTTTTTCTTTGGGTATAAGGTTTGTTGTTAATATCCATTTTGTTTTGGTTTTTTTAGAAAAGTGAGATTTTCAAATAATAATAATAATTTTTATTCTATTGGTTTTATTGACTATTGTGTTTTTTTTTTTGTTTTCTTATGTTTGTATTTTTTAATATATAATTGTACTATTTTTGTTGGTTTTTATTTAAAATGTATTTAACTGTGAGCTGTACAGAAATTATTTGAATAAAGAAAGAACAAAAAAAAACATACATTTGAGGTTGAATAAATAAATGATAAACTTAAATAACATTGATTGCATTTTATAGAAAAATAAATTTCTTTTTTTTTTGTATTTCATTTAGTTTTTTTAAAGTACATACATTTTTTGTCTGTAAAAATTTGTTGTAAATATTTAAAATTCTCACTTTCATTATTTTTCTTTTATTTTGTTCGTTTTTCAATCACATTTTGTGTGTGTTTTACGTTTTTTTTGTATTTGTTTTTAGCCAAAGAAGTTCCAGAAGAAGAAATTTGATGAAGAAATAAATCTATTGTATTGTGAGTGAGAGATATGTGTAAATAAAAGCTTTGTTAATATTTTCATATTTAATAAATTAATTAGATATTTTCTTTATTTTTCGTTTGGTTTTTGGATTTAAAATAAGAAATATTTTCAATTAATTTTATTTTTCTTAAAATTTCTTACTTTCCTTGTAGTTGGTTTCATCTATTGCAATAAACGTTCACAGATATACATATATAATATATATCTATAGTCCATTTCACCTTCATATATATATATATGTAAAGATATATAATTTAATAATATTTTATATACACAATATAAATATTTTTTTTTATTATTTTTATTTATGGTTTGCATTAAAAATAATTCAACAGTTTATTAAAAATTAATTTTCTTTGTTTATTTCTCTGCTATTGTTTGGTTTTTTTTCCCATTAATTATTACTTCATGTTTTTTTTTATTTAAGATTCTTTTTTTGTATATAAATAAATTCCTTACTATTGATTTGATCTATGTGTGTGAGTGTGTTTTTTTTTTCTTTCTTTTCTGTTATATAAAAAGAAATATCTATTTTAATATAATTATTATTAACATTTGCTGTAACTTAGAGAGAGAAAATTATAAAACAAGTTTTCTATTTTTTTCTGTTTCTTTAGATTTTTTTTCTTTACATCAGTTTCGATATTTTTATTTTATTGAGTTGTATAAAAAAGATTTGCTTTTATATTTTTTTTAATTTATATATATTTAGGTTTTGGTTTAGTTTTTTGTAATTTTTTTGTTTATTGTAAATTGTTTAATTTACGGTTTTGCTATTTTTTTGTGGTTTGTTTTGTTTTTATATTTTTCTTTCGGTAATCTGTTGCTTGTAAAAAAGAAACTGGTAAAAGATTGAATAAAAACAATATTTAAAGTTATAGTTCTATGGCACATTGTTGCAAAGAGTTGAATTCTAATAATATTTTTGAAGTTGAAATAAAAAGTTGTTGTTGTTTTTTTTTTATTTATTTTTTGTTTGTTTTTAAGGTTGGTTTTAAAATTGATGATGTGTATCTTAAAAGCAAGTTTAAGGTTACTGGTTAACAAATGCATATAGAATTAGTGGAAAGAAATATTTTTTTATATATTTTTATATTGTAGAACTGTAGGTAGGTATATCACATTTTAAAGTAAAAAATATTTTAAACGTAGATAAAATGAAAATGTCTCATAACAATGTTTAATGATTTTTTAAAAAGAAAACAAAATTATGATTAGGTTACGTCTTTGTTTTGAATAAAAGAATTTAAATGCACATAGATTATCTCACTTGAAAGTAGCAAATAGTTTGTGTTAAAAATTTCAATAGCTAAAGTAATTAGAGAAAAAAGTAACTCATGTGAGAAAGATATTTAAAAAAATAGAAAAATATAGATCCTCTTGAAAACGTTCGCAATAAAATGTAAGCACTCAAATCAGTTAAGGCCTATCAAATTAGGATCAGTAATAAGTCGGAACAAACAGTTTAAACAAAACTAATTTGTAGGTTCTGAATGCATGAAAAAAAACAGCATGTGCTTAAAAAAGTAACAGACATACACTCCTTTTTAATTTATAAAGGGTGTTTCTTTATTCATATATGTTTTTTTAATTGGCAACTCTGTTTCCAGTGACAATAAAATTTACAGCTGAAAGGTGAATTGCGCTGAGTAGATATAACTATTTCATCATGAAGTGACTTATTCCAAAACAACAGTTGGAATTGTAATTTTTGGCATACGGGTACAGCTGTCCTTTATATGTACCTATAGAATTTATTTATAGAGAAGCAACCATAATAATGTAGGGTAAGACAAAGCATCCTTGAATTATATTGTGGAAAACCATGATTCATCGTTAAGTTTTTCGTGTATTTTGCCTTATACATTTTGTTATAAACTAACATTAACATTTAGCCTGACTGAGTTTCACCCGAAAAATATTTCACTATAAAATTTTTTGTTCTCCCGGAATTTAAAAAGCGAGAACTGTAAGTTTCCCCGCACGAAATTTCTTTCGCCTACTAAAAATAATTGAAAATTTCGGCTGTCAATGGCATTACATTCCGACCGAAATGAATGTTCACAATAAGAGGAATTTTTAGAACATGAAATTTTGGGTGAAATTCACAATAAGCGAAAGTAGAATGTCAAATTTTCTGGGTGGAATAACGTTTGGGTGAAACTGACAATATAAGACTGAGTAACATTTCGGATATGTTCGTGTTTGTTTCCTGAATATTTTGTGCTTTGTGATTTCTAAAACAATTCGTTGTTGGCTGTAAGACATCAACAAAAATTCTTTTTTACATTTTAACATTTTCAAAAAAACATTAACCCAGCTTTTGTTCTTATCAAATATTTTCGAATGCCACCAATATTTATTTGCAAAAATGAATCTGCCATTCAAATTCGTTTATTCATTAAAAGACCTTTAACAATTTAAAGACCTCGTTCTATTATCTTCAAAGGAGAAACACTTTAAAAATAACATTCCTCCAAGAAACCTGAGTTAAATTCATTTCAAATAATAATACTAAGTAAAAACCAATTCGCGTATAATCAAGATGATAATTAAGAAAATCATTACAAAACAAAATACAAAAAATCTTCTGTTTAAGGCGCATTTGAAGTTATGTATTATTATGTTTTTTTTCTGTTTTGCTTTATATTTATCCTATTGCAAATTATAAATATTCTCATTAATTCAATTATTATCTATTGCTCGTTAAAAATATTTTGTTTTTTTTCTTATTTTCTTTTTCTTCTATATAATGCAATAACTATTTATATTTAAGATAAATTTTAACAAAAAAAATTACACAAAAACGTGAAAATAAATATTATGAAAAATTGTACGAATTGATTTATTTTTTTCCTATTTCATTTGTCTATTGTTTTTGTTTCCTTGTCTATTGAATTTCTATTGTTTTTTTGTAGTTGTAGTTGTTTTGATTGTTGATTGTGTGAGTGGTGAAAAATTAAATATTTTCATTTTCTATTTTCTTTGTTTATTGGTTTATTGTTTTTTTACTATTTGTTACGGCTATTTCAATGTATATGGTTTTGTTTTTTTGCTTATTAAATAAATTTGTATATATAAAATAACGGCTTTATTATGTACACATAATATTCATTTGTTTGTTTTGCATTTTTTTTTGTTTTGTATTAATTATTACGAGGTAGCACAGATACTTGCTTATTTATTAGCTATTCATCTTTGTTTTGTTTTTCTCTTTTATATTTTTTTTTGTTTATTTATAGTAGAAGATTTTTTATTTTATTGTTTTTCAAATTAAAAAATATGTAGTTTTATTTGCATTTGCTCTGTTTTTTTTTTTATTTAACAAGGAACCATTTAAATAACAATTAGCAAATAATTGAAGTTTAAATTAAAAATAAGGGTTTTTTTTAATAATTAAATATTTTTCAACAACTTTTTATTTTAACTTAAAAATAAAAATAGATTCAACATCTTTTTTATGGTTTGTTTCATTGAGGCTATTGTTAACAAAAATAATATATTTCGTTTCGGTATAATATATTTTATTTTATACATTTTGAATTTGTTGCTATTTTTGTTGTTGTTGTTGACTTGGTTGTTTTGTGGAGCATATTTGTTTAAATTTATTTCTGTTGCTTCAGTATTTTTTTCTTGTTTTTTAATTGCAGTTTAAGGTTTATTTGTTTAAATACAATTTACATCATACATAATTATAGATATATGTTTTAAAAAATATTAATATACACATTTAATTAATTTATTGTTTTTGCTTTAATACGCATACATAATATGTTGATTTATTTAATTTATTCTTTTCACAAATAAATAACTATTGCAATTAAAATAGTAAAATTTAATACAGTTTAATTTAAAATTAAGATGTTTTAAGGATTTTTTGTTTATTTTTTTTTGTTGTTTTAAATGTAATTCTGTTTATTTTTTTGTTTAGTTGTAGGTAAGTCTTATAAACTATTATCACTATTGCAGAATGCGGTTGTTTTGTTGTTGTTGTTGTTTTAGGCATTTTTATCTTGTTTTATTTTTATGTGTGTATTGTAAGTGTGGATTTATTTTTTGCGTTATTTTTTTGTTAATTCGGATTCGTGTGGAATGGAAACAAAATGTTTTTTTTTTTCAAAATAAACATCGTGGTAAAAATTAATTTTTGTTGTTGATATGCGTCTTATTTTTACGGAGGAAAGATCTTTAGAGACAGTAGAACAAATTTAAAAATGTTTGTCAAGGAAAAATTTAGGCCATTAATAAAAGAGGACTTCTAGGACGAACAACATAATGCATGGCAGCACGTACTTCGTCACCCAATACGCAGGTCACGCTTTTGACACATCACAATTAAATTAACAAGAATGTAAGTAAAAAAAAATAGATTGTATAGAAAAGAATGGAATAAAAAATGGCTCAGAGTATAGTTTAAATGAGATTAAACACAATGCCAGCGTTGTGGAAATAGAGAAGGATTTAAAAGAGAAATCAGTTTTGTTTGATAATTTTTAGTGAAAAGTAATAAATTAACGTTGACAATCCCAAACGTACGAAGTAGAAAATCTAGATTTAAGGTAGAATAGTATAATAGTCAGAAACTGACTGAAGCTAAAGTAAAAGAAGTCACTCGATATAATGTGGATACAAGTGAAAGGAATCAACTGTCTCTGTTCTTATTGTGATTACACTAATTGTCAGTTTTACTTAAGTGAACCGTGGTCCTCTTTTGTTCTGTCGTTATTTTATTCAAATATCTGCTCAACTTCAACCCCCTCAAAAAATAAGAGACATTTTTGTGGTAAAAATTTTAACTAAAAATATTTTGAGAGAACTTTTCAAAAAATTGTGTAATTGATGAATTTTTGTTAAAAGTACTATTATGTATGTATTCAGAATATTTAAATAGCAAGAAGAAGTTTTTAACTTTAGTTTGTGTTATAAAGACAAAAATTATAAAAAAAATAGAATCTTTGATTCAAGACCAAATTTAAAAATAAACATAAAATATATTTTCGATTAATTCTGCCTTAATTGTGGATATTCCAACAAATTTGGATACGTACATTATTAGAATAATTCTTTTGGATTTTTGTGTTTTCATTTTTTTGTTTTGTTTCTGACAATATTATGTATTTTGACTTAAATGCTAGGCTCTTTTTTTTGTTTAATGAGAGTAGTTTAATATTTTGTTTGTTTAAAAATTAATTTTAATATTTTTTTGTTTTTGTTTTAAAATGTACTTCGTATTTATGTATTTTGGTTATACAAAAAGATGGGGTCGATTCATTCTCTCGCTCTCTTGTAATTTATTTTGTTTTAAAAATGGTTTTGTTTTTCATTTTTAATTACATGTATTTCAAATGTCTTATATTAAAACAAAGAAAAAATTTACCAAAACATAATAATATCGAATTTTCTCCACACTCGGTTTGGTATTAGGTTTTTTTTTTTTTAAATCACTTAATTTATTTTATTTTACTTTTTCTTTTGCAATTACTTTTTAAATTTTTTTAATGTATTTGTACTCTTTGTTCATAATCGGGCTATTTTTGTTGTTGTGTGTATGTATTTTCTTCTTCTTTTTAAATATATTTATAGATTTAATGTTTATTCTTTAATTTATTTTATTTAATTTAACTATTTTTTGTGGTTTTAATTTACATGGTGAAATGTGAACACAAACTGTATTGACAAATAATAAATAATGGTTATAAGAGGCCGAAAAGTTTGGTGAATTTTTGGATGTGCTTTTTCATGTTTTTTTGGTACTGGTTTTGAGTTTTTTTCTTTTACTTTGATTTTTAAGTACAAGTTTGAGTTGATTCAAGTAATTATTATTTGCTTTTTTTTGATCATTTAAGTTCAGCGTTGTTTAATTTTATTATTGGAGATTTTTCGAATTTAATTTTGTGGTTTGCTGTTGTTTGTTCTTTCTTTGAATTGCATATTTTTGGAGCCGAAAATTATCTTTTCATCATTTTGTTTGTTTGTTTTTTTTTCGTTAATTTTTTAGTGAATACTTTACAAATCTACTTATGTTTTTTTTATAAAATGTTAATTGCATAATGTTTGTTTTGTTTTGTTTTAAATGTAATTTTTGTATCATTTTTAGATTATATATCAAAAAGGATTTCCTGGTATTTACAATGTGAATTTTTCAACTAACGAAAATAAATTTTTTAAATTAAAACAAATTAAAGATAATATACGAACAAAAACTAAATGAATAAATTAAACGGAGTTGAATATTTGTTGTTTTTTGTTTGTTGTGTTTTTGGTTGTTAATTAATGTTATCCTTAAAAATTCCTCCCATTCATTATACGACAACGACGACGACGACTTAACCATATTTTAGCAATTTTTTTCCTATAAAAATTTTGATTAATTTTATTTATCATTTTTTTTCCTAAATTTAGATGCAATTTTAATTTTTATTTTTTTTTGCTTAAATTTTGTTATCACAGAGACTTTCAGTCTAAAATTTGGCTTTTATTGGAAATGTTGGAATTTCTAAAAATATAAATAAACATTTATTTTTGTCTTTTTTTTAAATAAATTTTCAAACATATTTTATAGACTTGGAATAATTTTGAATTTTTCTTCCTTATAAATTATTTTTTTTTCAAAAAATTAACAACAAATTAAAATTAAATAAATTTTTCCTAAACTTTCTAACCATTGCCAAATATATTATATATACATATACATACGTACTATACATATGCGCCACCCCAAGACAGTTCCAATAAAAGCATCCGTTCCGAAATGTTTTTTTTTTTGTTTAACGATTAATATTTTTACTTTTTTTAGAATTTTTTTTTAAATTTAGATTATTTGTCAAAAATATTTTTTTCCTTTTTCAATTTTTCCATCTCTTTTCTTTGTATGTATTTGTTTTTCATATATAAAAAATTTTGACTAATTTTTAATTTTTATATCTCCAAAAACGAAAACAATTTTTCCTAAACTTTTTTTACTTGTCCCATAAATTTTTCCCCTTCAACATTTTGTTTTATTTACCTATTCGAATCCTTTCTTCAATCACTCCATTTATTAATAAAAAAAAAAGGTTAAAACAAAATTCAACTAAGAGAAAAAAAAGTTAAAAAAATAAAAAACAAAATTAAAATATTTCAGTTTTCTTTATTAAAAATCAATATGTATAGTTTTTTTTTAATTTTTACAAAGAAATAATAACAAAATTTTCATTCGTTTTTTTTTTGTTTTTGTTTTGTTTTCTTTAAATAAAATATAAAAAGTAATAACATAAATGCGTAAAATTATGAAAAAAAAATATAATTTTATATTAAAAAAATCATAATAATTGTTAGTACTTATTGCTTAAAGTATAAATTAAAATAAAGGAAAATATAATTAAAGTAACATTTGAGACTTTCTTAAATTCAATGTTAAAGTAAATTATATATAAAATTCATAAAAGAAACATATAGGAAGTTATATTTAAATCAAATATAATTGATTTTTGAATAGTAAAAAAAAACAAGTTTGAATGACTAAATTAAAAATTTTCTTTTTTCTATATCACGACAAAAATTTAGCTTAAGATCCAAAAATTGAGATGTGGTTTCTCGTTTTTTTTTTTTTTTTTTATTTTATAAGGATGCGTATACGTTGTGAATTTCATTGTGCTTGGTATTTGATTAATGGATATATATACGGATAAATTTAGGTGGCAAAATTCGTCCTTTTCAACATTCGAAATACCTACGATAAATATCTACACACTTTATGGCACCTGGATAAGGACGATATTTGCATGATTTTTTTTTGTTACTGTAGTTATACGCCAAATATTTTGGTCTGAAGTCTGAGTTAATTTTGAGAGGCACGGTATTTACAAAACAATTTGTTTTATTGGGATTTTGAAAAATTAAGAAATCATTGAAATTCATTTATCTTTGTATCTAAGATAATAATACTTTTTACTATTGAGGTAATTTTGTTGATGGTAATAAAATGATGAAAATGAATGGCTTTAAAGTTCAAACTGAAAAATAGTTTTGTGGAAATGGTGGCCAACGCAAGACTTTTTATAGAGGTTTTATTTAATTTGATATCATGTTAGAAAATCGGTTCAAAGTTAAACTTTTCTTGGACTATTAAACAAAAACAAGGTTAAAATGAAAAATTATTCATCAAAATGGAGCCCAACGAACACCTCTTAGTTTGAATATTTGAATACAATCGTTGATTTTTTGGGGGAAGACAATAAGTTTCCGCAAAACTATTTATATGGCATGATGCGAAACAAATGGTTTCCAACGTGAACATTTTTTCAACTCTCAAATCAAACGAAAAAGCATCCTTTCCATAACTTTCTTAATTGAAGTATGAAAACAAGAACCCTGATTCAACTCTTATAGGAAATAGTTGAACTAGCGTAGGTTTACATGTTACATGTTTAAGAAGAGTTATAAACAAATAAGACGCCGACTTAAGCTCAACTGTTTCCTTATAAAGATTTATTAAAAATAATAAAACAATTTAAAGCGATTTGCCATTAACGCGAGACATTTAAAATATTAATTAATTAATATTGGTTACATGATGCAATGCAAGAAAAAGACTTATCAAAAGGATTAGGATATTTAAGGGAAATTGCGGCCAATGTTAGCTTGCTATTGTTTTAAAAAATAAATTTAAAAAAAAATGTAAAATGTATGTAGATGAACGGAAACTTATTTTAAATGCTATCTATAAACATGCAGTATGTAAACCGTGCCTCTTTCAAAGATCAAAACTTAATTGACCATTATCACTACCTAGCACAATAAATATTTATTTACCTCAACTACTAAACAATGACAGTAGTTGGTCTGTAATTTTGCATTACAAATATTAATACGAATAAAATATTTTAATTAAAAATACAAAGAAAATAATAAATGACTCAATTTAAGCTGCGCTCTTGGTTTACAAATAAACTTACGAATTAAAGGAAGAAATTACATGTTGTTTTTAATAATAATATTCATCACGTGAATTAAAAAAAAACATTAACATAAATTAGGAAAAAAAAATAAGAAATCTTCATACAAACAGAAAAGAAATTATTAAAAACTAAATAATTATTTATTTAAAATAAAAAGGTAAAATTATATATATCATTCAGTAGTAAAAAAATTAGTTTGATTTAACACCTAAAAATATAATTATTTATTTTTGTTTGTTTAAAAAAAACTGTCTACGTTCCTATGCAATATTTATATTTAAAAAAAAAAAGAAATCCAAGAAATTAAATTTTCGTTTGTTCTGAAAAAGTAATACCATTGAAAGAACTTTGTAGGTCTACATAAAATATTTATATAAGTATGTTTTATGTATGTTGTGTATTCTAATTTTTGATTTTTAATTTAACCCAAAATATTGCTGATCTTTTTTCATATTTATAAGCTGTTCTCATTTTATTTAATTATAAACACGCTTCGCAAAATATTCATTATTTTTTTTTCTCATTTTAAATGACAAAATAAATTAAAATTAAATTAAGAGGAAGATCATATTTGTATGTATAAAAGAAATATTAGAAAAAAAAATAGTATTTAAAAAATTCATAAAGTAACAATTTTAATTATAAGTTTAAAGTCCTTTTCTAAAAGACTAGCGTAAAACTATATCAAATATTTGTTTGTATTTAATTATACATTATTTTATCTTTTTGTGTTTTGTTTCTGTTTGTTTAATATTAATATTTATAGTAATATTGTATTCATATGTGTGTTTGTTTTATATTATTACCTTTTTTTTAGTTTTATACTTAAGTTAGTATACAAGAGTCCTTATGTATTCTGTTGTTATCCTTAAAAGAATTGTTTTTTGTTTTGTTTTAATTTTATTTTGGAATCCTTGCAAATGTGATTTATGGTTGTTGTCCTTTTTTCTCGGAAATTGCTTGATTTTTTTTGTTTTAGTCCCCAAAGTTAATTTTTAACACTTTTTTGTAAATCTTTTTTTCATTTTTTTTTTTTGTTTATTTCTAAAGACTTGGGTGGGTAATTAGGGTGAAAGTGTTTATGTTGTTGTTGTTCTCCAATCCGATGTCTTAGTATCATAGAGATCCGAATATTGAGTGAATGTGTGGGTGAATGGGAATTGCATGCGATATTGTGGTAGATGGCGCCACTGAGTGCGGTGGAAGAAGCGATGTTGTAGATGTAGGAGGTGCTAAAACATGTCCACCACCACCGCCAACCCCGTTCGTTGTAGCGCCTTGAGGTAATGCTGAGGGCGGTAATGATATTGATAATGTGACGGTGTGAGCAGTTGCGGCAGCTGCTGCTGCTGCTGCCGCTGAGATCGCTGCTGTGGGCACGGGAACTATAGATGCTGACTGAGTTTGTGAGGCTGGCAAATGCACTGATGCCGATTGCACAGACTGTGGTGGTGGCGCTGCCGGGGGTGGAGGAAGTGCTAGCGACACGGCGGGGGGATGTCACTGAGCAACAACGGTTGTTGTATTTTGTTGCACTACTCCAGGAGCAATGGAATTCGCTACCGTGACTACAGTACCCCCACCACCAGTGGCACCATTTGGAGGCGCAGGATTGCCATTGTGAACTGCATTTGACTGCTGTTGGCCTGGTTGTTTTTGTTGTTGACCTGGCTGTTGTTGCTGCTGTTGCGGTTGTCCGGGCTGGCCTTGTTGTTGGGCACCAAATGACTGATTGAACGGTGAGCCATAGCATTGTGGGAAGTATAGTTCGTGTTTGACTGGGCCCATGCGTGGTATAATGTTCGCTTTGCTGTCCATATTTGTGAGGAATTGAGCGGCAGTTGCTGCAACATTCTTTGTTTCATTCGACATATTGTGATTGACTTGACGACGCGCCTTCGATGAGTGTGGATTCATGTGGTTGTCGATGTGTTTTTTCACTTCTGCTTCGCTGGCAAAACGTCGCCGGCAATTGGGCATGGGACAACAGAATGGCCGATCACCCTATAAATAGAATCAAAGTGAAATATTAAAATTCATTCTTCAGACAAGCATGTAAAAACAACTCTATATTTAATAATGGCACCAAACTTGGAATTCAGGTACTGTATCTACCAACTAAGACTAAACAAAAATTAATATTTAAAATGAAAAAAAAAGAGAAAAAAAATGGCGCCCAACGTTAGTCTTAAACGACCGTTTTTTAATTCAAACCGAATGAACGTTTTTAAATTCAAATCGAGATCAATGTATGACTTTTGTTAAAAAAAAGGATATAGTGACCAAAAACTTCTTTAATAAGAATAATTGGCTTTATGCGAATGAATACACATAAATTGCGCCCAATATGCCAATGGATAAACATAAATGGCGCCCAATTTATGACTCGAACTCGAGCTTTAAACGTTATTTAAAGGAAACATTTTTTTACGACCTTGTATAATGAAGTTTTTTAATAGATTTAACCTTATTTTAAACATTACAACTACCTGGTGAGTTCTTGTGTGTTGATCCAGTATCGCCTTCTGTCGGAAATCTTTTCCACATTGTGCACATTTGTATGGTTTCTCACCAGTGTGGATTCGAATGTGCTAAATTAAATGTAAGTTTAGAAAATAATTTTTTTTATATGAATATTTCAAAAATTTGTTTGGAAACCTACCTGATTCAAAATGGTCCTCTGCCTAAAGAATCGCGGACAATACAAACAACCAAACGGCTTCTCATTCGTATGTATTCGCAAATGCTGCGTCAAATGTGACTGCTGACGGAATCGCTTGCCACATTCCGGACATGGATATGGTCTTGACTCGATGTGTATACAACCATGCTGAAGTAGTGTTGTCTTCTGTTTGAACTCCTTGTCACAAATAGGACATCTCACATAAAGTGGCATACCAACTGCACGACCATTTTGTATAACATCGGGCAGCAATTTTTGCCCTACATCGAAGTTGGATGGCATGAGTTAGTTCATGGTATCAAGGAAGCAATTGTTATACAAAAACTCACACTTACCTTTGCCATCTTTGAAGTATGAAGGATAATGCATGCCACCATTGCCATCAGGTGAGAAACATGCTCTAGATTCGGGTGTACCTTGGGAACCATCATCCTGATAGCCAGTAATATCGTTCTTTGTATCAGTCTCATCACCTGGAAATGGTACATCTTGGGGCCACAACGTCGGATGGGGTCCATTTTTGAAGATGAGATGTGGAGAGACATCTTTTGTACATGAATAGAAAAAAAAAGAAAGAAAACAAATTCCATTGTTAGTATACAATTGAGAAGTTCTGGAAATAGAGAGAGTGTTGATGTGTGTGTAAAAAGTGCGTTAAGCCGTTCAGAGAAGTTAGTGATAATTTTTCTGTTTTTTTTTTTTAATTTTTCAAAATTTGGAAAATATTTCAATAGTCAGAGATTCTGGTTTTCTAGATGTTGTTTGGATTTTTGTTGTTTTATTTAGTTTTGATCGAGTTAGGATCGAGGCGAGTGCGGTTCTTTGAGTCTTCTGCAGATAAGTTTTGAAAAAAATTGCAATATATCAACAAGTATTTTAGATGGCGCCCAATGTGAGACTTTATGGGACTACAAAATTGCCAGGTCACTTAGTTTTTGTATGCGTACGAATGTCATTTTTTGTCTCAGAATAATTTTTGAATTAACAGACACACACATTTTCGTAAGTGTCTTCGTCAATTCAATGACGCACATTGTCACTTGTGGCATCAGTTAGAACTAATAACTTTTTGTTTATTTAGGGCCAGTTTCACAGTGCACACTTAATAAAATTAGTGGCACTTAATTTTCCCATTTTGGCACTTAAGTCGCAGTTTTACTACCTGAGTAAGTGGAACTTAAGTGGCCAACATGGGAGACTTAAGTGTCACTTATTCCGATAAGGTTACACTGTGAAATTGGGAATTAGTTTTCCATATTCGGCACTTAAGTCACACTTACTTCACTGTGAAATTGGCCCTTAGAACTTTTTTCTGCTGTTAGTTTTTGGCAATAAAACAAATGATGCAAGAACTTGGCATTTAATAGACATAAACTTAAGAATTGTTCTTTAATTGTCACTTTTGTCAATAAATTTCTAAATGTCGTTTCTCAATTTTCTGCAACAAACATTCGAAAAAAATGCCAAATTTTTGTTATTTAGTTAAGAAATTGAAAAACAATAAAATCTATATTGCTTCAAATTTTTGTAATCTTAAATTCTAGTTTGAAAAACTAGTAATTTTTTTTTTGTTTCAGTGACAGTTAAAGACCAGGTATAAATATTTAGTTTGACAGTTGTGTCATTTGCACATGGCGTGAAAATTCGTTGAAAATTATTGACAAACAGTCAGTTTTGTTCCGTTTTTATTGGTCAAGACTCGAAAAATTGTAGTTTTTAATTTATGAATTTTTACTCAGCCATTAAACTCTGTTTAAATACTCGTAAGACTGATCGGGCCAATCTATGGTGCTTAAATACTCGAGGCTTTATTTTTCCTTTCAACCAAGAACTCGACTTGAAGCAGCACTCGCCTTTTGGAAAAGATTAAATTTTGAATCGAAGGTATAATATTGAAAGTAAATTTTGAATTATTTTAACCAAAAAGCCGGGCCAGAAATTTTGAATATTTTTTCTGCGAATTTTTTTTTCCAAACAAAATGTAAAAAGTGAGAATTTTTTTCGAAAACATTCGTGACTTTTTTTTCTTTCGGATAAAATTTCGGATTTTGGATTTTTTTTTTTTGATTCAATAACTGTCGCTCGCCTTGGTGGGTGCGCACATGTTGATTGAGGATGGCCTTCTGGCGAAAGTGCTTGCCGCACTCTGGGCATGCGTAGGGCTTCTCACCCGAATGGATGCGAATGTGCTGATTGAGGATCGCCCTTTGCCGGAAACTGCGTGGACAATACGCACATGAAAATGGTTTCTCGTTCGCATGGATACGCAGGTGCTGAGTGAGGTGAGACTGCTGACGGAATCGTTTGCCACATTCGGTGCATGGATACGGTCGGGCATCGGTGTGGATGCGTTCATGTTGCAGTAGCGTTGATTTTTGTTTGAAGTCCTTGCCGCAGGTTGTACATTTGAATAGACGCAGATCACTGTGTGGCTTCATTTTTTGTGAACTCGGAGTCGCGGTGGCGGTGACATTTTGATGCATGCCACCGTGTGTGCCATTGCCGGTATTTGAAGCACCACCGCCAGGTAGGAGATCGGGCATTGCGTATGCCTCAAGGCCGCCATTTTGATCCATCGAACCAGCCATTCCGGGCAGGACTGGTTTGTTGAGATAGTGTAAAGGTGGAAAGCCTGGGGGCGCCAGCATTGCACCTTGTGGGCCACCCGGATGTCGCGGCGCATAATAGCCGAGTTCGGCTCCTTGCGGGGGGTTAAAAGTTTGGTCATTGGTTTGCTGTGCTTGGTTATTTGACGCCGGATCGACCGATATCGGTTGTGGATCGTTGGAACTTTGGTTTGGGTTTTGTTGTTGTGCGGCGTTTTGCTGTTGCTGTTGCATTCCAGCCACCTATGAATAAGATTGAGAAAAAAAGTATTAGGGATTTTCTTTAAACAACGGGAAAGTTACATGGTGTAGCGGTGGGAACGGTTTTAAAAAAAAATTACCTCAATCCTCACCTGACTCATGGCCACATCTTCTTCTCCACCTCCACCACCATTTGTTCTCTGCGGATACGGACTCGTCGACGGTGAACCCTGTTGCTGCTGCTGACGCACGTTCGCATTATTATCCCGTGACTGATCCACTTCACCCGACGGACTGTGCGGCTGTTGTTGCTGCTGCTGTTGCTGTTGTTGAGCAGCTACCGCGGCAGCAGTTGCTGCCGCTGCCGCCATCTGGGGTGATGAATTTTGAGCATTCTGCGCTGCCAAATGTGTTTGTGTGTTTTGCTGAATTGCCGGATACATATCCGTTCCCCATTGTGCTGCTGTTCCACCCAACGCTGCCGCATTTCTCTCGGCAGCTTCTGGTGAATCTTTATACAAAACGTACGGCTGACCCGTGTCTTGAGATATGCAGTACATTATTTGTCGTGGCACTTTGAGACCAGCTGCTATGCACGCCGCAAATGATGCGGGAAAATTTATCGCCATTGCAATTTGTTCCCGAAAATTTTGATCTTATTACGTCGCCGCCTTTCTCTTCGGTTTGTGTTTGTCCTTTTTTTTCTCCCTTGAAGTTCTTTTCACTCAATATATGTATATCTTGCTTTTTTGTTGCGGTGGATGTTTTTAGCAAGGTTTATTTTTAATTCGCTTATAAGAAAGGATTATCACTCTGTAATGTTGCATTAGAAATTAAATTATGTTTTTGATCCTCTTTTTTTATACGTATATATAATAACGGTGTGTACAACAATATTATGTTTCAAAAGTTTTTTTTTTTATTTTATTTTCAATTTTATTATAATTCTTTAACTTTTACGTTATCATTGTGTTGTTGCTAAATTTGTTTCTGATTTGGTATTGCATATGTTTGGATAATTTTTCAATTTGATTTTCTTTGTAATATTTAAGCATTTTTATAATCGCTTTTGTTTGTGGTTCTGTGTTTAGAATTTCCATTCAGAAAATCCAATGATGTTTGTTCAAACTGAAATTAAAACAAAAAAAATGTATTGTTAAAAATAAAATATTTAACTAAATCTGTTGAAATATTTAAATAAATAATTTTCTGCAGTTATTTTGAATATTAGCGACCAAGTAGATATTTTCTAAAATTTTAATTTAAAATGTCGTACTTTAAAATTTTATTTTTGGAAAACATTTCATTGAAGTTTTTATTTAAGATTTACAGAATTTTGCAACACAAAACTTGTCCAAATGTAGTAGAAATTCTTTAAGTTTCTTCAAGTTGCAGTTACGATCAACATTTTGAAAGAAATAATCAAGGACTTCAAATAAAATTGGTATAACAAATTAAATTCACCAAACACACGCCAATATAATATAACGATCAGGGATTGGCATGGCAGGCATGGCGGTCTGGCGACAGCGGCGATCATCATCTGTCATTTGCATAAAACATTTTGTAATTTCCAATTTACGATCTCATATTTGACGTTTTTAATTTTCTCTGGCTGATGATATTATATATACGCCTTTAAATCCCATATAATATACTATATAAAATGTCGCGTCGTCATAATATTGGTCGCCTTAACCGGAACGACGATGCTGTCTGCATTTTTTATTTTATATATTTGAATAAAACAAAACAAATACCGTCAACAATCATTATTATCGATATAAAGAATCGCGCACACAAATCGATTGTGTGATCGCGTCTTTTGTCCTCCAAAATGCCGAACTGTCAAAAATAAAGATTTATACCGCATTGCAATTCTCTGTCACATTGGGGTTTGTTAAACAAATATAAACAAATTTCATCTAACCTATGGAATAACGGTTCTTATATATGTTTTATCAAATCCATCATTGGTCTAAGATTTTTGTGCAAGTGTTGCGAAAAAAAAGCTATTAAGAACCTGCACCGTAAAACACAACACACAATTAATTGTCATAAATAACCAATGCAAATGACATAAACACCTTCAAAAAAGTCAAACACCGCGCGGACTCGGTTTGTTTATTATCTATAATAATGTTTGACATGATGATGGTGGTGTGGATGGCGCAGCAGAGCCCGCATCGCGCCATATCTTATCAGTGCGGCTGCGGCAATGACGGAATGGCGCGTATACCTATATGTATATTCTATTCGTGTCGTCGTTGAATAGTTGTTGTCGGCATGGCAGTTGATTTGCATAATTTTCTCTTGGCTTTTGTCGGAGCCGTTTTGTATATACAAACTTACATGCCATCAGTGTTCATAATTTATTTTCATTTTGTTTTGTTGTTGTTGAATAATTCAAAACCGATATAAAAGTTTGTGTATATGTATGTATATGTATATTTATATGACGGATACACATTATGAGCGTTAGATATATATTTTATACATTAATTATTGAAAAGGGGGGCGACTGCTGCATAATAGAGTGTGCAGAGCAGAACAATCAGCCCACCGACAGTAACAAAGACGATGATATACAGTGGGGTAGAATGTCATTAATATTCTAGAATTAAATATCACAATATAGTGCAGCTCGAACTCTTGTTTCATTTCTTATCTTTGAAACACAAGTATTTTGTCAACACAAAGTAAGTGATACCAATAATGAGTGACTACATGCTCTTATTTTGTTAAAATGCCCCAGTTGAAAAGCAGCATAAGCTAAGCATATAATATACACTATACTGCCTACGTTTCAATTTATTTCCAACAAGTTTTTTTTGGTCGTAACCCCAAGCAACATGTTGCTACCGGTTATGTTGTTGTTGATACTAAAAATGTTGCCAGACACTCTTGGCAACAAGAATCAATAGATAAGTTGTCTTCGTTTGAAGAAAGGCTAGACTAGAACATACAATTAAAAATGTAAGTAGAAAATAGCTAAAAACTTGAATCAAAGAATAAAGTACTAGATTTTTTTGTTCTTCATTCCTGTCAAAAACACACAGGAATGGTTGAGAGTATGTTGTAGGTCACTAGGCCCTGCTTCTATACAAGTCATCCTTTTTATTTATTTTAGTATTTCATTCTAGATTCATTACCAATATTTAATACTTAATTTATCTCAAATTATTTTACGATACTCAAATATAAACAGATCAGTGATACATTAAATATTTATTTATTTATTTATTTTTAATTCAAAAGTGCAGTCTACCCCACTGTAAAAAAAATGTACGACGCGTTGCGAATTATGTCTTTAGATACCCGCACAGATAATATAAATGATGACTCAGGCACTCAGGGGAATTTCTGACCGCAAAAAAAAAAAACCACTGTGAAACTAAAAACACAAAAAATTAAAATAATCAACCGACTAACTGATTTGCATTTTGACCAGGTTTTTGGCATATAGATATTGTTGTAAAGTCAGCGTAATAAACTGAAGAGCTGACCGCATCCATGTTGTTTTACATTTATATAGTTGGGTGTTTTTGCAACTATACCTACATTACAAACATACTTAGGTGAGTCAGTGTTATTGGCGTAGAATTTAAATTAATGTTTTGTCAAAGATATAATTTATATTTTAGGTCGAAAATAATTGTTGGTAAGATATTGTTTGTGATTTTATTTTTTGCATTAAAAGTTTTTCTTTTCCAGTAAAGTTGTACATTAGTGAAAACTTATTTATTTTTGTGAAGGAATTTGGTTAAAAAGGATATTCTTGTTTTTGAAGTGAAGCAGCTTTGGAAAACTTTGGAATAGGAAGTTTAGACTGAAAATTCAAATACGACGGAAGTTAAATGACGGAAATGAAATCACCTTATTTACATATTCTTCCCAAGGTATATTAAACGATGGCTTTTTGTTCCTGATTCTTTTCGAAAATTAATGAGTTCGAAGGTGAAATCAGAATTACATATGTATTTACATTAAATTTCATAAAGAGGGCAAGGGCAAATAGAATTATCGTGCAATAGAGGTCATGTGAGTTAAAAAAAAAAAAAAATTTAATTGTACATATATGCTTGTAGTATTTGCAACCGACGAGCTTCATTTGAGAGTCCCTTATTTATGCAAAATTTCGAATGTCAAAGGCTTTACGAAGCCTTAAAATAGTCTGATGTTGAAGGTCAAATTTATTAAATAAACCTGAAGTATCGAGCTACATTGTACTTTTTATGCAGAGTGTCGCCCTCTCTGTTTCAATAGTGAAAACGCAATAGCACTACATCTACACAAATTATTCACTAGTAAATCTTCCATAAATTAATTAATTTAGAATAAAATTGGGGTTACGATTTAAAACTTTTTTAAAACCAGAAATCAATGAAGAAAAATTTGGTATTTAAGATTTTAAAATTTTGTAAAATCGATCTTTTAACCTACTTAATTCGACAGCACTGATCCTAATTATATTGTTGAGTGAATTATCATGAAGTAATTAGTTCTTTCGTTTTCAACTGAAAAATGGAATATTTTCTTTAATCCTCCCTTACTCTAAATATATCTAGGGCAAAAACAAAGAATCTCAATTCGAATCAAGGTGAATCTGATACATGATGTATATAAAACCTTCACACCAGCTCAAATTCCACAAACTTTTCTGGATATTTGATCCATGAGTCATTACTGACTGAATCAAAAGATCTATCTGTATCGAATCAGGATAGAAAAGTCTTGGACCATGCTAAATTGAACCAGATTCGACAGGTCTGAAAGTGTAAACTCAGTCTGGAGTCTGAACATATTTGAGTGGTGGATCAATAGTCGAGTTTAAGTAAGCCAGATCCACCTCGATTCCGACTGATTAATGTGAAGGGGGACTTTGTATTAATGAATGACCAAGAAAGCACCCCAAAACAGCATTTTGTAAAAAAAAATATACCTTCCTCTTAAAACCCAATTAAGATTTATTTTTTTTATGAAACTTAATTTACCTTTAAATAATCATATCTAGGTTAATTGAATGCCTGATTAATCGAATATGAATTCTTCATGGCAAAATTATTATATGCTCCTGCCTTTTTATGCATACAAAATGATTCAAGTGTATAGTTATAAGGATTTTCCCCCTCAAATCAAATTACTCATCACATTTTGCCATTATGCCACTCCCAACAAAACGATTCCACCTCATTTCAAGGTGATAAACAATCAAATAAATTGTATATATGCCTCTGTCTTCCCGCACCACATTTTGTTGCAATTGAAAACAACTAAGAAGACATACAAGAAAAGCACTGGCACACACATGTGGTCAATTGCTGTTTCTCACTCTGTGTCTGCTCCCAAATCATTCAAAAAGGCCAACGAGTGTCGCGGCCTTCCAACTCCAAGTGGGCAATTTACCTGCCTGCAAATCATCATCATCATCATCCTCCTCCAGACATTCATGATGCCAAACAAACACAGATACACCAAGAGACCAGAGTGTATCTAGAAGATACATAGCAAAAAAAAAATAAAAAAATTATACTAACTGAAGAAAATAAAATAAAACAATTAGGTATTACCGGCAAAGAAAACCTCAAAACGTTTTTATGGCGTTAACATGACAGCTTTTTTGCTGCCTGGAAGAACACACGTTGGATACGTGTGCGCCCCAATGATGATGACAACGTGCCGAAGACGAACGGACTTCAAGTTTCAAGACAGGAGACAGGACAGAGGACAGACAGTCGAGTCGAGACGTAAGGCATACAAAAGAAATTACAAAGAGTAGCGCAGCGCTACACAAAGCGAACGAGAACAACATGGAAATCAAAATGAGGGGATAATGAATAAATAAATAATATGGAATTGGAAGCGAAGGAAGGGAAAAATTGACACTTGGATGAAGTGTACTGACGCGGAGCATCTAGCCGGTTGATGTTGATGATAATGATGATGATTATGATCATGATGATGGTGACGGTCCCGCATAGAGTAGGCATGCAGAGGGATGAATTGCAGAAATTGACTGACCATAGAGTAAGTAATTATCTTATATTGGCTTTGCCTAGTTCAGAGGATCGAGTGCAAATTGATTGTGGACATGGACACACGCTGATGGATGTACAAGTGGAATGTCATCAGGAATTCTAGGAACTTTTTTTTCTTTTAGCTATTTCGTCAAAGGACGTTGTTGTTGTTTTGAATAATGATTTTGTTCTTCGTCGATTGTTTGATGGTGTTTGATCGATTAATGTGACCTTTGAGTGGAGGAGTAATTAGGTGCTATCGAAAAGAAGATTATGTATGTTGGATTCCTTTTTATAAATAAGGACCGAGGAAAAGACGCGTATATGTATATCGATCAACTCCGTCAATTTTCCTCTAAAAATGTCTAAACTGTTATATAATGACGTCTTCTGTATAAAAGTGTAATTTAGCGACATCTGCTGAATTGGACTGTAATTAAGTGACGTTTGCTGTATCAGACTGTAATTTAATGACATTTGTGTCTCCCTGTCTCAGATTGAAATTTAGTGATGTCTACAGTCTCAGACTGTTATTCAGTGACGACTGCTATATCAAACTGTAATTAAAATACTCTGCAGCCTCAGACTGTATATATAAGCCTCCACTATCTCAGACTGTAATTAAGTTACGTTTGTTGTCTCAGACTGTATTTTAATGACGTTTTCTGTCTTAGACTGTAATTTAATGTAGTTTGTCGTCTCCCTGTTTCAGAATGTAAATAAGTGACGTCTGCTATTTCATAATGTAATTTTATGCCGTCTGCTGTCTTAGGCTGTTTAGAATTTTCACACAAGCTAGCCATAAGAAAACATACCAAAATGTATTAAATAAATAATTCCAATACAATTAAAGTTTGTTGATTCTTCCTAGATCCAACCCGAATACCTAATGCCACATAATATGTACATAGATATTAATAAGTTAACTAAATTTTAAATTTTTTCACGCTATTTAAGCTTTTTCTTGTTGTTGTTTAAATTGAAATTAAAGTTTCAAAAAAAACTTCAATATGATTTTGGAACTTTAATTTTCAATATAGAGAAATTATGTGAAGTATTTTTGAACCAAAAGAAGAAAACTTCCAGATGAAACGATTGAAATAAATTATAAAATAACAATGTTTATTTGTTGAACGATATAATTAAAGACAGATTAAAGAAAAAATATTAAATTAATAAATACAAAACAAATTTCACATAAAGTATGTGTTTTAGAAAAATTCTGTAAAGTAGTTAACTTCCAAAGTAATTATTAATTATGAATATGTATAAAATTTGTATATTGGACACAAGAATATTGTATTATTATATCTCCAACAAATTATGCTAAAATAATTATTTCCTCATGAAATAATATTTTTAATGCCTCGTGAAAAACAAAAATCTTTGCATCTGGTCATCTCACTCGGGCGCCATTTAAGTAGTATATATTTTTTATATATTTTTTTATTATTTGTATATAAAAAAAATAAATTAATAATAAAAAAAATATATACTACTTAAATGGCGCCCGAGTGAGATGACCAGATGCAAATATTTTTGTTTTTCACGAGGCATTAACCATCGATGCTCATATAATTTGGTTGAATTCTGTAATACATTTTTTAAAGAAATTCCCCTCGATGGCAAAGTTTTCAGTTAAAAAATAACGGAACTTTGTTGATAAATATTTAAAAAAAAATGGACCAAAAAAAATTATATCTCTTCACTGTTACAACGAGTTTTATAACTTAAGGACACTAAAATGCATCACTTAACCGGATTTCATACAAAAGCGCATGCATTTTATTTTTTATTTTTTGTAATTCAACCTTCCCTAATTGACGCACATTCTGCCTCATTTGGATAACAATGGCGCACTGTCATGTCATTAATATATGAAACTTCTTTTTTTTTAGTATTTAAACTTTTTTTTTGTTTAAAGAACGTGACACGAATCATTCATTTAAACATTCTCCTGTAACCAATGTAAATGGTAACGCAAATACAATACAAAAAATGGTAATTGAATCCCATCAAGTCCTTTCCATATAAAAAAGTATCTATACAAAGTGTGATGCGGTGCTCAACTCATTTCCCAGAAGGAACAATTGACTCAGGAACGCAACATCGCATCGCACACAAAGGAACATTATTTCGATAACAAAAGCTTTGTTGCGCATTGCACTGAGTTGGAGTTTTCTGAGGATTGATTAGCGCCGCACTACTGCACTTGCTAGAAATTGAAATTAAATGAAACACCATCACTGACTGACTATATATGTATGTATGTACTTCAACTATATGATGATGATGGGCGTTTATTCACCTGAATTTAAATTCAAGCCCGTGCCCGTGTTTGACAGCAGCCTCGCAGTCCTCCAAATGAGTCAAGTTGCAGAGCCCGTTTTTTTTTTATTGTACTTATTTTTTTTGTGTGTTCAGGTCTGGTGCGTGCCACTTATTAAGAAACATCCACATAAATCCGGTCCCGCATTCGATCATCATTATTTACGCGCGTTGTGCAAAAAAAAAAGCAGCTCAAGCTCAATGCACTTGCTGCTGTCAATTGTCATTTATTGCACTGCAATATAAACGCAAACGAAAAAAAAGCCAGAGAAAGTCCAGTGGAATGTACAGAGTATCTGTCCCGTCTCGGGTCTCACATTTGACGTATATAAGTGTATGCCTTGCTAAGATGTGAATTTCGAGTAGGGTAGGTATATAGGTACTTGGTTTTCTTTGAGATCGAAGGAGAATAACTTGCTGCTTATGCAAGCCACTTTTGAATGCAAATTTTTGACATCTATGGAAGTGATTGACATCGATCAGGGTCTTTCATTGATTGAATAATGTCAATGATCTATAGGGAGTGGTACCTACTCTGGTATTTTACTTTTTAGAGAGTTATAAGGAGATTGTAAATTTTGGATGACTAATTTTTTGTGTGGTCTTACAAGTTTTACGTTTCTAGTTACACTTGCAGTAATTTTCCTAGTTTTTGTTGTAAAATTAATTTAAGACAGTAAATTTGATTTAACTCAATTGTGAAAATTATAGCTGTGATCCGTTCCAAGCTTTTCGAGAGTTCTTGTAGAAGGAGAAACCTAAATATAATATGCCAACAAGAATTCAAGATACATGATTCCTTTTCCTGTAAATTTGCGAAGTGCATAGGGAAATAAATTAGTGTATCAGTTTAAAAAAAAATGCGAGGAATTTTGTCGAGAAACTACAGTGTTCAAAATTTGTAGGCGAAGTTTTCTATGAGGTCAGCTATATCGAGAACGATAAACGCTTCGAAATTTATTAATTAAAAGTGATTTATGCTGGCTCTAAAATCATCTCGGGAACGATCCAAACAACTTCGATCAAGAAGAATTGCGAGAATTTTAATTTAATTGTATATAACTAAAAAAGTTTGTTAGACCTCTTTTACCCTATAAAAGATATTGGGGGTGATTTTCTGGATTTTTTAAAAGTTTTTGATGTGCAGTAAGCATCTAGCTCTCGGCAAAGGATTATTAAAAAACCAACGGCATTGAAAATGCTAATAACAACATTGGCAGTACTAATAGCAACGGAAAAGGCTTATGTGAATATGGTTGTTGTCTCTGAAAAATACTGTTTATCGAATGCACGAACCGAATTCTTTACATCTACAAATATGCATCGGCTTTTTACCATTTCGTTCGAGGGAAATATTTGAAATATTTCGGCTGAAATATGAATTTAATTTTGCTTGTACGTTTTTTAAAGTTAAGGGAAGTACAAACAATCGTTTGTCAAAACATTTTTACCCTGAGTCCAGCCACTCATAGTATTTTTTTACACCTGTTACACAAAGTGTACGCGTCATTCTACGGCGCGGCCTTCAATACCGAAGTGGACTTGGATTTTTTTTTTGTTTCGTTGGTAAGAGAATTCAAGTCTTTGTTCTTCAATTCTTAAAGTTCATTTAAATCTGCCAAAGATATAAATAACAAAACCTCTAAATTTGACATAAGAAACGTGTTTTTTTTTCATTTTCTGCATCAAAACAAAGACTGGTAGGCAGTTGATGACGGCCAAGTTGTTTAATCTGTTCTTACCGTTCATCCTTCTGGTGGTTTTTACGTTTGTGCGTCTTTAAAAGCCAAAGCATTGAACCAATTCATTTCAAATTTGGTATTTTTTTGGTAGTATTTTTTATGTGATTCGCCCTAAAAAAGAACTTAGAATTTTTGTTTAAGCTCATCTAAAACGGATAGCTCCAATACAACGATTTCGTTTTTTTTTTTTTTTTTTTTTTTTTTTTTTTTTTTTTTCGAAAACGGTTCTTACGATTTTTATTAAACTTGGCTCAAGTAAAAACTTACGTGATTGCTAGAAAACTGCGTTTTCGCCAAAATTCACGTATAGCTATGTAATGACTTCAACGTTTTTATTATAATTTCGCAATTAGGTTTTTTTTTGAATTGTTGACAATATATTGAATTTAAAAATTTAAAATAAAATTAAACAAAAATCCATTTTTTTAGTCATTTTAAATTTTTTAACATTTGTTCGGTAAAGCGTTTCTTTATTTAAGTCATTCGTGGGATGTATAGTCATGACTGGGTTCTAAAGCCATTGGAAGCACCCCAATTTCAGCATTTTTGAATGAACTTGTATGTCAACAAGCTACATTGCCAAATTAAGGACAATGCACCCAAGCGGCAATGCACCCGCAAATAATTATACCTCTCGGAGCCTCGGCGAAGGCCACTTGAAGATGTCATATTCGACACATAACCTCATTGAAAACCTTTCAAATAAAATGGAAAATTTATCCTTAAAAGAAACCTACTTAAATTGGATTTTATGAGGTATATGACGAAACTATCAGGTTTTGTAAATTTTTCAATATACATAGGTAGTACAATTTTTTTTTAAGAAATGTAAAGACAAAAAATGTAACTTATAAAATGTTATACAGATTAGATTAAAACTTTTGATTTCCCTAAAAGGCAATAGTTTTTTAGGAAAACTTATGCAAAAGGTACAATATCAGTTTCAATAAACTATATTCCATCCACCTTTGAGGTCAAATACTGTGCAAAATTTATTGTTATTACCTTACAAACGCTTTTTTGTGTAAAATTCTATAAGCTTTTATAAAAAAAAAAAAAAAAAGAATTTAGCTCTTTTTTTTACCAAGAAAAATCAAAAATTCTGGTTCGAAATATAGACTAATTTTAGGGAAATCTCTACAACTGAGTTCATAGTAATTGTAATGTTTTTTGAGTGAAAATTAAATTTTAATATAGGCTTATTTCTTTTGGTGGTCGAAGTGTATTTAAAAAATGTTCAACCCATGTGGAATTCCAGAGAATATTTCTTGTCTCATAAAGAGATGCATTAAAGCAAATATTTTTCTCAAAAAAAAAAAAATTTAAATAGTGTGAAAACGCTTGGAGCGAAATAGGTACGTATATAGTAAGTTACAAATTTTAGTAATTTTTTAATACCCATTTATTTAACAAATGGTCATTAAAATATTTAATTATAGATTATAATAATCACCAATTTTTCAATTCTTAGCTAAAAATTGTTAAACATAAATATTTTTTTGAAAAATCAAAAACTACTTTTTTTTTTAATCTTATAGAACAAAATATTTCTAGAGTGACAACACCGAAAGTAATATTTGAAGCAATATTTAAAAATATTTTACTTCTTATAGCTTTATCTTATTTCCAACTGAGTTCAGATATGAGAGATGAAAGAATTCATTGTCTATTCAACTCTATATACATTTATACCAAGGTCAAAAATGTCATTTATAATCTTAAATCATTAGAAAGATTTTATTAAAATTTATATTTCTTCGATTATAAGTAGGTATCTGAATAGCTTTGTCTGTCTTCTTCTTCATTAATAACAAATCATTGATCCATGATCTTAAAAAAATATTTGTATGTAGGTACTCGTTATACATTATGTGTAATAGCATTTATCAGACTTTATGATGTCCCATAGCATTGACACATTTATTAGTATTTATAAACCAAACAAATAAACAAACACAGCTCACACTAATTGAACTTCCCAGGCGTGCTAAACAAAAACACAAACCAACATCTTGCTTGTCCCATCATCATCATCATTCTTGCAGGCTTTAAATTTAAACCCTCTCCCATTTTTCATCATAACCATAACCACAAGCATTTATTTTGTCAAGAAGTTTAAAAATAGAACAGAAAACAATAAATTTTGAATGACACATGATGTCAATTCCTGGAAGATACAAACTGCACACACAGCTTCAATTCTTCCCGCTTACAGCAGCACTTCCCTGCTTTACTTTGAAAACCAGCACCCTCTATGGAGTTAAAATAAAAATAAAAAACAACTTCACTCCCATCTCATAAGCAAAAAAAAAAAAACCAAGGAACAGAACAAAGAACAAGCAAACGAATGAACAATATAGCAAAGTTTGCTTGAAAAGGAAAACTGGTCAAAACCTTGAGGGTAACCAAAATTGTATTATTCAACTCCTTGCAATTTTACTATACGCCTGCCCCCTTTGGACACCCTCATTGCCGGTCAATCAGCTGTATACATATATAGTAGTGAATGGCGGGTGATTTTTGCTCTTGCCCTGATGGCTGCGGTTCATCCAAAACACCCCCCGAAGCAATCACTCTGAGTTAAGAGATCGCAGACAGACGGAACCGATAATGATTGGCCACATATGCAAGACAGATATTCAGTAAGATGCGTTAGACATACACAATACAGTACGGTGCAATTGGATAGACACATTTGAAAATGTTTTTCTTATATTTTCTTATAACCTTATTATTTAATAAGTCTTAAATAAAATAGTAAAGACAATAACTGGGTAACAAAAACGCGCTGAAATTAAATTTTTAAATGTGCAAAAGCCATTGCTTAATCGTCAATAGTTTTAATTTATAATAATCAACATAAACCAAAATAAAATAAAATAAAATAAAATAAAATAAAATAAAATAAAATATAATAAAATATAATATAATAAAATAAAATAAAATAAAATAAAATAAAATAAAATAAAATAAAATAAAATAAAATAAAATTAAATTAAATATAATAAAATAAAATAAAATTAAATATGTTAAAATGTTGAATAAAATAAAATAAAATAAAATAAAATAAAATAAAATAAAATAAAATAAAATTAAATGAAATGAAATAAAATAGATAAATATGCACGACTGGATCGTATAAACTTGCTCTTTTAGTTAACAATTAAAATGGATTAAAGATTTTTTTTAAGTAGTTAGATATTTTTTTTACTACCTAATTAAAAAAATGTATAAACAAATTTTAAATGCAAGACTGTTTGAAATATTCAGAAGCACCAGATTGCAAAAATTAGAACAAAATCGGTCAAGCGATAAAAAGCTATATACAAGTAACTACAAAAAACAACAAAACCTTCTTTTCGTTGTTCGAATTTTGTGTCAAAAACCTGAAATACAGTTCTTTTACAATAATTATCTTCATTAGAGGTACAAAGTTTAATCAAAATCGTAAGAGCCTTCTTTGAGAAAATTTTAGAAAAACCGAATAAATAATTTTTACATCTTTTTGTTAAACGTTCTGAATACGAAATTTTTAAAAATCAGACCTAGCCCTTGAAAAATTTACAATTTTTTTTTAATAAATATTTAGTTAAGTGAATTTAACATAATTAAAATTTCATAGTAAATAAAATTTAAACCGACTAATCAAATGAGTCGGACTGTTAATTCTGTAGTATGAGTATAATATTGAGTATCTGTATTTTATCCGAACAGATCCACGAATGCGATTAAATAAAATAAAATACAAAAGCCCACAACGATCCAACGATGACGACCGCTACGCCATCGCCATGGACGAAAGACGCAAAAAATCAAACAAAGACGCAGCTTTTTGGAAGTACCTAGGTACCTACATATACATAGAGTTGTAGCTATATATTCATAATATATGGATCTCGAAAGCTGGAGCAACAGGCATTATCAGGCAAACATTCAAAGACGCAACAGAGCACGAGTATAATACAAGTAGGTACTAAGCAGCATCCATTGATTCAAGATTCAGTATTCAACATTTTTATTTCCCATTACCCCCCCCCCAACCCCCCGCAAACGAGCAATTTGCTTACTTTGTTGTTAAAGAAGTTGTTGTTGTTATACTCGCTGGAACTCTTTGTGGAAAAGATTGGAGGGAGGCAGTATGAATTTTGTTTTATTCCTTATACTTCTATACTTGCTGTGGGTCACTTGACGTCAGATAAAGTCTTATTGTTGTTTTTTTTGTTAAGTTAAAGTTATATGCTGGCTGACCTCCATTCTGATTATTATTAATTTTTTTTGAATGGGTATTTTATTGTTGTTTTTGTTAAAAAGATCTTTTTAAGAATAGGTTGGTCGTTAAAAAGGGTTGGCTCTTAACGCTATTCTCTAGGGAGTGTTTTAGCACGACTTAAACAACATAATGTACATAAGTGTATGTGAGTGAGTGCAAAAATTTAAACAAGTCATGCGTGGCACACATGGGTGCGTTTATCAAGTCTTATAAGCTTCAGCATGTCTATAGCTTGTTTGTTTGAAATCTTCCGATTTTTATCTGGGATATATATCTTTTAAAATAGTCTAGAAGGTAACGTTGGAAAGGATTACTTATAAATTACCTACCCTGATTTTTGTATGCTTTATTCGTTGTCTACGAATATTGTTTGGACTTTGGGATTAGCGGCAGATATGAATGGCATTGGTTTAGACTTTTAATTTAGAAGGCAATTGGGAGTAATAGGTACTCCCTCTAAGATCTATCCATATTTACTCTTTCATTTGTAAAAATATGTTATTGTAAATTGATATTGGTATCAGTATTGACACTTTAGTGTGAATCTGGGCTTAAGTTTTACATCGTCAGTCGATCATAATATTTATTTAACATAATGAAAAGCTTTTACCTATTTCTTGGGAAGCGCACAACTGATTGAAATCAACTCCCGATCAGGATAGGTAAGCTCATGATGATTTAGAAAAGAATAATAATATTAATTGGCGATAATGAAGAGCGTTTCCGTTCGATCTATATAAAACAGAATTGTCCAAAGCAGTGGTAGAATTGTCACATAAAATACTATTTTCCAACATTTTTTTTCAAACCAATTCAGGTGAGAGAGTTGCCCTAACCATATTATTCTACTTCAGTAGATACTTAATAAACCAACTTCATACAGTTGCTAACTACCAAATGTCGTTAACACAATCATTTTGCAGCTATGTAGGTACATACATTTTCTAGCAACATGTAGCAAAAAAAAAAAAATTAAAAAAAAAAAACTGCTAACAAGATCCCATTGAACTGCAGAGATCGTTAACAATTTTATTGACGGTCATTCAATGATCGTTTATTGATCTCTCTCTCTTGTAACTTTGAACCATAACTATATAGCCGCTTTTTTATACCACATAATATATTTGTATACATTTATAGAAATGTTTATCTCGTATATGTACGTTCCTTTCAACACTGCCACATCAGCCACCCTCATAATTCAAATACCCGCATGCAATTTACTACAAAAATGGTTTGCAGAAAAAAAAATTAATAATAAATTACCAGTTGCACTTGGGAGTAGTATGACGAATCACAAATACCATAGCTATTGTGTGCGTCGTTTTGTTATAATGTGCTTAACTATTCTGCGCACAGTTGGCGCATTTGTGAAAGATAGCACACGCTATCTATACGACAAGTTGACTTGACTATACTTACACTATCACGGTGCAAAAAAAAAAAAAAAAAAAAACAGTGGTGCAACAAATCCAAAATGACATTTAATTACAAAACAATAATAAATTTGTTGAGTAGTCAGGGCTTAGATTGTACAGCGTGGACAGTTATTGACATTTGGCAAGGTCCGCTGATAGACACTTATGGAAATAACAGTGGACACGAATTTTTTGTAAAGTAAAGAAAAAAGACAATCTATGAAAAATGTATCAAAATTTAAATTGTCAAATTACCAAAAATTGTTTGTTTATAGATGTGATTTACCAATTAGTGTCATACTAGAGGAAGAGGAAGAAGTCTTGGTTATCATCGATAGAATGAGGCAGATCCGCATGAAATTCAAATTTTAGTATTTTGGCCCCTATAGAAAAAAAATACACTGTTAAGTATTTTCTCCAAGAATACCGCTGAAGCTTTGCTGAATTATTGATTCAATATGTCCTTGGTCATTGGTTTACAAAACTTGATGTTTCTTTACTATAGCTGGGAGATTTTAGCACCAAGAAAGATGGCATCTTTAGTAAGACAGTTTAGTAAAACATTGCTTGCATGAAATTGGAGTTGACAAAGTTCTCCAAAAACGCCAACGAGAAACATCTGATTCGACCACGAAAGTGTTTCAATAAATATATAATTCAGTTGTCTATAAGTTGCGGCAAGAAAACAGTATAAAGATGCACTGCTAGCAGTATAACTTGACAGAAGTAGGGATAGAAATTGCAAAAGACAGTACCTACCCCTGAAAATAACAACGTGTGACTTTTATGCGCATTTCAACTAAAACTTCTTTGACGTAGTGAAGCAAATATAAAAACTTGTGGTTACCGGGACTCGCGGTAAAGATGTGTTAACAAATACGTTCATAAATAAAATCATTTAAAAATAAATATTTCAATTTCTGACCGATGAAATGAAAAAAAAACCATTGCATATTTTTAGATGTACATTACCTAGATCGGCCATATTCGATAGTAAACCATTGTTTCCTTGTTCTTCGGAGACAACAACCTTCCTCGTATCCGTTTTCATCTTATCGATGGACTCGAAAATATTATCGACGGTTAAAGACCAGAACCGGTCATAAGTCGTTTTTGCATGTTTTTCAGAAATAAAAAAAAAACATACCAAATTTGGTGTCGCAATCTATGGTAAGAGATTTTGAATTCTGTCTTTTTTTCTAAAATGTTCAAAACAACAATGTAACACTGAAGTTGCCAAAAGGGGGCTATAATTCTGCTGATTTTTTTGCATAACTAATACTTTTTTGCAATTTTTCGACATACGAGGTCCTACACTTTAACCTTCGATATGTTAACACCTCTTCATAAAAAACTCAAATTAATTTTATTCACCGGGACGAAACGCCAAATTTTTTTTTTGTAGGACTAAGGGCCGTTAAAAGCTATTTTGAATCAATAATTTAACAAGTCCAAATAAAATAGTGCTAAGTCTTCTACTTGGCTGATATATTTCAGTAGATAGTATATAGAATTTGTATTATTAAAAAAAAAACCCTGTTAAATTTTATTTTAACCAGTGAAAAAAAGCAAAATGTTATCGATAAAACAAAGAAAAATTAAGTTCATGTTAATTTAAGATTATTCAATAATTAATTATCGAGTTAAGTTAAAAATCCTTAAGCATTTTTTGGTGTTATTAAAAAACTGTCAAAAATAACCATCGATATGAAAGCCGCTAATAATGTTACGGGGGGGTAAGTTAAACCCCTCTCCCCCACCCCCCAGAAAAATTAGTACGCATTTTATGACGTAAAATTTTGAAAAAAAAAAAAATGGTATGAGTTTTTTTTCGAGTTTTATTTCCAAAATTTTTGAGTTTGAAAATAATTTATTCAAAAACTAAGCATTCACATAGCTTCATTTTAAAACTTAATTAAAGAATAAGTTCCTGGCAAGTGTTTCCGTTGTTTTTTAATATTAATTTTCAATTTTAATTTTTTTTTGTATTTGCCTTTCCCACCTTAAGGGAAGGATGTATAAGGAGGCCCAATATCTTTAAATTATATTCATATAATGTACCAATGAACAAAATTATATGGGCTTTCACCCCAAAATCCACAGTTTTTTAACTAAGCCTCTCCACCATATAGAAAAGTACTCTAAAAATTCGGTTGGTTTATTTCGAAAACGGAAGTTTTTATGAAAAAAAAAATATGTGTATTAATATTTTTTGTAGGAATTTTTCTAATCTACAAATTATTAGTCCTCGACATTTTTTCTGTACAATGGTTAATTTGGAAGATATTCCTGAAATACCATTTAGAGGGCCTTTAACTCGCCTTAAAATATAACGCTCATATCGATGTGGACTTTTGACAGTTTCTTAAGAGCACCATGAGAATGCTATGTACCAAAATTCAACTTTCCAGCAATTTTTTCAGAATAAAATGCTTTATTGACTGAACTAATGGGCGATAGCAGAGTTCTTGTTAAACATAGTACATTTTGTGGAAAAGTTTTCGTTAAAATTTGTTAAATTAAATTGTTCTTTAAAAAAAATATTTTAAATCGTGAAATAATTTTTGATTAACTTCTAAGTTGATTTGTGAATTAGAAGATAAATTTGTATTTTTTGTATTAATGGGGAACTCACTTCCGTCAAAAAAAAACAATTCAATGCTTAAAAAATTCTTATTCTTATTTCAAAAAGAGATTTTAAATTGTTCTAGGTCTATTTAAAAAATTAGTAAAATTCTGAAGATTCTAAATCTCAGATGTTCTATATAAAATTTCTTCTGTAGATATTATTACTCATAATCAAAAATTGAAAAAAACCAATCCTAGACTACGATTTTCTATCAATTTATCGGACTTGCTTTCCCACTGTGCGTAGGTTCGCAACAATTTCCCTCCACCGCGCCTCCCACTATCTCATCAGACTTAACAGTGCGACTGACAACGTCGACGATGAACGATGGTAAATTGTTTTTCACAAATTAACAACTTTATTTAAACTTTTTGTTTTTGCAACATTTAATGGATTGCTATATGGTGTCTGGTCTACGTCAGTATAGTTACTGCTGCTACTGTTGTTGAACATAAATATAAACACGCTTATAATATGCCACAAGATCTGGCCATGTCTATATTATATACCGATGCATGCCGTGGCAGAATATATAAAAAAAGGGTTCAAGGCAGTTTAATCACTATCGCGAAGCGATTTATACTACATACATATATAATATTCCACAACATTATATACTGCATTGCAGTTGCAGTGTATTTTCGCAGCGACAAAGTGCAACGCACCAAACTATAAAAAAAACAACAACAACTAACTATACAGCAAAAAAGTTGATGTGAATATTGTTGAGAAGATCGCGATGCGTTTTGCTTTTAATGGCACTTTCAATTAGCAATTTATTTAATGCGTGCATTTTAAATAATTGTTAATTAAGTTTCGTTGAGGCGTGGGGAATCAAAATTACAAAAAAAAAAAAAAAATATAGCAGCATAAAAAAACGCAGACTGAATAGAATAGATTGTGCGAATTATGAATCAGTTTTGCTTGATGATGTGTTTATTGGAAATTTACGTGCAACATTGTCTGGCGTATAAAATTAATTTAGAATAGAGGTCATATATGTACAATGTACATAGGTAGACATTAGAAAATTAATATTTTATTTTTTTTATTAGAAAATGAAAATCAATTTTCATGCAAAAGTTAATAATAATACAAAAAAATGAGTTATAATTATAGGTATTTAATAATAAATACAATATCGTCTATCGATCAAGATAATAATTACGCCAATAAGTGGTCAGCCATCTGAATTTAACAACAAACAGAATATTTTATGAAAATATTATGCACGTGACATAAGTTGTTGAAAGTTGGATCATAATTCATAACCATCCGCGAGAAACGGTCCTTTTCAAATTGAAGATGGCCATAAAAGCCCTTTCTTAGCAAGGTTGGCGAGAGTTTGAAGCTGACAAAATGCATCGTATAATTGGCTCGGCCGAGTTATTTGTATTTTTATCAAGTCGAAAATGCACGAACAAAGTGAGTCGAACAGGATCACTATCTTCCTGATTTGATTTCCGACAACGAATTACCTTCTGGAGACTGTTGGATTCGCCAATCAGGTTCGAATCAATATTTCTGTTCAATGCAACGGGAACACTATTTACACTTTACAGATTTAATCTTGCACTAGGACCCACCTTTAGGGAACTTAATGGAGACAGATTTAGGGCCAGTTTCACAGTGCACACTTAACAAAATAAGTAGCACTTAATTTTTCCATTTCGGCATTTAGCCGCAGTTTTACTACCTGAGTAAGTGGTATTTAAGTGGACAACATGGGAGACTTAAGTTTCACTTATTCCTATAAGTTTAAACTGTGAATTTGGGAATTTGTTTTCCATATTTGGCACTTAAGTGACACTTACTTCACTGTGAAACTGGCCCTTAGTCCTGATTGGACCAGGATGCAGAACTAGAACAGAAATAGACATACTTTGATAACTTGGCTCTGCAAACTTCGTGGTAAATGATAATGAAAAAGCGCACGATTTTGATCATCGTGAGAAAAATCAGTGCCACTTTGATTTGTCCTTGTTCTCGGCAGCAGGTTCCATGAACATCGTTACTTTTACAACAATTTTAATATAAGCATTGCTTGCTGTTATCATCATCTTTTATTGTGAAAGGATTAAAGGTTCCTTCCAAATTTGCTGACGGGATTAAATTACGAGACCACGAGGAAGAACATAGTGTCGTATGTAGTCAGATTAAGGCAGTGTAAGATGTTCGATGACGATTCCAAAATGGACCTTTAAATTTTTGAGTACCCACTAATGCAGTAATGTGGGACTACGTTGTGAAGTTTAGTCGAACACAAAGGAGAGGGTAAAAATTTAACCGAACTACTCAAAACTACACTTTTCGGAGCAGTTTCTCTATTTGACAGAAATAAAATTCTCCATCACTTGCAGTATAATTTCATGAGCAACGGCTCAGGTTATTTTATGGAGCATCTGCTCTGAGCACTTGCTTTGAGTACTTTGAGTAAAACTACTCTTTTCGGAGCAAATGCTCTATTTAATAGAAATAAAATTCTCCATCACTTGCAATTATTCTACGAGCACCGGCTTAGCTTATTTAATGGAGCATCTGCTCTGAGCACTTGCTTTAAGTACTTTGAGTAAAACTACACTTTTCGGAGTGGGTGCTCTTTTTGATAGACACAAAATTTTTCATCATTATCAATTTTTTCACGAGCACCGGCTCAGCTTATTTTATGGAGCATCGGCTCTGAGCACTTGCTTTTAGTACAAAACTAGACTTTTCGCAAAAGGTGCTCTATTTGATAGAAAAAAACTCTCCATCACTTGCAGTATAATTTCATGAGCACTGACTCAGCTTTTTTTATGGAGCATCTGCTCTGAGAACTAGCTTTGAGCACTTTGAGTAAAACTACACTTTTCGAAGCAAATGCTCTATTTGATAGAAACAAAATTCGGCATAACTTGCAATTATTTCACGAGCACCGGCTTAGCTTATTTAATGGAGCATCTGCTCTGAGCACTTGCTTGTAGGCACTTTGAGTAAAACTACTTTTCTGAGGTGCTATCTTTGATAGAAGTAAAATTCTCCATCACTTGCAATTATTTCACGAGCACGAGCCAGCTAATTTTGTTAAGCTTCTGCTCAGAGCACTTGCTTTAAGTAGAGTACTTGCTTTGGAAACTTGCTCTGTTTTCTTTCCACATTGTGCAATTTGTCATGGTTTTGTACTAAGCTATTATATCTTAAACTTTGATGACAGTTTATATGTTAGATAATTGTTTTTTATTTTTTTAATGCAAGCAATTTCTGGATTCTCTTTAACCACCTTTTAACTACTCAAACAAAAGCTTAAGAATTGTTCGAGAATTGTTTGGACTCATTAGATAATTTTAAATATTTCATTCTAAAATGATTTACTTAATTAAGTTAAAAGTTGAAATGAAATGAAATGAAATGAAAAAATTATAAAATATTTTTGATATCAACAATTACTTTGATATAAATAGGTACAAGTGGAAAGGACAACACTACTTATAGCACATTAATGTCTTTTTCTCAAAGAGACTTCTTTGACAACGTAATTCAAGATCTTCCTTGGTTCGTTTTCTTCTTTGTCAAACTTTATTTTCTTCTATTATTCACACAGGACTGTTAAAGAAAAGAAGATACAAATATAAATAACCTAAACACAAACTGACCTCATTGAACTGCATCGTCGACTACGCCCACGCTACATCGCATCGGTATATAATCTCCCTCAACCATCATCAACATTCTGCTGTTATATATTCTTCCTCCAGTTTTTTTTTCTCTCAACCGAAAAAAATACATATAAAGAACTTTGTCCCTCGTGCCTCGACTCTCGAGTCTTGAGCGTTATACACCAACAATAGACTCATTCAATGAATAGAAATTGTACCACCTCGAGATACTTTAGCACCGAACTCTGTCGTCCGTTTATACAAAAGATACAAATCAGACTCTCTCGCTGCCGCCAAAAATGTTGTTAAACATGTTTGGCCAGAAGTTGTTCGATATACAAAACATAAAAAAAAAAATAATCTTTAAGCACTCCACTTTAAGGTTGAAAATTTTCACCAAACAGAAAGTATCTCAAATGCCTACATATACTTATATATTTTATTCATGCTAACTGCTTCTGCTGCATTTGGCATTTATGAAGTAGGAGTTGTGTGGAGTTCTTTCCAATAGATATATGTAGGTATGCAGGTACATATATAACTCCAACAATTTGCCATTAAGAGTGCAGATAAAAATGAAGTAGTGTATGTGTGCGCATCATGCTCGCTATATTTATACTAACACTTACGATAATTCAATTTGATATAGTTCTAGACCATGGCTAAGCGATGACGATGAGGATGACGACGACCGCGACGTAACCAACCGACCGACAGCCGCAGGCGAAATTCCATACCAATCTTTATCTAAACTGCAAACATTTTGCTTCGAAGCCAATGCGGCTATGGGTTGTTCTTAGAATTTCACTTAGCAATCCGATGCTATTTATGGTAAGTTTTATATACATATTCTTTTCTTTGTCTTTTGTGATACTCGAACTTGAGTGAGAAAAAGTTTTGAGGGCAATGTTAAAAAGATTTAAATAAAAAAAAAATATACGTATAAAGATACTTTACCTAGAAAAAAACAGTATTGTTAGAAAAGTAATTGTTCGTTGGGTGATATCTTTACAAATTAATCTTAGACCTGGATGAAGAATCAAGCCTGTAGTGCATTTTTTTGGTTAAAGGTGGGAGAAGAGAAATCTTATTCCTATCCAAATAAAACAGCCAGGGCTTTGCAAAACTACTCTAAAAAAAAACAAATGAAAATGCGAATACGAATACAAATATGAATGCGAATGCGAATACGAAGGCGAATGCGAATACAAATACGAATACGTATACGAATGTGAATATGAATACGAATACAAATACGAATACGAACAAGAATACGAATACGAATACGAATACGACTAACGAATACGAATACAAATAAGAATAAGAATAAGAATAACAAGGTAACAGGTTCTACAGGGTGATCGGTATAAGGTGCACCAAAAAGCTAGAGCGAGTAGGTTGGGTTAAGACAAGAAAAAAATCATATGAGAGGGGGGTCTATTTCCCCCCGTTTAGGCGGTAGGGGCAATTTACTAACAAAATTTAATTAAAAAACTACGGTAAAACTTAAAATGCCAAGCTATACCTTCTTGGAAAGCCAGAAATCTCTTCTTTAATTTTTATTTTAAATTATGTTGAGTTAGTGAATAGTTTTTGAAAAATTAATTTTTAAACTCGAAATTTTCAAAAAAAAAAATTAAAAAAAATTTTTTAGATATAATTTTTGTTTTCAAAATTCAATGCTCTTATTAATTTTCAATAAAAAAAAATAGAAAACCGGATGCTAAAATGTATCTTAGTTATTGGAAATAAAAAAAATGAAACTCAAAAGCAGTTTGTCAGTGTAAAATTAACTATAACTTTCAATTGTCAAAAATTTATCAAAGCACGTTTTTATTATCGAAACAGAGAGGGCGACACTTTGCGGAAGTATGGAAATGGCGATTTCCATATTAAAGCCCACTCTTTTTCAAATAATCAAGAGTTAACTCGCAAAATTCGATGAGTTAACTTGGAGTTAACTAATCTAAATCTAAATAAATTGAATAGATAACTGTCGCAGGTGCATGCTTCTGATACTATCGAAATAGAGAGGTCGACACTACAAAGTTCGCCTTTTCAACTTTTTGGCGACAATCAGCTGTTCGAGTTAGAGAAAATAACAATTGGTTCAGGATTCCGCAACTAGAGCAGGCATGACGTTAAGAAGAGCTTTTAAGCCGTAACGACAAAACACAAGACGCTGCAAAAGACACAGATAGAAGATACAAAAAATTGGTATTTTAACAACCAGCGCAGATGCACGTATCATAGAATTGTCTTGTATATTTTTACTAAGAACTAAATGTAATTTGTATTTGTAATAAAACGTTAAAATCTTTCTGGTTAAAATAAATCGATATTAAAAATAAATTTTTGCATATCGTATGATTAATTAATGTACAGTAGCGCTAATTAGAAAGCCCGCTACTTAACATGCCGCATTGTGTCGCCCTCTTGGTTTCGATACGGAAAGGTCATCTAGTGCACCCATCACACGATTTTCTCTTTTGTAAAAAAAAAAACAATATTTTTCAATAATTTTTTAAAGAGGGGAATTCTACGTTAAATATTCTAATTTGTGCACTGGATAATCCAACTACAGATTTTCGTTGCCGAATGCATAATTCAGAAGAACTTCTTAGAAGTCCTTTATCTGGAGACGTTATTGAGCGTTTTGTATCTTATTTTTTGCAAGAGGAAACTCTGATCAATCACAGATAAACTGGAAGACCTATATTTATATACAGAAGTTCTCAAGCCAACAGATATATGATGTAAATCGCTTATAGAGCCATCTGTTGAGGCACAAACTAAAAACATTAACCAATCGGCAACTATATTATTCTTATCCAAGATAAACAACAAATCCAATGGCCATTTTGACCATATAGGGACTGTATATAGTGTATATGGATTTAAGTCCAGAGCTGCAAATTTTTAAAGGCGGCACATTTCTCCAACTCTCGTTCAAAATTGTTCCTATTATGTATGATGACCCTTTGCATATATGTATGTATAACATCATTAAAATCATTATTTTTTTGCTGCGGCACCTTGGAAACTGTTTTTTTTTTTTTTACGGTGAGTAAAAAAATAAAAGGCGCCAGAAAAAAGTGTCCAGAGCAGCAAATTATATGAAAATGCCTCTCAACCAACGACCTTACGCAAAATTTGAGTCAAGGATTTGCATTAGTTTTGCATAAAATATTTAAATAAGTTACCAAACTGCTGAATTAGGTAATAGTAGGTACATATATGTATAGGTATAGATATCATGTTTTTGAAACCCTTAATAACATTTTGCTTATTCAGTTAACAACATTCCGTAAAAATGTTAAATTAAAATAATACAACCACTAAACACACTTTCGTTTCATATTTCAATTTAAATTTTTCGCTTACATCAGCTTAAAGAAAATTAAAAATTGAAAAAAAAAATATTCCCTTAACCCATTCGTAAAAAATTCAGTCGTGAACAAAACACAAAGTTACACAATTCATACAACATAACAATCTAAAAAAAAAAAAACTAAGAAAAACTGCATAAATGTATTCAAAAATAGATTCGAACTGCAAAAGACAGCAACAGCAAAAAAAAAAAAATACTGCAATTTTGTCCGCCGCGCTTATACGAGTACATCAGACAAATGCTTTCGATGTAATTCTTGGCGCACTTTCAATTTCTAAATTTACATTTGACTATAAATAAATTTTGTTTTTTCTTTATTCGATTTCATTTACATAGTTTCATGAAGATTGCAGCGCGGTAAATTGGAAAAAAGTAAAATTAAAAAAAAAAATAACTTAAAGATAGAGAAAGTCATTAAACTTACCGAAAACAAAAAATTTCCGTCTAAAAGTTTGATCTTCTATCTGAAATAAGAAATTAAATTCAAATTATCGTATAAATCTTGAAGTAAAATTTATGTTAGGATTTATTTTTTTTTTTTTCTATAATGCAAGATTAGGATTTAATGAAGAAGAACATGCCTTGTGATGGTACATTGATCAAATGTAGCAGAAAAAGATTGAAATAGTTTTGTTCAACGTTAAAAAAAACCTTTCCGTGTCCGGAAATCCAAAAAAAAAAATATAAAACCCTTGTGAATAACAGAGTTTCACTAGAATTCTTTATCAAAATGGAAGAAGGAAGAAATTGTCAGACGATAACGTAATATACTAATTTCTGCTAATTTGGATTTTTTTATTGTTGTTGTTTGTTTGGGGGAATTTTCGGGAGTCTACTAAAACCGTCAACCATCGTCGTCGTTGTCGGCAATGTAGGAGTGTCCGCATGTGAGAATGTGTCTAGCATAATTAATTTTTTTTGTTAATTTGTTTTTTTTTTTTTCAGACGAGAACGAGACTTTTGACTGTTTTGAGGAAGGTCAAGTGCTTGCTGAAAATTCATTTATTTGAAATGAAGGCCATTCTATGATTTGAATGCGTCATTTCGGCAAAAGATAACTATTTATGGAGAATCGTCGTTGGTTTGGTTTGTTTGGTTTGTTTTGTTTGATTTTATTTTTTTTTTCGTTTACTGTGGTTCGATTCCTTGATGTTGGAAAAAATATAAAGAAGGCATAATGAGATATTTTAAGGCATTTAAGTAAGATAAGCAATAAATTATTAAAATCTTGTAACGAGAAGGAGAGAGAGAATGTGTTTTTGGAAATAAGTAGAATACCTCTTTGGAAAGATGTTGGTATTCCTACAGTTTGTTTCCAAGCCCTTTACAAACAAGAATCTTGTATATAGATATGAAAAAATACTGCGTTGGATGGGTATAATATAGAAGAATGTATAGGCCATTAATCACAAGAATCTAAGTGCCACATAGATCAAGAATTTTCTTGTGCGTGTTATTAATTGTTTTCATTTTGACTTATATTAATTTCGCTTTAAAAAATTATGTTTTAAATTATTTGGCTTAAATAAGAGTGTTTTTTCTTTGTTTATTATTTAAATAATTTGGGCTTATAGATCGTTAGCTTCTGAATGTAAATAAAACAATTATTTCATCCTTTTCCCGAAGTTTCGTTGGTTTTTTCGGGGACAGTACTATTGACATAAATAGTTTAATTTAAATTTTAGGATTAAAGAATAGATCAGCTTTCAAAACCGATATAGTACTTCTTTGTAAGTAATGCCGTTGTTTTTTAACAATTTTTTTCCTATTTAAGTAATTTTGTTTTCTTCTAAAATTGTCCCTACCTCCTAAACGGGGCGACATAGACCCCCCTTCCATAGTGAGGAATGCTTGTTTTTGACCCCTCTACAAAAAACCGTTGTCAGTTTTTGGCGCCAAAGTTATCAAACTCGTGCCGTTTTTTCAAACTTCTTCAGGGTATTTGATTTATTAGGTATTAGGATTTACATTGATAAATCTAAGAAATTGTAGTTTACATTAATTAAAGAAAATAAATAAATAAAAATAACATTAAAATTTTGTATACTATTGATGACGGACGAGAATCTTAACCCTATAGTATCACAGATTCTTGATTGCCACACCACACCAAATAAGAATGGTAAAAGTAAAAAAGTTAACAACTAATGGCCTGTTTCACAATGTTTAAGTATAAAGATGTGATTAGTTATCCGATACATAAATGTTGATACAGAATTATAAGTCCAAAATCCAAACAAAATTATGTAATTTTGTGGATCAAAATACCACTGTGAATTTTTTATTCTCGATAACTTATGACCCTGTGTCAATATTTATGTGTCGGATAACTAATTACCGCTTTACTTAGACATTGTGAGACAAGTCCTTGTAGTGTATACACATTGTTTCTATTGAAGAAATAAAAAAAATTACTGATAAGTAAATATGGCCACTTCGAAAATGTCGATTTTTTGAATATTTTCAAAAACATGCTAAGTTTATAAATTACGTGACCAACTGCAAGAAAATATTCACATATTTATCACAACATTGAAAATAGTAGAGATACGTACTATTATTTTAAAAAAATACTCAAAATACCAGTTTTTCTAGGTTAGAAACTTGGTAGCAAAACTTCGGAAGAGATTTGTAAAAAAAGTGAAGTCAATCGACAATTTCCGTAGTAGATTTGAAAACGAAAGAAAAACACAAGTTTTCAAAAATTATTTAAACAAAAAACACACAAATTCCATTCGTTTTAGAACAAAAAAAATCAAGTGAAAATTCTATTTATTTTATATTTATTTATTCTATTTATTTTGGTATAAGAAATACTGTCCAAAAATCCATTGCCAAATCTTGATTAAAAAGTAATCCAAAGTTAATAGGGTTTTCGCATAACGTGACCGTTTAACCAGTTTTGAAGTCACAATATGTACTTATATAGGTACTATCTCCTTATACCTACGCTGATCGCGCTTAATTTTAGCTCCAATTTTTTCTTTCGAAATACCTATCAGCTAAAGCCCTAAATTTTGACAAAAAAGCGTTGTGGAGAATAGGTACCTAGGTACCTATATGTTATACCTATAAAACCGATGTTTTCTGAGAAGAAATTATAGGTATTCAACCATTTCAAAGAACTTGTTTTTACTATTTTAATTGTTTTTACTAATGTAATAGGTAGGTATCCCTTCAACTTTTCAAAAATTTACATTTTTGTCACTTTTTTATTTTCCACCAAAAAAGCTGAACATTTGTGTACCTATATTCTATATTGCTACAAAGAGTTGTTTTAATAAATATTGGTTTAAAAAAGCTTTAGTTCTTTAGAACTTAGTTCTAATTTTGATAACTCATAATGAACTACCTACAACTTTAAAAATCACAGTTTAAAAAAAAATCCCATAATCCCTGGACACTACCTACCTATTGAATTTTTATAAAACTGCCATTTAAGAGAAATCAGGAAAAAAATGGTTATTTTTGCTTTGACCAATTTTTTTTTAAATAATGGAATCCCTCAAATAATAGCACCTATAGAATCATACTAATTTTTTCCTATAAAAAGTCAGTTTCACAATTTCTATTCGTTTTTATTTCCTTTTTAAAGTATTAAGAACATACCTATGTTAAAATTATAAACCTTTTATATATGTAGGTACCTACCTACCTACCTACCTAAATCAAGATTACATTTTCTGAAAACCAACTCCTTGTTACATCATCTTCTTATGCACCCTTAGAATTCTTATAAACTGAAAAAATATAATTACATATGTAAATCTTTCTTCATCCAAACGCTTTAATTATGTACCTACCTACAAAGGTTTGTAGGAATTTAAGTAGGTACCTATGCACCTCTATACGCTCTACGTATGCACTTTCTGCATACAAAGATACCTACCTAGATACATATGCCAACGAAACGTAAGTGTTTAAGTAAAACTACCCCTATACCCTGTCAAATAAATGATAATTCCTTTGGTGTTATACCTACCTATCTACCTATAATACGGGTGCAACGTGCAAGCTGCAATTATAAAAATGAAAAAAAAAAAAATACACCTACACCTACAGTCTACACCTTACACAGCTGATCTTGACCTCTCCACCAAATATAATAACACATGCAATTGCTTTCAAATGCACTTTTATCTCTCTAGCAGTTGTTTTATTTTTATTTTTCTTCTTATTCAACAACAAAGTCAATTAAAAAAAAAAAGTAATAAAAAAAAGCTCCAAAAACCTAGAAGCACATGGCAGTTGGTTATTCATTCCTTTTTTTCTTAACGTACGAAGCGCCATAGGTATATACCATCACCCCCAACTCCTGAATCACAGTTTCTCAGCTGAAACAAGAATTTTCAGTTTTTTTTTATTTTATTTTAATATCTATCTTAAATTCAAATCAAAATAAAGAGACATTTTTTACTTTTTTTTATTCAACATGAAAAAAAAAACTTACTACATTTACAAACCAAAAAAACAAAATGGTGGGTGGATGACGAATTGATTCAGATATACAAGATGTTATACAAAAAAAGATAACGAAGAAACTCACACAACCAAAATAAACTTAAATAGAGATGGATGGTTCTTGCGTATATACATACCTACATAGGTATGTTCAAAGCGCAAAAGTCGTCGAAGGCAACGACTACGAAGACATTGCCGGCATTTTTATTCATTATATTTTTGCAAACCCAGTTTTTTTTGCTTATTTTTCAAATAAAAAAAAAACACAATATGTTTTTTTGTCCACGAATTTTGTTTTCTTAATTTTTTTTGTATTAATTTTTACTCCTATATACACATTCACTTGTGCTCTGCTTAGATTGTTCAATGTTTACACATCCGTAAACAAAACAATTCTTCTCTCTCACAGGTTTTGGTTTCTATTTTTCTTTTCATTATTTTTTTTATTATGTTTTTTTAAGTTTTATTTTCTTTTCCGAATGCCGGGTTTATTTTTGCAAAAATAAAATGAAAAAAAAAAGTTGAAAAAGATAAAAAATAACAAAAATGTCGGAAACTGACGGCGAGTGAAAGTATACACGCAAAAAGCCCGGCAACAAACACTAACTAAACTAAATTGCAAAGCTTTTCCAACGTCGAACATCAAAACGAAACCAAAACGACCAGCGCAATTATGGCAGGGGCAGCAAAAAAAAAAAATAATACAAGACAAGATAGTAGGTATCTCTAAAATGCTACCTATATCTCTGTGCATTGGTGTTGAATTTGAATTGACCCCTTCAAAGCTTTGAGAGAGAGATAGAGAGTGGGAGTATTTTCAAAAGAGAGAGAGAGAGAGAGAGCTTAGACATCATACAATATTACAATCTATACACCAACACCATTTAGATGCACTTTTTGTTAGATACAATTTTTAGAGGGATAGTGTGTGTGTGCATTAGTGTTAGAAGAGGGGCAACATAATAAGTAGAAGTGTTGTCGTGGCGCTAAACTTGGGGATACCACAAAGTTATGGTCGAACACAAAATTTTGGATAAATCAATTGAATCTGGATTTTAAAGTCAGCATAAATTAGAAAAATTAAAAATTGAATCTGTCATAGGTTAGGTATGTTTAAAAAATATATTTGAACCTTTTGAGGGAACGAAAAGTTAAATAAAATTAGCGCTAGGTAGGTTAGGTAGGTACCACATAAATACAAATCTTTGTAAAAATTGTAAGAACCTACCTACTGAATATGTTTTTAATATGGAAAAGTAGGTACATTTGTAAGTTAAAAAAGACAATGAAGCTTTTTTTGAATCAAAACAATTTGACGAGCTATAGGTTAAAAGTTTTTTTAAGATCAAATTTGGTTAAAATCGGTTAAGCTATTCACTAAAAAAAGCGAAAATAAAATATGCACGACTAAATCACAAGAAATTTCTCTTGGAGAAATGAGTCTAGATTATTCCAAATTAATGGTAAAAGTTCAATAACGATATTAACTATTGTAAGAGAGAAAGTATGAGCAAGGTCAAGAGGTAGATACTAAAGAAATCATTTTTTTTAATATGTTTTTGTTTAAAAAAATTATTTATACATTTTTTAAATGCAATTTTGTTTCAACTACAAGAAGCACCAAATTTCAAAATTAGAACAAACTAAAAAGTTATGAGGAAAATAAGGCAATTTTTTTAAAAAACGTTTTATAATTTTGTTTGTTAAAAACCTGAAACACAGTTTTGTTACAATCAATTTAGTCACAACAGGTACAAAGTTGATAAAGCCGTTTATTTTTTGATAAATTTAAAAATACCAAAATCGTTAAGTAATTACATGGCAGCTAAACATTGTAGATGATCTAAAACAAAAACTCGAATTCGGCCCTAGATTCGTCCATAAAATAATTTATAAAAATATAGCAAAATTTTGTGAAATAGGAATAAAATTAATTCTCACGCAATTTTGGAAACAACTCCTCTTTTTAAAGTAAACTTCCTTCTTACTAAAAAGTGTAATGGATTCTCTTTCTCGGTGGGTAATTAATTTCACTTTTGGGGGAACCGATTCTCACTAAAAGATCCTCATGTGAAGCAGATTCCAGTGGAATAAACTTTCCCAGCCCGTTCTGGAAACGTTTATATTATCAAATAGGTGACAAACTTTTGACCCTCATTCAAATTTAACTCAAATTTTCGTGAAAATGAGGTTTGAAGGTAATTTTGTTAACTTTGCCAAGCTTAAAAAGTTCCTTTTTAATTATACTAAAGTAGTGACATCATTTTGAATGTTCCTCTTTCAAAAATGAATTTATATTTAAAATTATTTTCGTCTTTAACGTAATATTTAAGTACGTTGGAGTATCATGCAGGATGCCAGACTATTTAACCTTAAATATACATACGTACCTATATTTTTAAGGGTAGTTCCTAAATCTTGAGAGAAGTGACAAATAATCCAAGAGTTGCCGATGATAAAGTGCCTCTCTTCTAAGTACAACCAATTCGTGCAGCTTTGTGGTGAATACAATTTTTTTTGCAGGAAACAAAATATTCACCTTATGAAATAAATTTCTACATTTCTAGCCTAACACTACGATTTCACTGATCATTAAACGGGAATTTAATGTGACTTATCACTAATCTTCTTAAAATTTCTTACCACTATATTCTTTACTCGATAAATACAGGTTAAAACTTATTTATAGATGTATAAACATTGAATTTATATAATTTACATCCGGATTTAAGTTTTAATCTGGATGAATCGAGTGTTCAATATGGCGGTATGTTTTCACCGAATATTAAAATGGGATTTAATTTTATTTACCCTTGATTTTCTTCAAATCTTGAAGATTAAGCAAACAATTTGATTTTGTTAATCTATTACCTAGATTAGAAAATATATTTTTTTTTTAAATTTCAATGGTTTAACAAATCGAACAGACCTACACACATATCACACTGAACGTATTCATTAGAATATCAATTGTTTTCTCATGATCTATCTCAATTCCACTTTATAAGAAAGAATTAAATACAATTTTGAAAAGTATTGTCAAAATTTGTGCTGAGGGAACACTATACCTACAATCTACATAGATTAATTTAATCTAAACTTACAAAAGAGATTAACTTTTAGTGGAAACATAATAGGTACCTATACCAAGCAAAAGCTATGAGACTATAAGAACTTTCATTTAAATGACATTCCTACAAAATAGCGAACAGATGTAGGCAACATGTCATGTCATAATAAATTCCTTTAAGTACTTTTTTTTTATTTTTAATACTTCTCAGTGATTTTGCATAGTAAACTCTTTTACATTATGATCACAATTTCGTTCGTATACATATCTATCTATTCAAAGATTTTATTATGTAAACTCGTGTAAAATATTCCATTTCCATCTGCGATTTTTACGAGCATTCAGTGGAATCCATTTAAAGAGTGTATCTAATGGTTCGTTCATCTGCTACATTATTTAACCCCCCCTTCTCCATCCCACCCATCTATTCTATTTTATCTATACAAAAAAAATAAATTAATGTAACATACAACCACACATCTGCTACTGTTAGATACATTTAATAGTAAAATAATATGTATAAAAAAGGAACGAAAAAAAAAGTCTGAGAGTTCTTGAAGACATATTCAAGAGTAAAAACATCTGCTAATGACGTCATTCAAATTGAGCAGGCACTCTCATCTTGTATCTTGTAGTATAGATGCAAGAAAAAAAGCTCTTTTCCACCTACATACTTCACGAAAATTACAGATGCTTTTGTGTAGACACCAGAAATGTATAGCAAATATGTGTATAATCTTAAGCGCGGCATGGGTAAAAGTCTCCAACTAATACACCACACAGATACATACCTAGGTACATCAGAATGGTTTGTTGTTGCTATTAAAAGTTTTTTTTTTTTTTGCTTCTTTATTATAAGAAATTTAAGTGGCTATGGGTATGCTCTTTATCGCACTTTTTGACGTAAACGGTGGGTGATCGACTTTTTAGGGTAAATGAACGATGCTGCCTGGCTTGTGCCGGTGAAGTTTTTTCTTGTTTCTATTTCTTTTATTTTCAAATGCAAAAAAAAATTAAACATAAAAATAAAAATAAAAAAGTTTTATTGATAATTCTCTAAAATTAAACCAAAAGCAGTTGATATTTTTTTTTTGTTATCAGTGTTGTTTTTACGTAAACAACAACAAACCTTCATACAACTATAGGTACCTACATATACTACACAGCTTGCGCTTAACATCGAGAAATTTTACAATCTTGGTTTTTGTTTTTTTTTGTCGTTGCTTTTTGCATGCGAAAGTTGTTATCGCTTGAAGTTAAGATGTATCTGTCTGTCGGAAATCGCCTATTTTTGAATATTTTTTTTTGTTGGTATTGTTATCGCAAAAGTAATTTTGCGGTAGAACAATTATAATAATTATTATTATTACGTTGTGTAAAAGATGTTCGATTTTTTTTTGGTTAAGATTTTTTGTTTGGAATTAAAATGTATTATTGGCGTATATATGGAAACTATATATAGGAAGGCTAAATTTAAGTGAAACAGTTGTAGAATTCTGTGAAATTAATTTATTTATATTACGTAAACACAATTAATAATATAGGTTGGTATAGATATGACTGTGTCCGGAAGTATATTTATGGGGTTTTCGTTAAAATGCAAGGCGTGCGTCTTTTAAAAATAAAAGGTGATTCAAAACGATTTTTATTAGTTGGAAAGTTAGTTATAAAACGAAGAATAAAAACAAGGTACCTAGATAGGTAGGTATACGATCTACAAATTGAACATTTTTCGAAGAAAGTTAAGCCACCAAGGGAATTAACATCTTAAAGGTCTATTTTTTCAGTGGGAGATAATCCCAGTTTTGGAGTTAAACCCTATGGCGACATCGTGGAAATTTCTTTTTCCATATTACCGCATAGATGTGGCCCTCTCTATTTCGATAGTGATAGCAGAATTCCTCAGTGTCGCACTTTGATTTCAATAGCTTTTTGACTATCAAAAGTGAAAAACTGCTTCTATGTAAACTCGGGTTCAAATTATTTTCAACTAAGGCACTGAAAAACTATTACAAAAATTTTCGAAAAATAAAAAAAATAAAAAAAAAATAACATTTGATCAAATGACCGTAAGTGCATTGAAAACCAGAAGTTGTGGAAAAGAAAATGAAGAAAAACGGCATTATACGGCTCTATTTTTAGATGTTGCTAAAGGTTTATCATTTGCGGGATCTTTCAAGGTACTTCGACAAACTGAAATGTTACATTTTCTTATTATTATTCGGGTATAAGGAAATTCAACTGGTGTACCACAAGGAAGTGACTTGATTTTTCAGTGGGCAACAATATCATACCATACATATAACCCATCTCAGAAGATGATATTGGTGCCTGATTAATGCGTTGTAAATGTAGCAGAAAATGCAATAGCGTATCAAACTAAATAAAACAAAATCATATAAACCTCACAAATAAAAAGTTAGACAACATTCCAATTTTTATGAACTTTACGCCAATACTTCTAATTATATCATGAAAAGATTTTGAATGAGAAACAAAAAGAAAAAAGAAGAACAAATCATGATATATACAAAAAAATACTATATGAGAAATAGCGATTCTCATCGTGGCCTACAAATAGAAATGGTTTCAGAATTGGTAAGAAAATATCTTCATCGTTCTATGAAAAATCCTTTAGAAAATTATTTTTTTATGATATATTTGTATTAGTAATGGATCTTTTACTGACAACAATTCGAAAATTATTGTGTTTGAGTAATTGAGAAACACCAAAGATTTTTTCATACAAAATTCAGGTAGCTACTTTATCTTAACATCCTTTTTTGACAATATGTCCAGAATTATATTTGAGTGTAATTTCAATTTCACTTACTAGTTTCCAATATTTCTGTCATTTTTTCAAAACTTTTCTCCAATTTTTCCAAAAATAATATCCGGGGTAATTTCTTTTGCCGTAATTTCCATGAACCTTGGGAGACTAACGCCCAATTTTTCAGTATAAGCTATAGTCACTTAAACTTCAGATAGTATTGTATAAAATGTATATACCTATATATTTCTCAGACATCTAATGCTTAACTGATAAAAGGTATCGTTTCCGATTCGATGCATTTTTGAACTGTAAAATGTGAGTTTTTTAATTTTTCTTCTTATTCTGTTATTCTTTTCTAAAAACTTAAGCGAAACGTGGAATAAATCCACCCACTGCCACGTCTACTTTTAATTTTTGACTTTTCTCCTCATTCTTTTCATCAAGCAAGCTGAATTTTGTAAGTAAGCTCTCTAGAATCTTAAACACTAGCTGATTTTTTAAGAAATTGCACCCACTACCACGCCTACTTTTCTTATATATGTATTTGCAGATTTCTTCTAATTCTAATATACTTAAGAAAGCTGGAATGTTTAAATGTTTGTGTTGATGTCTGCTTATAATGGAGGGGACTTACAATTTGTTGTCAAATTCTAACAGTTAAAATGAAATCACTAATTCATGGCAAAAGATAGGTACTCCTGGACCTCCCAAGAGGTAAACATTTTTTTTATCATTACGGATACCTATATATAGGTTTAAAACTCATTATTACTACATTCATTAATAAGAACCGAGCTTCAGAGACCATGGACATTGATAGATTAATTCAGATTGGAGCAGTAAGTATGTAGGAACTTGATACTAATACTTTTTCTCCAATGAATTCTATTTCCAACCCTCTTCAGATGTTTATGTATGTTACTGGAAAATTTCATAACGTGGAAATTATAGAATTTACCGGTAAATCGAAAAAATTTTAATGAAAAGTCCAAAATTTTTGGTTTCAAAAAAGTCCGAAATGGTTTTTTTTATCAAATCAACCAAATAAAAAATCAAGAGTGCAACTCCCATTTCACACAGAAATAGATGGAAAATTGTACAAATTCATGTAGAACATATTCACATAAATTTTTTCTTTGCTAAGCAACAGAACTATAGAAATTTAAAATAAACAGGATAAATGCGTAGACAGAATTGCTATACTCGTATTTCACATAATTGTATAGCCTTTCTATTTTAATAGAATATTACAAAGTGTGATTTTTTTCTCGATTTCAAGTTTGCTACATTGTATAGTGTGGTGGTAACGGAAATTATACCGTACTTTACATGGTTTGATAACGATATCTATGCTCGGTTTTAAAATTTATAACTTAACATTTCATGGGAAAAATTTACATTATATTCGTAAGCGATAGTTTCAGTTTTGAGATAAAGCTTCATTAAAGTGATTAAACAATAAAACAAAGAGAAATGGAAATAAGACATCGCGCAAACAATAAAGGTTGAACGAATATTCTTATAAACTATACAGATACCTAAAATAATTCTTAATTCCAACATAAATTTTTTGTGAAACATCTTTTTTCAAATTTTACAAGAAAATGTGTGTTTTTTTTGTTTAAATATAAATTAACTATAAGTGTGTTCCTTTACTTTGAAAATCTGTGCATTTGTGTGAATTTCTACACAATTTAATTTTTTTATATGAACTTTGACAGACTTTTGATTAAAATTCGTAGAAATTTTCAGTTTTGGTTAGGCAATATATTTGTTGTATATAAACGTTAAAATTTTTAAATTTTATTCTGCTAACTGAAAACAAGTTCGAAAATATAAATTAAATAAATCCTGAATTTGTTTTTAAAAAAACAGGCTATAAAGACACCATCCTGATGTTTTAATAACTAAAAAAGTAATTAAAACTTGATGATGCATTCCATTTTTTTTAACTTCATTTTGCTTTTCAGTAATTTACATGTAACAAATCTAAAACCACAAATCGTAACTACTCGTTATTTCAGAGTTGTTTTTTTTTCATCTTATGGATACGCATTCATTTATCTAAATCAATTTGAAGTAGTACGTACCTTATATAAACATGTTTTTGCCCATTAGACAGAGAGAGATATAGATTTAATATTCATCCAAGCATTTTATTATATAGGTACGATACAAACAGAAAAATTCAAATGAGGTTGGAATTTTCCCTGGAAGGCTTAAAAAAAAGGCTTAAACTTTTTAATTATGCATTTGACCATAAAAATACAATTTACATAGACAACACGCATCGATTAGCCAGTCAATATCATACTCCAACTGCAAATCTGCATGCCATAGGTACCTATATCTTTTTTTATCTGAACATTAATATCTATCAATTCAACCAAAAGGTCTACAGTCTGCAATTAAAATTGAAAAAAAAAAAAAAAAACATTTGCAAATATTGAATTGTTTTTTTTTTTAATGTGCCCTTTTTACCAGAATCACAGTGATTTTTGAGATGCTTTTTTTTTTTTATATGCTTGAGTGGTTTAATATGCATCCAAAGTTTTCCCCTGAGGTGAAGGATTTTCCATCATCATGGAACACAGCACAAAGGACAAACATACGAAATATAATTAAAAATTAAACACAGCAGCAGCAGTACATGATTTTTTTGCAATAATTTCCACCTGGATACATAATTACCAAATGCCCTTTGTACATCCGCGATCCCTTAAGGGCAAACACATAAAAGTATCTATAAAATTTCGATGATGCAACAAAATGTAGAAAGCCTTCTCTCAATCATTAATTCAGGATCAGATATACAATATGCAATCCTTTTTTGCATATATACATATGTATGCTATACGCACATTTGCATCATTGCAGGCGTTTGGAAGTATCATGCGTCCATCATGACAAAATTGTTAATCAGCTCTTTTATATCATGGGATGAGCTTAAAGAGGTGTCCAACAGTCCACCCATAATTGCCTATGATGGCGTCCGGTTCGGCGTTCGTTTCGAGAGAAATCCAATCCAATGGATTGGTGGTGGTGTATAGTGCAGAACAAAAATTGCATTTAGTTAGTATACACATCAACCCATTGTCGATTTAAAATCAGACATCTGCTTCAATCACATCAGGACCAGGACCACGACCAAACCCAGGAACAGGAACAGGACGAGGACATCACTGATGGTCATTGGTTGAGGACATCATCGAAGGTTATATCCTGGATATAAGCCTGAAAGCCATATACAGATACATACAATGGACGCATAAAAATCACCTATACCTATAGATATAGATATCACATAGAGGACTGGGAAAAGAGACATATAACACCGGGCGGTGGCGATGAAGCGTTATTTTTTAATGCAGCATGCATTATAAAACTCCCAGGACCTATACGTATAGAGGTGGTGTGGGTCGAAATGCGGGTCCAGCATTAACCGATGATGATGATAATGAAAAAGGGGATGAGTGCAAGCACACAATTCGATCGATATTTCTGCCGAACTTTTCATTTTAAATTTTCTTTCTCTCGCTTGCTCTCTTGTCACTCGGTCGTTGTCGTCGTGGTAGTCGTTTGGGGGTATAGAATATAAAACGTTTTAACCCCCATCCCCCTTTACACCACCGGCCGAACTTTCATCCCCCATTGAATAAATAGAGAGGGAAGGTGCAGCATGGATGATGGAAAATATCGCATAGGTGCAGCATTATTTCCCACAACCCCTTTTGCACTTTAAATAAAAAATGTATCTAGATACATATGAATTGCATATGTAAGGTTGTAGATACACATATTTTTATATATGAGATGCGATATAAAAATTCGAATTTTATTTTATTTTCGATATATGGTATACCTAGCGGTGTGGTGTAGTGGGATGGTGTTGTGTGCCTCTGTGCAGTAATGGGTGCACTTATACTTTTGCTCCAACTTTTCACTGCGTTGGTCCATAATGTGGGGTTTTCACTCCGCTTTTTATTTTTTGTAGTTTTTTTTTTTTTTTTTTTGGAAAAAAGTTTTTTGAACTCATACATAAATATTTTTGATGATTTTTTTCCTATTTTTTATATGGGCGGGCGGCTCAGCAAAAGCATTTTTATATTTACGAGTATGTAGTAGGTACCTACATATATGCTCTATAGTGTGTATCTATTAATTTATCAACTGCAAAGAATCTATGAGTTATATGTTCGATGGCATGTTCATTTAAAATTCACAATAAAATATAAATAAACAAATGAACAACACAACACAAATGTTTGTTATAACTGAACAAAATATAAGAGAGAATGGGTCTAGGTAGTTTACTCGTATAGTATAGAGATTGGGTTGGAATTAATTTTTTGATAGGTATAGGTATATTTTTATTTTGGGTGGAGTATCAGTATAGGTAGGGGGAGATGTTGTATATTCAGATGGGATATTAATTCTTTTTTTTTGATGATTTTTTGACCCTTTTTGGTATTTTTTTTTAATGTATGAGAGCGCAGCTGCGATTGTTCGATTGGATGATTTTTAATATATTATTTGACCGTTTGCCTAGAGATGTGTTGTATATTAAGTAGCTGGGATTTAAAAAAAATTGTTTTTTTTTTTGTCAATAACAAATTTAAATAGAAAGGTTTGGTTTGTTTGTTTTTTTCGTTCATATAGGAAGTGGGAATGTGCATATGTTGGGGTTTGTTTTTTTATTTTTTGTGTGGATGTTTGCATCGAAATTTTTGTATACAAATATGCTTGCAAAAATAAGTTTAAACAAAATAAAAAACATTTCAGGATAGTGTTTTGCTCTTCAAATTTGTTTTAATCCTTTAAAATAAATCAACAAAAAAAACTCAAGTTTAAAAGGTTATCTTTTCAGTGTTTGCTGATACTTTTGAAAAGTTTTGGAGAATAATGAAGACTTGTTTTGTTTTTGTCTACATGAAAAATTAACAAACTCTCAGAGAATGCTCCTGAAAATGATTTTCTTGATTTGAATGAAAATAAAATATTAATAAGAAATCGTCAACGTTATGGGTTTATGTTGTCAACTTTAAGTACATATGTATTTCACGACTTAGCCTCTTGAAGAATCCAATGAATATCAAAAAAGGTCAAATTATTTTACAAAAAAATATCCAATTTTACAACGCGAATCCAAAAGTATAGGGTCCTCTTACTAAGGGTCGAATTTGCAGAGTTGCATGATAACAGAGTAAGATCAAGAATTCTCGAAACTCTATTACTATATGAGTATACTGAAACCTAAACTAATTTTTAAAAAATCCAACAAAAATCTTTGTTTTTATTTGGTAAAAGTTGAAAATTCTCTTAACTGAGTCAAGAACGATCAATGTTCTTTACGATTCACATACAACAAGTCACACACATGGATCATCATCATGTGAATTCAGTATTTGTCATTTCGCAAAACGCGAGCCTAAAGAGGCTTACGAATTGAGTGTCATTCAATTCCCAGATCATAAAGAGCTTGTGAATTAAATATTTTCAAAGTAAAAATCCAAAAAAGCTTGTGATTTAAATATCACTGACTATGTGAATTGAAGAAGGGCTTAAGTTAAAAAAGAGCTTAAGTTTTTGCAACTTTTTTAGCACACTTTTTGTTCGACAAAATTCGCACGAGTTCGTCAGAATAGATCTATCGTCCAAATCAATCTTTAAATTTGTGCATAGGTTTTTCAGAACTTATCGAGGCTAATATCACAAATGAATTGAACATCTATTTACAAAAATGGGCTTATCTGACTTTCAACGTATCCAATGTAACCACTAGCTTAGGAAAAAAGATTCTGAACAATACGTTACAGCATTTGTTGGTCAAATGACTCGACTACTGTAACCGTAGCCTTAAAATAAAATTTACGTGGTGGGAAATATTCAAAAATTGTACGGCTCCCGAAAATAGCGTCAAATAAAAATTGTGAAACGCCAGAAATGTATGTGTGCTCAAAATTGTAAAAAACAATTTCGGAAAAAAGGCCAGAAAGTTTGAAAATATCGCGAAATGGAAACAATGCTATAATATAATTTGATGGTCTAATTCTCTAATTTTCACTGAAAAGAAATTTTGGAGTCGAACTTTTAAATTCTTATAAAAATCACAGCATGAACATACTGTGAATTTTATAAGATTCAACTACAATTTGAAAAAAAAAATAATAAAAAAAATAATAAAAATAAATAATAGGAAAACAAATAGAAAAAATGAGTTTAGTAAAGGGAAGCTTAAATGCAAATAGGAAGTACATTTTTCCAATTTAACTTCAGTGGCTTAGCAAAAAAGTTTACTTGAATCAACGAAATAATTTACTGGCACAACAAACGAAAATGGTCAATTCAATAAACTATTTCATTGTCCTTAAAACAACAAAAAAGTACATTGCCACAAGTAACGAATTTTGTAAAAGATAAAAAAATTAATAAACCGCTTTTTATTGGCCCAATAAACCAGTTTATTGGACGAAAATTAATACAAAATTAATTTTCCCAATAAATTTTTGTATTGTATCAAGGGCCTTATTTGTTCAGTGAATTGGTGTAAAGCGTTTGAAGTGTTTTTTCTTTATGTTTTTTTTAAACTTAAATTTCATACAGTCGCTATATTTTGTTGTGTCTGGCGTGTTTTCTCAGTACTTTCCAATTTTTTTCAAATTTTGTTCAAAAGTAAAAAAATATATTTTTTTGGATTTTGGTTTGGCGAAATTGCCAAAAAAAATGTATGCTCAATTTGTAGATTTAAGAATTCTTAACAACTTTTAAAAAACAAGGTTTTCGAAAAAAAAAAATCGAAATATGTAATCAGATACATCCACTCAAAGTCAACGTAGTACATAAACAAAATATAAAAAATTACTGTAGAAAATTTTACAATCGAATGAACATTTTGTTTTCTTTTGACCTGAATTTTAAAAATAATGATAGCTCTTAAAAAAGTAAGACGGTTTTTTATAAAGGTTCGCAAAATCTACAAATTTTGTAAGGAATAGGTATCGTCTTTTAATATTTCCTTTTTAAATAATAGAAGATTAAGATGTTTTGAAAACATTTTTGAATATGTGTATTTTTAAAACATAATTCAATGTTTTGTTTCAAATATTTATTATTATGCAAAATTTGTTATTATTAAACTTCTTTTTAATAGAATAATAATAATTGAATAAATTAAATAAATTAAGTACAAATAAAACAAGTGAGAAAACGATAGTTTCCTTATTTTACGTTATTTTTTAAATAATGGGCGGTTGTCGTTATTCTTTTAGAGAATCGCATTTTTTAAAATTACTTTTCGGTAAATTAAGTATTTTCCAAAGATAATACAAATTGGATTTTGTTCATGAATCAAATCCCAGCCTTCTCTACCTAAAAACAAAAAAAAAAGTTTTTTTTAAAGGGTATTAACTTTTGCGAGGAAGTGGCAAATCCTCCAACAGTATCTGATTTGGATTCAAAGTTTTAGGTTCCCGCTATTCCTGCCTACATATGCCTTCTAACAACACCCTCACAGGTATGGGGGTAAGTTATAAACCATAACACACTGATTCTCCACGAGTTGTCGCTCCATCAAATCAATTATTTTATTGTAAATCAAAATTTTTAAAGTGCGCCTAATTTAATTTGCGTACCTATACTCCTTGTCTGTTTTTTTTTTAAATGTAGAATGAACAACCCAATGAAAGCCAACTCTTTTGAAAGCCTTGTACAAACGACTTTGCACAAAGATGGATAAAAAACGTTTACCCTATCGGTCAAATTGCCTTAAGTCTATATGCTCACAATAGTATAAACCCGCATGGCCAGATTGCATTGAAATGTGAAAACACTTTGAAGTAATTCATTTGACTTTGGTATTACTGAAGAGCTAAGGTTTCCGGCCATTATTGTTTTATACACGTCATAGCTAGCAGGTACCTATGTTTATATGTATATATACATAAATAGGACCAACATTTTAACTTAAATATATTTCTATATCCGGACCACCATTGTTGCTGCTGCCGACGCCGCCGGAAAAATATAAATCTTTTGATTGGCTCCTTTTCCCCAAAATCAAAAAAAAAAAAAAATCAACAAACAAATAAAAGAAGCATCAATCTATTGTTTCAGTTGCAGCTTTTCACATATATACCTATTTGCTTTGTGAATGTTTTATTTTTTTGTTTTATTGGTTGGTTACCTATTTTTCAATTATGTATTCCACTCACTCACAAGAAGCCCCAAAAAAAAAATAAAAAATAAAAATGCAGGGATGTTAAAAAAAAAATAAAATAAAAAGGATAATTAAATGAATTTCGGAACTCAATTCAATTTCCTGAATGCATTTCTATTATTTTATTTTTTTTTTGTTAACTTTATTTTGTATTCTGTTCGCCGCCAACAATGTCCTACTGTTTCTGTTTTTTTTTTTTCCTATGCTGTGCCCTCTGTGTATAGCGTAGCGCTGAACTCTTCTTTGAAGCTTTAAAACAATCGAAAGAACATCAAGAGTAAAACTCCATATCATATCATCCCTGTATATCTTTGGATCGGCTTCTGGGCTCTACACAGAGTGTACAGAGTAGCTAGTCGTCCTCGTTGGGCCTTTGGTTGGATGCATTTTCATTATTCTTTTGTTTTTAATTCGATGTCGATGGAGATGCGTTCGTTCGTTGGTTTTTATCTGGTTCGTTTGTGTGTAGTGTAGCGAGTTGCGAGTATTTACCGGGCTGCTGCCGCTACCATATATACCGTCACCAGTAGTTCGATGTGTATTTATTATTCGTTCAGATATTTTTTTGGGGGCAGACTGTGGTAGTGACGGTCGGCGGCGCGGCGGGAGGCGATAGAAATTCATACAAAAGAAATTTGTTGTACGAAAAATGCACAAAATAATGGCATGTGAACGAATAAATAAATAATACTATATAGCTGCAGGATACCATGTATCTATAGTAATGCGCAAACTCGCTTTAAACCTACTTTTCTCTTTTTTACTTTTTTTTTTTATTATTTTGGTTTTGTTCTTCTGCGGTGGAAAAATATATTTTCTATAAATTTCGCATGGCCTCCCGCACATATACAATGACATTTGTGGGAGGCGGCGCGGCGGCAAAGAAGGATATAATCCTTTTTTCGACTGCATTTCATGTACCTACTCTTTTTTTGTCGTTATCTACCCACCTACCCAACCCACCTATATATTATCATCTACATACTCTGCGATATAAATGTTGTGATGGAAAAAATATATAAAAAAAAAATATTTAGTTATTTTGTTTTTTTTGTTGTTTTTATTTAACAAAGAAAAAAAGGATTTTGGGAATAAAATTAATACAACAAAGGATGAAAAATGTACGCAAATGAGAGAAAAGGGGTTAAGGGGAGAATATATATTGATGCTTTCCCTGGAAGCCTTTATTATGTGAATTTTTAATTTCCCGCACTGCAATTGAGTAAAATGATAATGGAATCCTACAGCAGCATCGGCAACGACATAACCGGAAATTGCGTCCTTTTTATTTATATTATTTTTTTTAGTTTTTTTTATTTGGTGAAAAAAATGCCAACAATAGTTTTCGAGTGTCATTAAAAATAATTGGAAATTGTAATTTTAATATTTAAACTTAATGGCTTTTTATTATAGCGTGATTTTCTATAAACATACATGTATGTATGCATGCACAATGTATATATGTATGTAGGATAGGTAAAAGAGGTGGATTATATATGATTACGAAATTAGCTCGGATGGTTGCGTATAAATTATTCCTTAAAATGTGTCTGGGTAATTAAAAAATAAATAGTATATTTGGTAATATAATTGACAGACACTCAGGATGGGTTTTGTGGTTTAATCCTTCTTTCTGCATAACCATCCATACGATAAAACCAATTATTTTTAATTAAGTTAATATTGCCTTTGCCACGAAAGTACGGTATTAATGAAATATAAATTATATAAGTATCAGTTGAAATGTTGCCTATAAATAGAGATTATTTCATAAATTATTCGTAGTACCTATTTTAACTACATTTGGGGTTTGGAGTTATTTTAAATGAAATACTGTATGCAATAATTATATAATAATAATAATTTATGCAAGTATGTAATTTATCTATTCAATTTTTAAATTATAAAAAAATTATTAATAATTAAATTTATATAATTAAAATTATATTATAAAATACAATAGGTATATTCAGCCCACACAAATTGTTTAACCATAAAACCAACATCACAAAAACTAAGATAAATAAGTCAGCAATAAAAATAAACATACATGGAACAAATAGCATTCAAATCTTGAAAATGAAGATGACACTGAATTGTTGTTGAATAATATTTATTATAGCTTGAATTTCGCAACCATATCGTCATCTGATTGCAAGACACAGCTAACTCGATTTTTTTTAATTTTTGATGTGCTTGAGTTTTTGCTACCTTGGATCGATTCGCAATTTTTACCCTTTACTACAATCAATATCGCAGATAAAATATGGTGTTATTTTTTCCCAGTACTATCATGAAAAAAATGGAGTCTGAAAAAGAGGCCAAAACGTTTTTTGCGACTTTCTCAATTATTTTAGCTGGTTCTTGCAATCGGCGCGCGTGACGATGTATTGCTTTGGCAGAACCCTGACGTTTGTGCTTTGAAGAACAAAAACACAAACAAGACACCAAAAAGTCCGAAATTTGGTCTTTTTATATTTCTCTATGGGGAACAAAGGAATGCTTGCCAGAGACAGTTCGCACTAAAAACTCTATATATAGGTACATGTAGGTCAAAATTTACGGACGTAAAATAAAATGTAAAATTCCAACCAAGGATAACCATCGATGTGAATGGATTGAAAATAATTCTCTAAAATCTGAGAATTTAAAGATGTTATCAATTGTTTCGAAAAAGTGCAATTTTAATTGACATTTTGGAATTGCAATTCTTAAAATCCGTCAAATTATAGTTTTTTTTTTTTCATATTTTGTGATGGCATTAAATGTCGAATTACATCAAAGGATGAATAAGATGTCGATGGATTACAAAATGTCTAAATAATTAAGGGCTTTCGAATATTAAAGAAAATGATCTGTAATACGTCAAAATATAATTTGTCCCTTAGTTTATGATGTCATTAACTGTCGAATTCATTGAAAAATGGCTGCGATGTCATTAAATGACAAAAAAACTCAGGAAAATTAAAAAATTGGTATTTAGCACTTAGATTTCAATCTATTATTCTGAAGAGTCACTACTTGAAAAATAAGTCAGAAATTGGAGGATTTACACTAAAATAATTCAACAGAATATTGTTTTTGTCATAAGAAAATATAAGCAATATTTTCTAAACTTTTTAGAAGCTTTTGCATAGAAAATTGCAACATAAAAATGGTGTCCTTTTAATCATAGACGTCTACATTATTTTTGGAAAGCTAAAAATTTTTTATCAAAATCATAGAAGCAGTTTTTAATTAAAGTTATTGTTTTAAAGTATTAACATACAGCATAGGTACCTACTATTATTTTTAGTGTTAACAAAAAATATTTTATTAAATTTTCTAGAAATATTAAAAACTATGTCATCTTTCAGAAAATTACAATACAAATTTTTAAAAATACAGCGATGGATCAGTACATCGATCGTAATATCCAGAGTTTATTCGTTATATTAAAATTACGTTACATTGAATATTTTTTTCATATACAAAAATTTATATTAATTTAAAAATAAATAACAGAAATTATGATTATTCAATGATTTTTCGTTTCATTCATTAAAAGACGTTTACGAGAAATTTTAAAGAATTACCTCAATTAAGATTGGAATTCTAAATGAGAGAAAATGTATATTGTATATGTACCAGTAGGTATTGCAGTACAGTGGCGTGGGAAGTTGTTTTGCTTACGTCATTAGATACCACGCCACGGTGCAGAGTCATGATTTATTTTTATTTTTCTAACTCCACTAAAAATTTAAGTGGATGTCTACTTTCAGCTAGGTACCTACTATATATTCCAGGCAAAATAAAGTTACACAAAGAATTTAAAAGTTATGTACATATAACAAAAAAGTTTAAATTAAAATTTAAAAGTGTTTCTTTTCTAGAAATGTTGGTATACAATATTTGTTTAACTTTCTAGAACTTCTAGGTATAGGTACATAAGGTACAAGATCAACATCCGTTCAACCCTGTTCAAGAAAATCGAAAATATGGTTCTATGGGATACCTACATTCCATGTTAAGAAAAAAGATACTAATCCTAATAATTAACTGATTTTTTTTATTCCTTAAAAAAACCTTAATGGGTTAAAATGGCTTTGTATGAAAAGTGTCGTTATTTTTGGTTCTGAATTTAAAAAAAAAAAAAAAACTGTCTTGGTAATTCCTAATTAAAAATTGAATTTATTTTAATAAGAGCAAATTTTATTATTTCATATTAAAGTTAAATCCAACTCACTGAAATAATATAGAGGGTGGCAATTTTCTTCAAATCTTATTTTTTCTATGTTTTGACCTCATAAATTGAATTAAATTAATAAAATTCAATTGTTTAGATAGATCTCAAAATGAAAGTCAAGTCCACTTCAAAATTTAAAGGCTTCAACAATTGGATTAACTGTAGTAAAGTTGTTGTAAAAGAAATAAAAATTGTAACAGTTTTTTTTTTTTTTGAAATAGGTACCTAACCCCTGTTAGTTCTCATTTATTAATTTTAAAACTATAGGACAAAATGAACAACAAAATAGAAAAAGTTTTTGGGAAACTGTCGTCAATTTGTCGTTAAATTGTTTGTGAAAGAAAAAAAAAATACCGCATCATTTTTTTTTTTCAAAAATAAAATTAATTATGACAAACAAATACCTAAAATAGCATTTTTCAATGAATCTATGCATTACCACAACTATAATTTTTTTAATCACAGTTGTCTTCTGACCAGAAGTACACAAATAATTTTTTTGACCATCTTTTATCTACCAAAAACTAGGTAATCAGAACTCTGACATTCTGAAATAGGGACTTTAAATTGGGGTTCGGAATGAATGATAAAATGTAATATAGGTACCTACCTTCCTAGGTAAATAGGTATAGGTACATAGGAAGTATAGGTACATAGGTTGTTATTGATTTGATATTGGAGATTTTTAACGTGTTTTTTCATGAAATAAATAAAAGATATTATTTTAAATAACTTAAAAACACCTATTTTATTTATTTATTTACTTAAATGCATTTCGGAAGCTATGCTTCCATCGTCAGTAAGTTTTATATAAATAATAATAAAAAAAAAAAAATTTTGTTTGATATATTAAATACAAATTATATTATTATTATTTGCTAATTGAGTTCAATGAATTTTAAATTTTATTTAAAATCGTTTAAAATAGATACCATACCTACCTACTTCATCACAGTCCCAATAAACTTTGTATTGTCCATAAACATTTATAAAAGGCTCAATAATTGAAATTTTCAGAGATTCCTCAAAGTATAGGTACCTATAAGCACCTATGAATTGGCATGTATTTGTGTTTGTACCTATCTACATGTAAAAAATCTTAACATTGATATTATTATGACTTTTAATTGTTGTACCTATCTTATTCCAGTTTTCTTTTATAAAAGCCCCTCTGAACAAACATAATAAAGTCCCTTTTCCTTGAACTCACTGTATGAAACTCCTTAACCTCTATTATCTGCTTCTATACATCTGCTTCATGCCCATTATGTACATATATGTACATGATGATGGAACGTGCCTTCGACCTCTTCTCAAATGTCTTAAATTTCATCACCACCGTCCTATAGGATCTGTTTACACTAAAGTACCCGCCAACATAGTGCACAAGTGCACTCAAGGTACTTACCGTATCTTATAAGTATCTATACACACAAAAAAAAAAATAATAATAATAATAAAAAGTTTTTGTTGTTAACAAAAAAAAAAAAATATAGAAGAAATATTGTGTTAAAAGAAAATAAATTACAAAAAGATACTCCAACTGAAATCCTTTCTGTGTGTTTTATTTTTTCGTCCTTCTTTCACTGCCATTTTCTATTCTTCAACACTCTTGCTTTGCTAACTTACTTTTGTTGTTGTTTTTTTTTTTATTTAATTTGTCGTTGTGTGTATGTGTGTGTGTGTTTATTTGTATATTTGTTTTTCTCAGCAACTTTTCCAGTCATGCAGCAGCAAAAACAAAAACAAGCACTAGCTGAAGCTCAAAACGGCTCTCCTTTACATTTTTTAGGTACCTACCTACCTATACTATATTGAGAGTATTTAGGTTTTGGTTCTTGCATTTTCTCACAAAGGACAAAAGCACCAAGGAAAACAAACAGGAAAGATTCAAAGAGAAAACAAACAACTAAAATAATAATAATACAACAACAACAAAAAATTCAAAAAACGAAAAAGTCCTTTGAAAGTTTTCACTTTCATGCAAAATTAAACAGCACTGTGGCACAAAGTCTCGAGGCTGATGACAGGCCATGCCATTGCATGGCAAAGCAAGAGCCAAAGCAATACGAGAGGAGGAAAGTTTTCTGAAAATCGAGAACAGGCTTCAGCTTCTCAATGGGGTTGACTTGGCTTAGAGACACGACACAGCGAGGAAAGAGAATGAGGAAATGATGATGAAGAAGAAGAAGAAGAATTAAAATAAAAGGATTTTCTTCTGTTTGTTTCGTTGTACCATGCCGCTTTAAAGATCATTCTTCGAGCGGAAATGTGTAAAAAGCAAATGACCTGAAAAAAGCCCATAGACTTATTATAACGTCTTTCTCTCTAATAGCTAAAGGTGTTTAAGGCAACAAACTTTTATGCCTATTTAACTAAGGCTTTTTGTTATGGAAAGACCTTCTCGGTGTATAAAGGTGCCGCACCCTTTGATCTAAGAAATGACTTACGACAGCGATGTATAACACCCTTATGTGGCGTATAGGGCAGGTATACACACTATTTCGCACCTTTTTCTTAAAGACAATTGTTATAACTGTGTTTGCACTAAATATTAAGTAAGTATTTAAAATTAATACTTTGGCACCGCCTTTCTCCTGGCGAAGAGGGTTGGTAGGTAGGTAGATATTTGCATACCTATCATTGCAGTTAGTGCAACAGGAAATGGAATTTCCTATTATTTTTTTTTGTTTGTTGTTGTGTGCACTTTGGAATCCAATTTTCAAATCAATTTCACTTAAAGTCGATGACAAGCGCTAGCAATGGCATGATGACGAGAAAACCAAGAAAACATTTTATTAGTTTTTTTTTTTTTTTTTTTTTATTTCACGAGGTACCTAACTATAGGTAAAAATAAGTCTCTTCGCTGCTTTGTCTATCGACTAGAAACACTTTTGTGTCATTTTGAGCTACCTATAGATACAGAAGGCTTAAATATTTCATGAAGACTTAACTAATAGAACATTATGGGTTTTATAAAAAAAAATGGAGTGGGGGTGGTTTGTGTATAAGATTGACGACTTGCAACGAATACGAAGAAGGTAATTATTTTTTTTTTTTGTCGTTGTCATTTTTCGATCAGTGAACTCTTCCCTCTGAAGATACCTACTTATTGGTCTGCTGTGTGAAAGGTGATTTCTTAAGCTTACTTGAACCTATTCTAACCTCAATTCTCACAGAGAGTGTGATTATTATTTATTTAAAATGCCATTTCACTTGGTCGTTTTCACCCGAATGGCGTGGAGAGTAAGTGGATTTTGGTTTGAATTTTTTTTTTTAAAGTTTTAGTTTTGGTTATTTGGTAATGTTCTTTATATTTAAGAATTTTGTTCTTTTTATGTTTGTTACTTCTTAGCGTCAATGTTTATGTTTTGCTCGGTATTTAATATTTTTTTTTCTCAATAAGAGGATAAAGTTGTGGAAATTTAATAACGTTGGACAAAATTGTTGTTGAAAGCTTAATGAATTATTATAATGGGGGCAGAATTTTAAATCGAATTTAATGATCAAGACTATAAAATGATTAGGTGTACCTACATATGTATAATTTATGTTGGTTTATGTTTACAAACTCAAAACTTACGATTGAATTGAGCTGAAACTTTCATAATAAATTTGTCAGAAGTCAGAAAAGCTACGTAAATAAAAAGATAAACAAATATTATTTAATTGAAACTTGCAAAATGAATTGCGCTCAGATTTTTCTATAGATGGCACTCACCACCAAAAAATCAAAATTAGCTTAAACTAATCATCTAATAATTTACTTTTAAGGTAACAAGTTTACACAAACAAAAGTTTTAATTTTCTCTGATAGATGGCGTTGAATACCGTTATTTTAAAATTTGCTTAAAAACCAAAATCTAACCATCCGCTTGAGTTGAAACTTCTACTGTAACTTAAGATTTGTTTCATTTCAATTTTTTACGATATGAAATAAGAAGTGGATTTAAATAAAAAGTTTTTATAGATGGCGCTGAATACAAAAATATAAAATTAAGATAAAATTCGAAACAAAATAAATGTGATATGAAGGAAGGATACATGTAAATCAAGTGCTAGTATACATAGATGGCGCTTAACATCAAAAATTAAAAATTAGCTTTAACTTCAAAAAAAATAACCATTCAATTGTGCTGAAACTTGATCAATGTATTTTTTCTGATAAATGGCGCTTAACACCAAAATATATTTCACTCTCCCGCGTTAGTTGGTAACGGAAAACAAAAGATTTCTTCTTTGATTTACTGGTAGGAAAAAATTTTATTATCTCTTGAAATATGTATATGATTTGACTTTTCGAAATAAAGTATACATTAAAGTTTTTTTTGTTCTATATTTAACAATAAAAATAGGAAAGTGATGCAGCATTGCGCTATTCTTATACTATAATTTCTTTAAATGAGATTATATTTTGTTTGTAAATACAACAGCACAAGCATATTTTTTCGTACTTTTTCGATGTTTTCAAGGGTCAAAGCAAGGTTGTATTTTTTTTAACTTTTCTCCCAAGTTCACAACACGAAATATAATACAAACTCTTTGTTCAATCATTTGTTCAATTTTAAAGATTCTGATTTGGACTGATTCAATCAGCAACTTTAAGAAAACTAAGGGACAAAAAGACTCAGTTTTGCCATCATTATATTAAGTACAATGCAGCCAACTCATTGAAAAATTGAATTGAGTTGACCAGTTCTTTTAAAAAATTCACCAAATTAGGGTAGCAGACAGATGACAGACAACAGATATAGACGACAGCCTTGTTTACGCTGATAGAATTACTTATTGTGTGGTTTTATACTTGATAGTGCTTTAACTATAGGAAAAATTCGAGAGTTTGGTGCTTTGGAATAGCTGGTCAACCCTCCAAGATATAATATCGTCCTAGTTTTGCTTTCGGTAGCCTCTCGAAATATTTTAACTCTCAAAAAGACACGCACCTTGAGTCATCATTTTATAGCACGTAGAAGGACTACCACGTAATCGTCTACCATTAAAAAAAAGTTTTCGAGTCAGTTCCTTCTTTCCATAAGAGTTCAGTGCTTACTGCAGTCTATTTATATTTTTGTTGTCACAATATTTGACAGGTCAATACAGCGGAAACGTTAAAATGCACAGTTAGATAACATCGACTTTCGATTGGGAAAAAGGTGAAGAAACTGCGGTTGAAGAAATGCAAATGGATTCTTGACACTCTTCTAACTTTACCTCCAGTAACTTTGTAATGAAAAATTAAATTCATGCGTAATTGTTTGTATGTTGATCTTCTGAATTTCTATAAAAATACATCAATTCTAAGATTCTAGCATTTTTAAAGTTCCTGAGTTTTTAAACATGTTTTAGTAGGTTTTTTGGAAGAAGACTAGGTATATATAAATAAGGACTTAAAAAAGATATTTTGACTTAAAATAAAGGTATTGATTATTTAAAAGGAATTAAAACTTCAAACTTTTCAAATGACTTTTGTAATTATTGAGGACTGTACTTCGCAATGCTTTTCAAACTAATTGATATCTGTATATACTTTATATATTGCATATACTTATAAACATAATGTGTCCTCATCATCCTCTAATTGCATATATGTATATTTATTTGACTATTTAAAAATTAATTAATCATAACCAAACCCCTACAATCGTAATAATTTCCATAAATCACATTAAAAATTCATATGCCTACATATACATACCTATACATAGATAATATTCTTTTCAATAATGTTCAATTAAAATTATTTATTGCAAATAATATGAAAATTAAGTAAATAGCATTATTAAACTGGACACACCCAAAGTAGGTATACCTAGTTGTACAAAGTATGTATCTATATAAATATTATGTATTTCTGATTTATATATATTTTTAAAAAATATATACATATTTTCCAAACGAAAAAATGCATTTTCCGCAATTCAATACTTTCACACATATACAATCACATATCCATTCATATACATACGAACACATGATATAAATGCCTCCTTTTTTATATGTTCACTCCCAACCATTTCGAATACAGCAGGTAGGTAGGTAAGTAGTTATATGTGTGATTTGCTTTTTATCCCTGGGTACATATTTGCAATTATCGCTTCCACATGGCAACAGAAAGAGGAGCATCATATATTATGTAGGTAGGTATATATGTACATATAAAAAAGATATAATATCTATACAGATATTGGTACTGAATGTATTTTTTCCGAATTCATTGGTCTGACATTAATAAAATTGTTGAAAAAAGAATGGCTGCTCCATCTCGCATTTGGCAAATAATATACATTGTAAGCGCACCTCCTCCATCACTCCCCATTTATATATATAAGGCTATACGAGCGCCTGCAATTAATGAAATTTCCAATTTAAATCTCATTTTGGAAAAGCGCCTCCATTTATTGAGCGCGAAATTTCTATCTCTTTTTTTTACAACATTAATTTCTATTGTCCAGCATATACTTATATCTATAGCATCCCCATCGCATTTCCTATATAGGATCAGTGCATGGGTTTCGCTGTCACGGAAAGGGTGGTATTATCCACCCACCTATCCACACCCACGGCCCTACCAGAATCATCATCATCAGTAGGTAGGTATACTGCGAATATCAAATTAATCGAAAATGATTTTAATTCTTCTCGTTCGTTCGCAGATACAGATACTTTTGTATGTATATACTTTGTACACAGAAGCTGGAGCTTTTTTGTTTTTTTTTCATTCTGTCCCTCCGTTGGCAGTTTCGAACTTTGCGAAAGGGGTTGCAATATATGTATGTACCCGAACATTAATATTTTTTTGCACCCTCAAGGACAAAAAAATTATTCCGTTCCGCGACCTACAACAAAACGAATATAAATTTTGTTCTTTCCCTGCACCATCAACCAACCCCCATCACGCAGCTATATGTACATACATACGATACATATATATATACATGGATTGGATATATTTATATGCAAAAGGATCCCACACACATGCAAGGAGATGGCTTGGAAAAATAAATAAAGCGAGCACCCTATTAACACCCATCCACACCAACCAACCAACCAACCCCAATCCCCTTTTCGCATCTCATATAGTTTGAAATGGGTTGAGGTAGGCTTGATGATGTGAAGGCTGAATGCGTGGGGGATGATGATGATGATGTGCTGTATGCCTGTGATGCTGTCATGAAAAATATATACATATTTAACATCAGAAGGGATGATGCATGAAAAAGCTTTTTTCCTCCATCGGCATTGGCATCGGTATGTATCTATACTAGTGGATACGACGACACGAGGAAAACAGCCACATGGATATAGAGATGTAGAATGCAGTATAAAATTATCAAAGGGGTTGAAGTGATGGATGGTGGGGTGGAGGGTAGGGGTGGATGTGCCCTGGTTGAGTATGCGTTGTTATAATGAAACTTTTAATCATTTTTTTTTTATTAGTGATGTCTTCTTTGATTTTGCGAAATAACTTTTAGGTCTTTGAGCTGAAATTTGTGAAATCAGGGTGAGCGGGCTGTGTGACATAATATCTTGACTTTCTAATAAGGCATCTATATGTTGGTATACATGTGGAGACGGACGCAGCCAGCGCCAACGGAGCGAGGACACACAATAAGGAAACATGATGGTTTGTTTTTGAATTTATGAAAGTGAAAGCAATTTCTAGGAAAAGTTGTGTCTCTAGGTGAACGTGGAGGAGAATTCTATATTGAAGAGTAATAGTAGTTATAGTAGTATAAGGGTATAGGTTACATACTCGATAAACCAACATAATATAGGTAGGTATATTGAGTTGAAGTAGATTTCTATTTTTAATTTTTTACCTAAAAACAATGAGAAGGTTAAAATGAGTTTGAAAAAAAAATTTCACTTGAGGATTTAAACAAACACGTGGCATTACGATGTTTATAATAAGAAGATTTAAAAGTAAGGACTTTTTTCATATTGTCTAAGTAAAATCCTGAATAATTATCTGATACATAAATATTGACAGAATTTTATTTAGTCGACAGGACAGAATTTTATAAAATTTTCTGTTGGGTTATAGAACGACAAATTAATACTTTTGGATCGTGGACTTATAAGCCTGCACCAAAATGTTTGTGTCAATTATTATCATTCATAAAGTTACTCTGACATTGTAAACAGAATCTATATGCATATTGTAATTCTTTAATTTTTTTAGCTCCTTAAATAATTGGTAGGTACCTTGCATACAATTTCGAAGAACAACTTTTTTTTTTAATCTCAAAGACGGTTTTATAGATTTTGTCGAAAAAAATTATTTTCACTAAACAGTACGGATGTTTACATTTTATTTTTTATACATTAAAAAAAAAAAAATATAAAATTTTTGGATTTTAAAAAATTTTGTTGTTTTTTTAAATATCAATACTCAAAAAGGAGTCTTGAAATAAAAATTAATTATATAAAAATAAGAATTCTAACAATTTTTGAAATTTTCATTTCATAAATTTATTTTATACAAGAAATCAAACACAATTTTTTCTTTTCTTAAGTTAAAAATATTTTAGAATTTGGATTTGATACGATTAACCGCATTTCATAATCTCATGATAATAGAAATAAAATAAGAAGGAACGTACTGTCAATCTGCGTTTACACTTAATTGGTTGTGATCAAAGGTATGACAGATCTCGAAACACTTCAATAGCCCAATTTTAGAATTTTTCTAGCCATAATTTGCTGCCTTAATTCTAGCCCAAAATCTAGACAGATGCTAATTTTTCAATTTATAAAAAATTAATAACATAACAATTTTTAATTAAAACAATAAAAAACAAATTATTGAATAAAAAAAAATTAAAATAAATTAAAATGATAAAATAATTAATCAGCCATATCACAAATACCATCGTTATCGAAAATGTACTACGAATTGTGGAAAATGAAAAGGGAAGAAATGGGATTTTTTGAAAAGTTGAAGGGATTTATGTTTTTAAAAGCTCCAAGTATTGGTATGACATAGGACAGTTGAACGTTTGGTGGTTAATTGATTGATTGAACCATGACTTTCAACAGAACAAAATAGACAGAGAAAAATGGTCTGTCAATTTTTTTAGGATGGAACTAAATACAAATTTTTGTTTTTCCTTTTTTGTGATTTTTTTGAAAAATATAATAGTTTTTTTTAAATCATTAAAATAAAATTATTAAATTTAGGAAATTTATTAAATTTAGCTTTAATTGAAAACGACCATGAGACATTTAAACAAAGAAAATTGATGAAAAAAATTTGGTACACAAATGAAGCTTATTAATTATATAAGTGTTTGTATCAAAAAAGTATTTCACTTACTTCACTATTTTCTAATTAAATCAATTTTATTATTTCAATGAATGAAATCGTTTTCAATGAAAAGCTGATTTTCGTTTCAGAAAAGTAGAGCCCAATCGTTCCAATGAAATGTGTTCGATTTTCTTTCTGTTCTCATCAGTCATCTGTCATTTTTTCATTTAATGATCAACTCTAACCTCAAAATTAATTGTTGTGACTTGTTGTGTGCACCATTATGTCTTTTCACTGACAGATCTTTTCAATGACGGCCAAGATTCAATGATTGCTATGACCGACATGTTAAAAAAAATTGCACCGTTCCAATGATAATTGTGTTTTAATGAAAGCTATAACTGAGCCCTTAAATAGTATAACTATTATTTCTTTGTAATAAACAATATAAATAATAAAAACCCCAAAGACTAAAACAAAATTTAGTACCTATACAATTAGTTCAGTATATAGTATTGCAAAAGCGTGACCGCCTTTTTCATTTACATAGCATAAATATAAATCTTTTAAAATAAACGTTATTATTTTGTTTCTTAAATATATATTTAAATATATAAATATAAATTAATAATTTATAGATTCATTAAATAAAACAAAAAACTCACCTTCATGCGAATCCACTACGAATCGAACCCCGATTTAGCAGCTGATAAATTATTCCGAAACGGCTGCTCCAAGTAGTAAGAGATGCGTCTGCAATATACGCGTCTGTGTAATTTGTTTTTTTTTTACATATTAATCCGTGAAATTGTTAAATATTCTTTAGTCCTCATGGTTTGTTTTTTCTTTATTTTTTTAGAGCCAAAATATTTTAATTTGTTTTTTCTTTTGCTTTTTTTGTTCAACCAACACACTTATTTATATTTTTGTTTAAATATTTACACATCATTTTTTTTTTGTATTTTCAATAATTTAAATTTTTATTGTTGTCGAAAATTCATAAATTTTTGGAATCACTTTTAATTTTGGAGTTTAGAACAAATTGATGGATTTTGTTTTGTATTTTTTTTATATATTTCTTCTTTTTTTTTACTTTTTGGATTTGATTAAAAATTAAAACTTAAACTTGGTTATATTTAAAATTACTTTATTGGTATTATTTTTATTGCATTTTTATTTATTGATTTGTGTATTGTAAAATGTATTACACCGAAACGAAACTTAACATTTTGGAGAGAGATTTTGAATTTTTGTTGTTGATTTTTGTATTAAGGAAACTAAACGCGTTATTTTATTTTTCGTTTTGTTTTTTTTTTTTTTGTTTCATAATAAAAATAAAAAATTTGGTTTACTATTTTTGTTGTATTAATGAGAGGAAATAATTGCACAAAAATTAAAGATTTATATATTTTTTCAGTAAATATAACAAAAAACGATTTTTTTAACAACTATTAACGTAATTATTAAAAATGTTCCAAACAGTCAAAAAGCACCTGAAAATAATGTAAAAAAAAGTACAAAATTGTAATTAGTTTTATTTTTTGAATTTATGTTAATTTTTTTAAGAGAGGGAAAAAGATTTTTATTGTATATATTTTTGTAAACAAAAAAAAGAGAAAGTAAAAAAGGTTGGGCTAATTGATTGATGGTATTTGCAAGGTATAATCGTTTAAAAAAAAAAAAGAAAAAAATGACAGAGAAAAAGAATTCATCCGTAAATCCTTTCATGCAATATTAATGAGTCCCTTTGGCACCAGGATTAGAGACAACATTGTGAAAGTACAAATAGAATTCAGAAAGAAAAAAAAAATGAATGAATATATTCTACCACTTTGTTACAGACACAAAGGAAGTCCAGGGATAATTTAATGGGAAAAAAATTAAACCCAAAGGACCAATTTGCAAAGTCGCGTTTTTAATGAGCCATGAGTTGGGATATTCGTATACATTCGGCTCTGTTTGTCTGTGGAAGGATATGCGCGAAGGGAATTTGACAGAGCCTGTGCAAGTAATTGACTAGAGATTTGTTTAAATTATGATTCAATGGTTTTTTTCTTATTCTTTCTTTTTGTTTTTGTCTAGATATAATTACCGAGTGTTGAAGTACGTATAACTGAAGGTAATATTAATAAATAATTAAGGGAGGAATGGTAAACATAAAAATTAAGGTTAATTGGATATAAATTTGAAAATATGTATCAAGACCAAGATTAGACGTAATTAATTTTGGTTTTTTTTTGTATATACGAGTATGTAAGTTAAAAAAAAAATATTTCTTTATTCAATATTTATTAAATAACCTATTAATTTTGTTTCCATATATAATTTTAGACTGTAATTTTGAACGAATCCCTCAACCGTGTCAAAAGTAGCTGGCTATTTTTAAAAGCATTCAAAATGTTTCTATCTGCAATTGCATTGATATGGATGTTTATTGAAAATTGATCACGCCTTGTTAATTTGTATAGGGGAGACTGGGGACAAAAGTAACACGTCATGAAAATAACAAGCCTATTTTCTGCCTCAATAAATGTGTTGAAGCATTTTCTTGTATGCAGTTTTGTAAAGAACTGAAGAGTTTTCTCTAACTAGTCAGATTTTGTAGATTGGTCATGAGATGGGCACATGCCACATTAAAAAGAAAGAAAAAGTTCATAATTTGAAATTTGTTTGGCTGGCGGGTTTTTATTTAAAAAAGGGATTAAATCTCAATATTTTAAATCTCAATATTTTACCCAAGCATTCTTTAATATATTCTTTTTTTTTATAGCTGGCCATCATTTAAAAAAAATTAATAATATAAATAAATTATTAAATTTTCGAATAATTTCGAACCCCAAAAGTAAAAAATGTTACTTTTGTCCCCGGTCTCCCCTACTGCTATATTGTAAAGAAGCGCTCAATCGAGTCAAAAGGGCATTCACAAGATAAGTAAAAAAATTATGGCTTTCTGAATGCTATCGGTCGGTCTCTGCGGCGTATGGCATATATGTATGTGCATTCAAGTTGAGCTAGAGCTTAAACAGATGGACGGATTTTTTTGTTTGTCAAATTTGAAAGGGAAGTGAAGCGTTTTAAGCAAATTCTGAAAAGTGGAGTTTTATTTCATTTAATGGTTGATGAATAATTAAACTAAAATATATTTCTTAATTTAATTCATTGTTTCATATTATCTTATAACTATAAAACTTGTCAAACTTTTTGAGATATTTTTTCTTCTTTTTTTTTTAAATTTTGTACTTAAAGGTACAAAGGTTGAAGCTTCTAAAAGGCCAAAGGTTACATAGTGCTTTCTTGAGTACATTTACCAACCCTTTGATCTTCGCTTACACCAGTTGAGTATTCATTGTGTTCTTGTTTTTACGAACATTCAATATATCTATAGTTCCTATTTCATATGTAGGAACATTATGTATGTCCATAGACAACAATTAATTCGTTTTCTTTGTGATTTTTTTTAATAATTTTTATTTCTTTAAAAAGTGAACAACCTATATTAAACTTCGAACAACCACTATTGTTTGTTTAACTAAATTACCCCTTATAGAACTTGGTTCTCACTTATGAATACGCGTATTACTGTAAAATACTATCTTTACATACACAAATTTAAAAAAAAGAAAAATGCTGAACTAAGCAAATATTTACATTTCTCTTATCAAAGTAAATTTAAGGTTACCTATCGCTGTAATGAATTTATGATTTGTTTGATCTTTATAACTTATTAATAAATATAATATAAATATAGTTGAATAATCAAGTTTGACTATTTATATAGCCACGATATCTAGTTAAACAATTTCGTAATTGTACATTAATAAAATCCTAACCTGTAACAAGTGAAAGTGTTTATAGCTCAGAAAAAATAAAAACAAATACGTAATAACTTTCTCTTCCTTCTCAATTCAAAAAAAATTCAAAAATGTTTGAAGACAAATTTTATTTGTAAGTTCTTATTTTCATTTGCTAATATTAAAAACCTTAAAATATGACTTATAGTCCAGTATATACGTAGGTATATCTAGGTATATATACTTTTTTTTTAATATTTCATTGGAGAAGAAATTTAATTTTTTTGCAATTTAATTTTAGGAGTTTAAATCCAAATTTCAATTGAATTTTTTTTTTATTACATATTTTGTAATTTTAAAATTTTTAGAATATGAATTTTCTTGTCAAAAATTAAAAACACAATTTTAATTCGCGAAAAACTAGTTTACTCCTTAATTTAAGATAGCGGCTACCCTAAAAGGGGTTGATAGTGGAAAATCTGGATGCAAGGTCTCTTTATAGTATTCAAATGATTAAAACAAAAAATGTTCATTCCCAATGAACTGCACTTATACCTTTAGGATTCTATATACTTAGTTGTAGTTAATTTTTTGAAGTTCATAAAGCAAGTAACTACAGTAAAGTATGATACATCAAAAAAGTTGCTTTTTAGTCTTGTTAGACGATAACAAACCCCAAAATAATTCATGCACGCACTTAAGATTTATAACTTAAAAGCTAATAACTGTAAACATTTCAATATAAATTTTCTGTGTTGAGCGGTACTTTTTACCAATTAAAATTTTACATTAAAAATCTAAATAAATAATTACCATTATCTTTTTAAACTTTTAAGCACATACATACCCCAAAAGATATAGATATGTATACAAAACTACATATTACAAAAATAATCTCAGCATAATGTGTGTAATTTAAAAATTCTCTATAAGTTTTGCATAGTTTGTAAAATTTCCTCAAACTTTGCTAAAATATTTTATATAATCTTTCCAAAAATATAAAATCATCAAAAATCATGCTTTGCAATTAAAAAATGTTGCTTGAAAGTCTAATATCCCGTTTTCGATTTTTGAGCGATCATATCTCGATTCTTAAATTTTTCCAAAAGCAGTTTGTATATATTTGCAGTCTATCGATGACAATAAAAAAATTTTGTTTGTAAGAAAATAGCGAAAAATGAATTCGCTTTCCAAATCAAGATAGCGGAAACCCTGCAACCCTGGGCTTCCTATAAAATATACTCTCTTTATGACAAAAACAAAATCTTTTCTTCATATCCATATTAATTTTCATACGAATCATTACGTTTTACGTTAAGTAACTGAATTTTAATGTTAAATAATATAAAATGGCCGACAATAAATTTGAAAATTTGAAAGGTTTACTGGACTTAAGAACTTAATATCAATGGCACAAAATTTTAGAAAATTAAGTACGATTTTAAATCAATTTTAGTATGTTGCTAGGTTAAAAACATGATTTTCTAAACATTCCTTAAAGAAAAACACTTCAAATGTACTTAAAAAAATATTAAAGAGCCTTATTAGAAATTTTTCCAACATTTTTTAAAGCTTTTGGAATAAAGTTTTCTTGAAGTCGGTCGTTTTTCCGTAACAAGAATATTCTTTGCATGCCTCGTACTACCTATACTCTATAAAACTTTATAACTTTTTGAACATTAGTTATTTTTGAAAATTTTCATATTTTAAATTCACAAGTATTTATGATGAAATTGAGAATTTTGATAAGTTAAAATACTGACAAACAAAACATTAGTTTTTTCGAAAAAAATAAAAATAAAAAAAAAACAACTATCTTAAAAACAATTTTAAAACTTGTACAAAATCTCAACTAACAAAATATGATTTTGAAAACATAAAAAATTTAATGTTTTTTCATAAATTATTTTCAAGAGTAATCAATAAAAATCAGATGACATTAAAAAAATAAAACAAAACATAGGCAGATAAATACAAAATTTATCTTGTATATTCTAAAGTATAGGTACCCATAGATATCTTTAAAAGAAATTAAAAAAATATAAATAAATATTTCCGCATGACTCATTGACATTTTGTTGAGCGTTCACATCCGGATTTAATCTAAACAAAAAAAATTGTATTAATCAACAAAAATCAACAACCAACTTAAAAAAAAAATAATAAATTAAAAAAAAACAAAACTTATCAAGCGACACTGAATAAACAAAAGAAAAAAAAAAACAAAATATAAAAAAATGAAAAGAAACAACAATTGAATTAATTCCCAGGTGCTTAAATTACAAACACTCATAAAACTCAAAACCAGTATCGGGTTTGGTTAGCTTAATATCTTAAGTAAAAGTATGTATCTGTAGGTATATAGATTTGGGGGCCCTTTTAATAAATTGAAATATACAGGGCGATTTGCGTAAGATGCCATAAAAAGGTGAAGCTAGGTGGGGTTAAATTAAAAAACAATCCTATGTTCCTCATTAGGGCGGGAGAATTATTTTCTAAAAAAAACTGAATTAAGGTGGAAAAAAATAGTAAAAACGCACCGACAGCCCTTTAAAATTTCAATGGATTAACCATAACTTTTTGTTAATCTACGACCAAAGATATATTAAGTATACGCATTTTAAAAAAACGGGTCAAAACTGGGGTTAACATGGAAGAGATGCGGGAATTGGGTATTTCATGCTTAAGATTTTAAGGAACAAAATCGAAGCACAGTTTGTTTTTCTGAAGTTAAATTATGGAGCTAAGGACATCTCGCACCCTTAGAATGAAAGTAACCTAATTCAAAATTTCTCTTACTTCTAATTTTGCAGTAAAATGACCCTAAAAAGAGTACTCTGAAAGCCGGTGATGAAAAAGATACCGAATTATGAGTAAGAAAAGCAAATGGGAGAGATAAATTTAAACTAAATCAACACATATACCTACTTTTTGAATACTTTCTTGCTCATTTCCCACAAATTACAATTTTTTAGTTTGGTCACTTTAATTCTAAGAGTCCGATCTGATGTAACAAAACTTATGATATTTTTGGATCAATAAACCAACGAAAACAAGAGCTATTTTTTTTAATGTCCCTCCCGGCAGAAATAGAACTTCCGCTGTTATAAAATTTGTTTCTTGCATTAACCCAACCTACACGCTCTAGCGAACGAACGTTGCATCATAAATTTCGATTCACCTTATATCGCAAATTTATGTTAAATTTTATAAAACAACACTGATTTACACCTATAAATTAAAAACATTCGAGACATGAACCTATAAAAGTTCCATTTTGAAATCTGAGATTCAAACCGATTTTGTTTTAAAATTTATTTTTGGGAACATTGTAGGATCTTTTCGATTTTTTTAAGTCAGAATTTTCGTATTCCTTCAATTTGAGTTATTTTATTCTAATTTTTCTAGAAAAGTTACCTGCACTTGATTCCCTTATCAATCCCTTATTGACGAAATCCGCCTCTGCATACAAAAAAAATACTTTACAGCTCATGGTAAAAATTACAATTCTGTGTTTAAAATTGCAATTATATCAGCAAATTGCTAATTAACGTAGAAATAATCAGTTTCATTGTATACATTTTCTGTATACATATATTTATGTATACGAACTCTTTTTTCATTCAAAATGCGGGAAAAGCAAAAAAATAATAAAATATAATAAAAACAGAAATTACATTTGCAAACATTTTTATTATTACCTACTTAACAAATGTACGTATGTTGTTTGTAGGTTAGTACATGTGTAGCTAGCTGCGTGTTTAATTGCAAACGCAGAAAATATTATAAAGAGAACATAACTAATTTACTATTATATTGGAGTAGGTACGAGTGTGAGTATAATACGAGAACGAACTCAATCTAGAAATCAGCGTGTACCTAATAAATTTTGTATCTGTGTTTTTTTTTTCGTATTTTAAATTGTTTGTATATACCTACGTATTTCACCGGCAACAGAAGAGTTGTTTAAAGATACAAAAAAAAAAGAGACCAAATGCTCTATAGGATAGATAGGTAGATTATACACTCTGCATCGCTTGATTTGTAATACTTCTAGTAAATCTTTTGGAGTGTTTGGTTTAAAAAAAAAATTAACACGTACGATGTGTGTGAATAAACCCTTATATTTTGAGTAACTGTATTCCGAGTATTTTGGAGAAGTAGATTAGATACCTACCTAATATGATCTTAAATATAGGCAGATTTATTTGTTCCAAGAGTACCTATCAATTTTTTGAACGACAATTAAGGCTTAAATTGTAGGTTATTAAAACCTTAAAAACACAAACGATGTCACACATTTCTTTGGAGGAGAAATATAAAAATATCAGAATTTTTCAAATATTAAGATTTTGCTGTATAATTTTCCTGGAATTCAGTTTTAAATATCTTTTTTTTTACGAAATTCCAATAAGTTTTAAGAAATTCCATTAAACAGATGTATTAATGCGTGTGAAGTAAAGTGTATTATTAATTTTAAGACTGACACGTTGCGTCGTCGCATAGGTCATGTTGTTTATTCTAATCATCGATGTATGATGTCATTACAAAATTCGCGAAATATAAATTTGCGAATTTTTTTCTTCTTTCGGTGATTTTTGTTGGTTTTTTTTTATTTTCTTTTTTTATTTTGTTTGACGGTAATGAATTATTGAAGTTAGGTTTTTTTTTTTAATTTGGGCAAACAGAATACACGTGATCACAAAGGGGGCATAATTAATTTGATGGATTTAAGTTGTTTTTATTTATTATTTTTTTTTTTGCAATTTTTTTTATATTGCCATCACCGACGGCAATTTGAAATATTATTTTATTTAAACAATGTCTGAAATTTCAAAGAGATATCTATAGGTACCTACATGTTTTTTTGAACTTATGTGCTATTTTATTCTTATAAAATAATTTATGAGTGTAATTATATTAATTCAGCTTTAAACAAATGTGATAGATATTTTTGTGGGTCAAAGGTCTTAAGGCTTATAAAACTAGATTTTAAGTTAATTTTAGAACTTTTTTTTTGTTGTGATTGATGAGGAGAAAATTTGATGGAACTGGTTTTTATTTTAAAAAGCCAACAGTTCTTACAGACTCTGTAGGATTAAAAAAAATACAATAAGTAGTTATGCTTTAAATTTACTTTTGCTGCTAAAGCAGTACGTATACATCCAATTTAAGTAATATAATGTGACCTTCCTTAAATGCTCTTTCTTGTTTTTATCGTTACAAGAAATCTTAAAATAAATCTATGTTGATTTCAGTGGGTCGGAATAGCCCTTAAAAATGTTTTATAAATAAAGTCATAAAGTCCAATTTTAAATAAATGTACAAAAATACGTTTTTCTTCCAATAATAGTTAATGACAGTTTTCGACAAGTTAGATAATTATTTTCAGTGAATACTTGATAAGGCCGATGTAATCTTACTTAACTTATCCAGTTGTTCTTAATTATTTTATTTTAACTTTAAGTGTAAATTTCTAATTTTATACATATTAACCTACTTCATTTTCTTTTCTTTTTTGAGCAGCTAAAAGTAACAGGTATTTGGCTCGATTATAGATTAAAAACAAATTTCTTAACTTATGTTTAAATAGGTACTTGTTTTTTTTTTTTAAATAAACTCTTATTTACAAGCAAATTTATAGCATTAACTCTGGCTCGAAGATTTTGAATTTGTAGCATAAGCAAGGAAGTTGTTAAGTTGATTTTCTTTACTGTATACAAAAAAGGGCTTACTATAAATCGACATCGGTCTTTTCTTAAACAAAAGCTTAGCAAGGCAACAACTGAATATAATTCTGAAAAATAAAACAACTTACAAAGCTTAAAGACGCTAAATTTTCTCGCCAAAGATCAGATAAAACCCTGGTTAAATTTTGACATAAAAAATTGACATAAAAATATGTCACAGAAAAAATCTGCTGTTCTCTGAGAAGAAAATATATTCAACCATTTCAAAGGTTTTGGCGCAAAATTATAAATAGCCTGATGTTTAGGTATTAGAATGATTCTACTTAACAATTTACTCGCTAGAATGTTCTAAGTTTTAAATATTTTTTTTACTAGTATCATACTAAACCTATTTTCTTAATAAACTTTAGATGAACACACTAAAAAAAATGACCGTTCCTGCAAACAAGTAAACAAACATACCATTTTCACATTTTGAATTATCAAAGTGACATTTGGAGTTATTACTAAAAAGTTAAAGTACCTAGTCATTTGGTGATTTTAACTTTAATATAAATATAAAAGGTATACGATGCTAACTCGTTCGAAATTAAAAAAAATCTAATTTGACCCTCACACTAAAAATGCATTTAAATCGTACTAAATCATCTAGAATTTTTGCGCTTTTGTTTTCATTATGTATTTAAATTGTATTTAATCAAATAATTTGGATTATTTTCTTTTCCCTGCGAGATAAATACCTAGTTTGTTCTTAAATATTCCTCCATTTTGATTTTTATTTTAACAACAGGTGCGTTCCTTTGCTTTGAAACTCTGTGATTTTATGTCCATAACTGCACATTTTATTTTTATTTTATATGAACTTTGACAGATTTTTGTGTAGAATTTCCCACAAATGTACAGAGTTTCAAAGTAAAGGAACACACCTAACATAATTCACACAAAATTCTAGAATCAGTTAAAATTTAGCTTGAGAATTAATGTCTTAGTTAACTTAGTAGCAAATTTTAAATATTTATAGCAATTGCTTAATACCTACCTGCCTATCCAAATTGATAAAAATTTGCATTACTGAGGTATGTTCCTAAGTAAGTTCGAAAATAGATTTTATTTAACAGATCCTGAAATAGATTTGTTGAAATTATTGAGACCTCGGTTTCGGAGACCTTTGAGAATATAAATAAACAGGATTACCTATATCCTCATACCTAACATTTAGAGTCAAAAATTAATGTGAGCACAATTGACTCAGCTTGACGTGCAGTAGGTATCTAATCAATTCACCCAATAAAATTAACTGACCAGAAATTAAAATTTATTTTAAAACATGCCTGCTAAAGAGAAAATTGTATTTTTTACATTACATAGGTATCCATACTGAAGCAAAAAAAAACATTTGATGTAAAAAAAACTAGATTTAAAAAATCTGACTCACTTCTAGCCATCTCTATCTTCCCATAACAAAATACCTACTTTGATGTGAAATAAGAAATTCAGTTCGACGTGAAAGCAACGTAGGTGCCTGATTAAATTATTGATTAAATTTGATCCCTAGATTAATTGTTGACTTTTCACATTGATTACTGAAAAAAAATAAGCGTATACCTAGATAGGTATTTGGTACTGCTATAGTAAATGCATAACAGTCAAACAAATAGTAGACATTCCTTAGCATTTATTTAATTTGATATATTTTATAGGTAGGTACCTAAGTACCAACTGATCTTGGTAAAAGGATGTTGGCTTCCCTTTTGGAAAATGGATGGAAATTTAAAAATGTTTGCATATTTACTAGGTATACAAAACAAATCAATTGGTAAAACTTTGAAATTTGCATTAAGTAAAAGCAATTGCTCAGATTTATCAATACGACCCATTAGGCATACCTACGTTTAGCTATTCTTTTTATTTTATCATGTAGGTGTACCTAGGATTTAATTTTTGTTTTAGGAGTAACCTTAGGTTCCTAATGGGTAGGTTACTAACTACAAACATTAGGCATCTGATATCTATAATTGGCCCTCAAGTTCTAATGAATGACAAACAGTCTATATACCTAACACCTATTTTTAAAATAATCCAGCGCTAGTTCATATACCTATTTATATGTAGGTACCTACTCATATAAAATTCCCATGATAGATATGTTATTTGATTGCAACACTAGGTAGGTACCTACTTAAATTCATAATTCATTATGCCGTCGGCATTTTGCAGATTTTTACTTTTTTAAATTCAAACATTTCTAGATATCTTACTGCCAAAAAAAGTTAATAAAAACGTATTCAGGACAAGATAGCTTTCTTTGACGAACGTAGAAAAAACACGCTTGCGTTTTTACTCCCAAAAAAAATTTAAGACTTAACGAAAATACCTGTTAAGAGCAAATTTAAATTTATCCAAAGTCGTATGATGACTGAAAATAAAGACACTTAACATTCAAAAACACATCACACTTTAACATTTTTTTAAGAACTTCATTGGACTTAAAATGATCCTGTCCGAAAAGCAAGATCACTCCGATCGCATCGAAACGAAAAATCATTAAAAAAATCACTATTTCTTCAACAAGGTTTTGATGTTTCTTTAATTAAAATTCACAATTTTTGAAAAAATCTCATTGAAAAAAGCACTTAACTCCACAATCCGATAAACATGAAAAAAAATATTGGTATTTAGGTAGGTATATAAGTTAGCGAAATATTTAAAGGGATAGTTTTAAAATTAACTTTTATTTGTCAATATTTTAATCAAGAAATCATCAGGGAATATCCATTTGGCTTTGTTGCACTAAGATAGTTATGTATGTAGGTAGGTAGGTATCTTGATTTTTTTCTCTTGTTTGAAACTTTCACTTAGGTATAAACCGAGTTTCATTTGAATTTCCTTGAACTTGAAAGGACATTCAAGTTGATCACAAAACAAAAAAAAAACAAAAACACTTAACCCATTTCAAAAATTCCCTTACACATTTTGTTTATCTTATTTTTTATTGGTTTTGTTTATCTTTTTTTTTTATTTCAATGCCGACCGACGACGCATTCATTCTCCGTGGAATATCCTTGAGAGCGCCTCGATTTTTTGTCTTATTTCTAAATTTGACCGTGAAAAAAACTATACACTTCGTCTCAAAAACAACAAAACAAAACACAACACTTTCCTTTTTCCAATTATGAAATAACCAACAAACAGACAAAAGAACAACACGATCACAAAGAAAACACAAATAAAAAAAAGGACTCTTGAGATACTTTTGGGGCGAGATACGGGGCTACTATAGGTATTCACAAATAGACTTTTTGTGTATTTTTTCTTAATTCTGTTTTTTTTTTCTTTCTTGGAATTGGAAACCTTGCCAATACCATCATCAACAAACCCGAAAAAAATAATACATATAATCTTCCAAAATGAGAAAAAAATAATAATACAAAACTTGATCACAAGTCCGACAAAAATCGTTAAGATACTCTCAAAGGAGTCTTATAAAACAAAAATGAAGTAAAGGAACAAAAAAAAACTTTAATTCTGCACACACAAGAAAGATATCTTCTTCCTTCTTCTCCTTGGGGATTTCACGTGAGTATTGGCATAGCCCGCGCTTTGGCCGACAAAAAATAAACCCCAAGAAGAAAGAAATACTACAGCACATTGCATATCAAGCCGAAAAAATAACAAAAAAACTAAAATAAAAATAAAGAAATGTATATCTGAAGATACGAAAACTAAAAAAATAAAAATAAAAAAGATTTATAATAAGAAAAAACCCAGAAGAAGACGAAGAAGCAGAAGAAAACTACAATAGGTAGACAGTATAGTAGAGACCAACCCAAAAAATTGTGAGAAAAAAACCGGTGGTTAGACCGTGGCAGCCCTTCTGAACGGATTAAATGTAATCTACAAACTGAAAATGTGCCCCCAAATAGAAAGAACAGAAAATTAATAAAATATATAAAATATAACACACAGAAACACAGAAAGGCAAAAAAATACAGCCAAGCACCACGACGCGCCAACTTAACGGTGAAGGAGGCAGCGCGACGCGGATCGGTTAGCCATGTTTCAACTTTTTTTTGTTGTATCTTTTGTCGACTGTGTGAAGTTTTTTCGGTTTTGGTCCGAAATAGTTATTTTTTTTTTACTTGGTGCTCCTCCACCAAACACCGTCAAAGATACTTTTTTCCTGTATTTTTTTTTTGCACACACAAACGAAAAAGATTTGCGAAAAAATTCGCGCCGCAGTACCTATACAAAAAGCGCGAGAGAGAGCGCGTGCTTTTAGTTTTGAGGTTTATATTGGTGAGTTATCCAGCACAGATACTTTTTTCATTCCTCAGAATATAAGCATATTTTTATAATTTGACAAAATCAACCTCAAGTGCTCTCTCTGGAAGAAATACAAGCACCATACCAACAACAAAAAAAAGAAACCTGCCGAACACTATATCAATTTCTGTTTGCATACACACAGATACCCTCTATACTCCCTTAATAACCACTCTCCCACACATAGATTTTCTGAAGAAAAGAAGCTTTTCTCCACCACACGCATCATCAGAGTCTATATATGTAGGTATCGGAATCGGGCTCTTTTCTTCCCCCTTCAAGCGAGCGGGTGCCAATACTCACTGTACGTGTCCATATGGCGTGGCGGGTTGCTAATAAAAGAGAGACGATGCCATATATACACATCTTCAAAATGTATCTATCTACTCAGCTACTGATGCCTGCATTTGTATCTGCACCTCGCTCTCTGGCACCAAGAAGCTTTTTTTTTCTTGTGGCATCTCATTTTTATTTCGAACCGTCTCGCTCTATTGGGGAATGGGGAGTATTTTTTTTTTTGGTCTGAGTCATTAGCTCTTTATGGCATTTTTTGTTTGATGGTGTGTGGTGAAGTGGAGTTTTGCTAAATAAAAAAAAAACTTAAACTTAAATCGGCAAACGAAAAATTGATTTTATACTTTTGGTTCTTCGTATTTAGTTGAGAGATATAGCTAAGCTTAAGTTATTTTTTGGTAGGATGTACAAGTGAGAGCTGAACTTGAGGTTGGCATAATTATAAAATTAGGTATAGGTACCTACCTACAATCGTATTGTTAAATGTTTTGTGTTAAATTACATTCTTTGTTGATATATTAATTTAAAACAGTGGCGCCCAACGTTGCTTTGATAAGAAATAAGCAAATATATTTTAAGTATCGATAAGTCACAAGGTGATTTTTTTTTGTTTTATGTAGGTACTTAAAGGGAGAAAAAAGAACTAAATGTGGGATAGAAAATTTTGAAAACATTTATAAAATAATCTTTTAAAACACGGTTCAAAAAATAGATGATTGAGAATATGTAAAATAGAACAGGAGTGGATTTAAATCGTAGGTAAATTGAACGCGATGGGCGCTAAAATTCCAAAGAGAACTATAATTATTAGTACCATAGACGTCAACTAGTTTTTAAATTCAGGAAATAATAAATAATTTGCCTAAACTCTGATTGTTTTTGTGTGTTTGGTCACAATACTTGGAGATAAACTTACATAAAAAATACAATGTGGCTCTAAACCTACGAATTTTGCAATTATTTTATTTTTATGATTCGATTAATGGATAAGGAAGATTTCTAATTTGAAAATTTGAATTTTGAATTGTATTTAATTTAAAGGAGTGTCGGCTAAATACTTAAAACTTTTAAGTCCATTTTGGCAAATTTTAAATTAAAGCAAAAAACATATAAAAATTGATTTTCTCATTGATGCATTGAACAAAAGCACAGAATGTGTTTCTTAAAAAAATTGCATCAAAATCTTATTTTGGGCCAAAAGTTTTTAAGTATTACGGATTTAACAGTACCTACTTTTCATAATTAGCCATATCTTTGCATATTTTATAGCACCCTGTCACAAATTTCATCTTAATCGCAAACTTGTTTTACGAGTCCCAAACAAAATTGTCAGTACAAATCTTATGGGTGAGTCGAGTTCAGACGAATTTGATATTTTTATGTCATTAGATTCAGTGTGTGTGAATCTATTTTGTAACTTTTTTTACCTTTGCACCATAAAATATGGAACCAAACTATTCCTTTAATTTCGCATCAGTTTCAAGGCGATCAGATTTTCCAATATAATTCTAGAGCATTTTGTAATTTTTAATTTTTTATAGAAACTTCAAACGTCCCGAGAGAAATATTAAAAATTGACTAAAGCAGTTTTTTATTGTGACCACAGATATAGACTATCATGATATTGAATTGAAGAAATTTTCATTGAAAAACATACCAACCCACTGCTTTACTTTTAATCAATATTCAAAATATTAATATATGGCTATTCGAAATTAATATAAACATATATTTAATAATTTTGTTGTTAATCCGTATTCTAAACACATTATGAAACATTTTAAGCCAGTGGGCTACCTATTTTTATTATTTTTAACTGTTTTCCTATATCATCTACATATATGACATAAATTGACACTGATCACAAAAAAAACAACATAGAAATGATGCCGAAATTATTTTTTTTAAAATAAAATCGAACTGTACTGAATATATTTTTTGAAAATCGTCTTGTTATTTAATGCCTTAAAAAAGGCATCCATTGGAAAATAAGTTGGATTTTATTTTCATATTACTTATATCAATAAAAAACGCATTCCACGGTAATGACAGATTAGGTGAACCAATACTTGAAATGCCTATATGAAATACAACTTGCTACTGATATTTTGTTATAAACGGTTCCATAACTTCCGATAGGTCCCGTTATTGATGTGATCTCAGCAACTTATTTTGCGATCGTCAATTAAATTTTTTTAAGGATTTATTTTTGGTCACGGAAATGAAAATTTTTCTGGGGATAGTCACTTAAATTCATTTAACTCAACTTTTTATATCTCTAAAAATAAGTTGGCTGAGCATAAGTCACCATTGATGTTTTTTCTTTAAAGCTATTTTAATACATTTTTCAAAATTATTTACAACTTTAAAATACTATGCATTTGGTGAGGGAAGTTATGTACATCTTGGGACATGGCACGGTAAAGGAATTTAGAAAAAGCGTTTATCGATAAAATATTTTAAAAAAGAAGCGTTTCTCGATAAAATATAAAAAAAAACAATATGTTTCATAAGCGCAGAATATTAATACATATTTTGAAATATTAACCCATAAATAGAAAATAAATATTAAACTGAAACATAACAATTTAATAACTCGTTACTAAAACTAACCTATTAGCAAATATAAAATGTATAAAAGAAACAATTACAAATTCTACCTATTCATTTAGAAAAATAATTTGAGTTCTTAACTGAATCTTGTCCTACTTTCTAAACGATTTTTTTTAAATAAATACTAAATACCTACTATATAATAGTTGTAATAGATTTGCTGCCCCAACCCTCATTAAAATAAAATACTTATAACCGGTATTACTCAGTGACCGTGTAGCCTTTTATAAATGAGAGAATTGCTGGAATCGGTTTTGTAGTTTTAGAGATAAGTCCTATACCTACCTTCAAATACTTATAAACAATTAAATTTTAACTCATTGATACCTATAGTAGGAACCTATGTATTTAATATGTACATTGTACATAATATGTACATATACGTACGTACAGATGTACAGATGTAAATTAAACAAAATTGAAAACAATTCAACAAAATTTCAATTGCCATCTTGTGGATTTTAAGTGAAGCATTTCTCATCTCGCAAACGGCTTTAGACTAGCTAGTATTTATTGGCATGAATAAAATAACTAAGTGAAATTTTCACCTAAATATCCCAAAACTTAGCGCTCTTTAAGTTCATCAAAAAATCACACAATACCAACATACCTATGCATCCGTATCCGTATCAAAAAACCTGGAGGGTATAGTCATGCATGCATACTAACTCCACCAACGAAGCGACGACGCAGCCAAAACATGCTCTACAACTACCATCACAAACTCTCTCATCCCGTATCCGAATAAACTTTGTTATCAATGTATTATTTGGACGCGGCGCAGTTTACAAACGATTGCCAACAAAAAAAAAAAAAAAACTACAACGAAATCCTTTTTGCCCTACACCACACCGACGACCGCACCGATGATGTTGATGATACGGATGATCGTCATATGGAATGCATCCACTCACTGATACAGCCCACAAATACACCCACCAAACAACAACAAAAAAAAATCATCCGGATGAAATTCGTGTATGCGCGGCGAATTTCACAAATACCACACAATAATTCCAACGTCAATGTATTTGCAGCAATTAATCTTTTTTTTTGCTTTCATTTCTTTGTGTTGCCGTCTAAGAAGAATGATCAAAAACTTTTGTATCTTTTGTAGTTATTTTTTTTTCGTGTCATCTAAAACGAACAAAATAAATAATCACTATTTTTGTTTCTGTGTTGTTTTTTTAAGCTTTTTTGCTGATTGCAGAAATATTTTAGTCTTTTTTTTTGTGTTTTTGCACTCTAGAAAGCGTAGAATGGAAAATCCCGCCAAAAAATTTCAAATACGAATGAAATTTCACATAGAACCGGAAAACGAATAGATATTGTTGTATCTACACAAAACAAAAAAAAATCAAACATAAATAAAATAAGAAAAAAACTAAAAAAAATAATAAACGAATCTATATTGTGGAGCGCCGAACCGAGCGGCAAAGACTCAGACTAGTGCCACAAATTCTGTAGAGTTTCATAGTTCAGTTTTTAGACGACAGAAACAGAACTGGTGTATCCAATCCAACAGTCATGATGGGCGATTCTAAACTAAAAGATACTTTGATTTTTTTTACTTGATTTTCTGTTTGCATTAATGAGTTAGTATAGTTTGTAGATGCGGCAGCGGGCGGTTTATATTTTGTAGTATTGCTTGCAGCTTGTAGATTTACGAATCGGCATCAACCATCAACATTAACGGAGAGGTGCTTTAGCTTTTTGGTATAAATTTTGTACATGAGCTCGGTGATTTCGGATTCGGAACGGAATGATGATGTTATAGATATTTGCCACACTAAAACACATCGCATCGCATTCGCAAATATAGGTATCAAGTCCAACAAATGTATCTGTAATGAGCCGGGACGACGACGAGACGGACGGGGCGGAATGTGCGTCGCGGTCGGTCGGTCGGGCTTAAAGCGTTAGGTGTTAGCGTTAGGCGTCAGAGATGTCAGAGGGCGCGACGATTAGGGGGACGTGACTCTCTAATGCAATGTTTATAGGCATATGTATATTTACAAAAAGGAAAAAACAACCAAACCTCGAAACAAAAACTTAGATTGTGGAATGAAAATGATTTAAACCTGCGTTTGGAAAAAGCTCCATCGATACTAATTATCCATTAAGTGATGTGTGCTGATGATGGGAAAAACAGGGAAATGCATTTTCCAACTTATTTTATATTATTTTTTTGTACCTACATAGTTTGTTTTTTTTTTTTTGTTTTATTATTTATTCTGCAATTCTTTTATTTTTTAATGCGTTTTTTTGTCGGTCGTCATGTGTGTGCATCATCATCATCCTAGCACAGCAGCAAGTGAATTTTATTATGTGTGTTATTTTTTTTAGAGACTTTTTTTAAATGGGGATTTTCATTTTGTTTTTTTTTTTTTAGTTGTGAACATAATGTTGGTGGTACACATATAGGATAATTGTAAGTGCAGCAAGCTCTCCACAAAGGGTTTGGCCTTTTTTGATGGATGAGGGAAAAACATACAGTGGAGCTGTACCTACCTATGTTGGGGGTTGATGGGGATTGGATGATTTCAGATAATGATGAAAAAAATGTATAATGAGTAGGAGTCCAGTGTGCGACTGTTAATGTAGATAGAGTGAACCTTAAAAATGTTTGATGCTAGTCAACATCTAATGTGATAAACAAAAAGTTGGCAGGGTGAAATTCTGAACAATATAAGTTATTGGAATTTCAAAACATCTTTGCAGTAGTTACCTACATATGTAGGAACCTGCCTATGTACCTGTACATTGTACCTATAGGTATAATATACCTTTATTGTAACACCTGAAGGCTTGAGAAATGGAAAAATTAACTACCTATCACTTCACCATCTTTTTAATTTTTAGTGGAATTCAAATTCTTAAAATTTGAAACACCTACCTAGGTAGATACCTAACCTACCTATATTTTTAATAGGTAGGTAACATATTTGCTAAATAAAATTGGGCGCCATTTCTGAGGATTATAATGTATAGGTACTATAGGTATAATACATATATGTAAATTCCCAAGGGAAAAGTTTTTTTAAGCTCTCATTGAAACCTGTTTAGTTCTGTTTTTTTCTTTAGTAATAAGTAGGTACGTCTAAAGGATTTCCTTAAGACACTGCAAGTAGGTATACTATACCTATCTAACGTTAAATAATGAAACGTCGGAAATAGGATGAGATAAGTGCTTTATTTGCATTCAGGAGGTAAAGATCTGCAATCCTACAGTATTAAAATAATAAAAACAAATATTGCTAGGTACATATTTTATTGATTCAATTTCAATTCTTTTTTTTTGTAATTGATTTTATATAGGTACTGACTTCACGATGAGCTGGAGACTTCAAATATTAAATTTGATGTATGTATATCTGAACTGGATTCATAACATTTGGTTCCCTATTTGACAATTGACGAAGTGTCTTAATTTTTCTTCTGGGGCCTGGAAAATAGGTTTAATCAGGTGATTTTCTTCCCGAGTCGAAAACAGTCCTTTCGACATGATTTAAAAAATCAATGGATGTTGGTAAAATAATGGTGAATTCTCTTAAGATTAGGTAGGTAATACTTACAAAAAATTGTGCAAAACTTACAAAAGCTTTTGTATGAACGACTTTCCAGAGCTTTATTTTTGTGGGGCCTATTTCACCAAATTACAATTTCCAAACACAAAATTGTATTCATAAACTACTTTTACGAATTTGTAAACAGAATTTCTATTCCCAAATTGCATACATATTTCCAACAAGTTTGTAACATAGACGAAAAAACTTGTACAACATACAGTTGTAGTTTATACAATTAAAAAAAAGCATGTGTTTCGCCAATTATATCGCACCCTTAGAATGAAAGTGACCTAACTAAAAAATTCGGCATCTTTTTTACAGCCTGGTTTTAGAGTTCATTTCGCTTTTAAATTTATTGAAAAATCAGAAGTCACTTTCATTCTAAGGGTGCCCGGTGCGATGACAGATTTGTAAACTAATGTTTACATAATATATTCTCACAAATTTGAAAGTCTTATTTGTAAAATGAAAATGGCAAATATGCAAAACAGTGTGTAAAGCTGTTAGAAACTTCAAAAAAAGGCTCATAAATAATATATTTGTTATTATTTCGGGAGCGAGTACAAAATTCTTCCTTTTCACATACCTATGTAGGTATGTACATATTGGTATTAATATTTAAAATTTAATCTACCTTTTATTTACTCAATTCTGCCTTTCAAAATTCTTGAAATTAATAAACAAGAATTCATTTTGCGTGGACAGCCTAAAAATTTTAATGTATAGAAATTACAATTTGTAGAAGAAATTACACATGATTAATCTTCTGTAAGTTCCTATCCACATATTTTGTAAAATTCTTTTATTTTGTGAAACAAAAATTAACAAAAAAAAACCCGAGTTTTCACAAATACCTATTTACTTCGTTATTATTGCACTTGTAAACTACAAACAAAAATTAATCTTGGTGACACGAAAATAAAGATATTCCCACAAATTTACCTTTGCAAGTCACAAATACACTTTTGTGAAACAGAATAAATAAAATTTTCAACAATTTTTTGTCAAAATTCGCTTGTAAATACAAATTTGTGAGTTGGTGAAATAGATCATTGGTCAGCGACATCTCATCATCTTTATATTTTTTCAAATTGTTGGAAGTTCATGTTGAACAATTTGTATGGTGAACACGTTAGATTCTTAGGGAAGGAAAAGTAAAAAAATAAAAAAATTAACGTCATAACCCCAAAAATAACGCCTGATATCGCAGTAAAAGACGATTTTACTACCTCCAACTTTAATTTTATTTACTTTCTCGTTGAAACCAACATTTTTGCGCTAATTTATGTACGATAACGATCGTTTTCCATTATTGCGGTCATAACGTCCCGAAAACACGGACTTAAACTTTTCAGAAATGAAATTGGTAAAAATGTTTATAGTGACAGTAAATTTGACAGCTTCCATTTAGTGTTTGAAAATGATGCATCACAATATGAAGATTCAATTTGTTTAACACTTCATCGACCAGATGGGGTAGCATAACGGCAATCGCAAGTATTACTTGCCTGAGCAGAAATCATCTGTCAGCTGCATATTTACAATTACTAGAAAAAGTTTTTCTCAGTTTAAAAAATCAAAACTATTTAAAAAAAATAACACCCCCTGTAACTAACTAAAAAAAACACAAATAATATGGTTGTATTTTTGGAATTCTGGATTTTGAACAGATTTATGGACAGCTGTTTATTGTTCAGTATTGCCAATATGTATCTAAGCAAGTTGAATTGGATCAACCTTAAATTATAGGGTTTTAACACAGTTTAACAGCTGTTTTATTATGCACACATATTACCATAAGTTGGTGTAATACACTTACGATGCTATACACTCTATTTGATGACTGCAGCATCTTACGCCAAGGATTCGATTCTAAGCCTGTATGCATTTTTTTCTATGGGTCTAAGTCAAAGCCCAAGTCATGCCGACGGGACATTCGTCAAACCATCTCTGACATTTAGCCGCAATAAATACATACGTGAATGTTATCAAAGTCGCGATGGAAATTTAAACGATATCTTGATTCGAACATAACTATATAACTAATCGAAGATTCAAATAATATAGGTGGGTTCATTGATTTCTCAAACTTTTTTCATTTTACCTGCCTGTACCTATACCTACTAAAAATGTACAATTTTAGACGTTTGAATCAATACCAACGTCATAAACTTTGTATTTATTGTGCTAGTTAAAATAGCTATATAGAAATAAAAATCTAATTTTCATGTTCAATTTTACATTTTCAACTAGGCGCCATTTTCTAAGAACAAGTGAAACTAGATATAAAATCAATTGAAGACGTTTCAGGTTATTTTATCTTTTAGGTATGTATGTACCTACTGTTTATAGGTATTCCAAATGGAAATGAATTTGAAAAGCTTGGGGGAAATTCCACAACATTTTCTATAACAATGAAAATCTACCCTATATTAGAACCTTCAACCTAGCAACACCCTTGACTTCGATGAAACATTTCCCGATTATAAAAACTATACCTACCCTATTATCAAGTGAATGTTTCAATACAAAAAAGAAAACAGAAATGTCCTGAAAAAAAAAAAAATACAAAAAATAGAAATACAAATCATATAATATCATCGCCATACTCACCCCATCATTTATATAGCGTGTGGTAGGCTCATTTGGCTGGACCATGTACACAATGGCAGAGTGTCCATTGGTTGCTACCCCATTCTCTGCAGTCAACAAATGAGCATTTTTTTGGTTTTAAATAAAAAATCCCAGCCCAAAAATAAAAATAATTCCCAATTAAACACCCCTTTTTGGGCCTTTCTGGGGGGTACACACCCTCAAAGGTAAAAAAATATGAAAAAATGCCCGAAAAAAATATAAAGAAAATCACAATAAATACAAAAACTTCAACTCCGATTGCGAACAACAATTAATAGGAAATGAATTTTTTCAGCGTTTTCCGCCCCTGTTCCTTCCGCCGCCCGTGCGTCGTTGTTGCGTAGCGTAGCGCCGTCGCTCCCCTAACTTCTGTGTCTGTCGGTCAAGGGGTTGAGATATACGAATTCACGCAGAAATACACAAACAAAATTTGCACTTTTTTCTTACAACTTGTCATACATTTTTTGTATGTTTTTATTTTATTTTTTTGTTTTATTTTATTTATTTGCAATTGCAACCCCCCGCGCGGTGTCGCTGTTGTCCATTGAGAGGAAAGTTATCGTAGACTTTGCAGTTTTTTTTTTTTTTTTATTAATTTTTACTGTTTTCAGTTTTCACCCGTATCTCACTCTATTTTTTTTTTTTGTATCTTTTGTTTGGGTTATGTTGCGTGTATGGATGTTTTTTTTTTGTTTTTTTATTATTTTTATTATTCACCAGGCCAGGCTAGGCAGTAGGTGTATGAGTGTACAGATTATATTGTTTTTTTTTTTTTTCTTTTAATTATTTTTTTCCTTTTTCACATTCGAAATGAAAAGAGGGATTCTATATATATTTTTCAGTACTTTTTTTTTGTGGCTGCCGCGAAAAAGCTACCTATCGTCACTGAGAGCCAGACGGATGGATTGCACTTGCTTATGTGTATCTATGCGCGGGCCATCCATGGGCTTGGTATATCTGTAGGTTATGGAGATACATTTGGTGTATTGGTATAGTAATGTGTGGAGTTGGTGCGAATGTGTGATGCGATGCGATGGAGCTCTATTCGTTCCTATAGGGAGGACGAACTGGTATTGGGGGCAGCGACTTGGTGTGGGTTCGAAGTGGTGGCGGTTTGTTGTAGTTGTAGAGCAAGACAGAAGGAGAGCGATGGAGCATAAGCTATAGAGAGAATGAAAGACAATCGAAAAAGTGTTGTGTACCTACAAGGCTGCTTGATTTGTCCCGAAAATCATAGAGTAAGTAGTAAGATGTTTGTTAAATAGGAATATAATGGAAATAAAAATATTAATAAGGAGTTTCATAGGTACCTAAAAATAGTGAATTGTTTTGGATATTATCAACTGAATTAGGAACTTACAGAACAGTAAAGTACTTTGAAAGTAAAGTTGAGGTGGAATTAGGTATTATTAAACTTAATAAGATTACGCCAAATCGGTATCAATTTATGATTTTAAAAAGTTTGTACCTACCTACCCACAGTACACATATTAAAGGTAATATATTGCGCAGGTTGTCAAAGTTGGAAATGTCAAAAAATTAAAAATGGCTGTTCGAGTGCCCACAGGAACTTAACGCACATCATTAGAAACAACAACAAAATATTGAAATTAGACAAGGAAAAGGGCACTGAATCCACCATTTTACCACCATAATACCTCGATTTTGACAGATGCGCAGAACTGAACAAAAATGAAAACTTTAATGATATTACCTTTAATATGTGTACTGTGGTGCCTACCTACCTGCAGTGATCTTACAGTTTTAACAAATTTTTTTTTTAAATTAAAATATTTTGTTATTAATACCTACCTACAAATAAATTGATTTACTTAACAACTTCAAAAACTTTTTTGACACCAACGCGATATGCATAATATGTAGGTTTGTTTATATTAAATAAAATATTATTTAAAATTAGTTGTTAACAGGTATTTATAGGAATTTTCTAAGTAAAAGATTTATATTGAAATTCATAAGGTAAAGAGAAAGTCATAAATCAAAAAATCGGTGTATGGTGGTAGTTATAGCTAATTTAACGGCTTTATTTAAAATTATCTTCAACAAATTGGTAGACCGTACTAATTTAAGCATAAAGAACCAATTTTACAAAACTTCTTGAAAATATTTTCGAATAATTTGAACAGTTGTTATATTTGTTTAAGGGATTGTTGATAGTGTTTAAAAAGTATTAACATACGGAAAAATCAGCCTTATATTTTTTGAATACACTTATCCAGTTTTAGAAAAAAGAAATTGGTACACAATAGTATTTATACACAACGCGTCACAAGAATTGTCCATATGTTACTACTATCATATCTTAAGCGCTTCGTTCAATTTATAAATAAAACTTTATCGAATAAAATCTTCTCTAACGATGGTAAATACCGTTAATTTTGGTCTTTGAAAAAATCAAAAATCAAAAAAAAACTTCGCTATACTATATCAAGTTTAAAAAAAATCGACCAATCCGAACCGATAGACAGAATTGATAGATTTTTTTTCTTCTACTATATTAATCAAGCACTAATGTCGACTATAAGTGAGGTTAAAATAAAGTGGAGACTTAAACAGAATCCTACCAATAAACAATTGATCCTTCTCGTAAACATATCTTCACACTTTCCTTATCTACTATTTCCTACAAAAAAAAAAGATGCTAGGTGCGACCCATACTGGTAACTTCCCATTGGTGCCCTTGGAAACTACTAACTAAAGACCCAAAGTTATTTTTTAATAAGAAAATTCACAATTCAAGGTCTTCGAAGACCTTATCAGGGTGTTCAATATTCAATCAAGTGAAGGACCATTTGTTCTCAAGATATTCGAGACGAAAAACATTTTTGAACAATTTTTAGTATATGTAGATAGTTTTGTTTTGCATATTTGTTCCTTTAAAAAAATTGCCAATTGAATTTTTTTTTTACAATTTTTATCAGTTTTTAACAACGTCATAATTGTTTTTAGTATAAAAAATGAGCCTGACGTCAAAATCAGTTTTCACTTTCGAGATATTCGAGACGAAAAATATTTTTCAAGAATTTTTAGTATTTTCTTGTATTTCATTTTGTTTGTTTAAAAAAAACCGTCAGTTGAATTTTTTTTAGAATCATATCAATAACTATTTATTCTCCAAACACACAATTTATTTTTGATAAATTTTTACAAGTGTTATTCTGCAATTTGTTTTGTTTAAAAAACCTTCAGTTGAATTTTCCCATAAACCCCATGAATTCTCAGTTTCAGCATTGTGTGTAAAATAAAATTATCCCCGACTCGATAACATTGTTTGTTTTCGAGATATTTGAGTTTTAACACATTTGTGAATAATTTTTAGTAGTTTTGTCCTGCAATTTTTTTGCTTCAAAAACAAAACTGTCAATTCTTTAAACTTTATCATTTATTGACTACGTCGTCATTGTGTGGCTTCAAAATCAGTGTGTTATCTCAAGATATTCTAGCTAAGAGACGATTTTCTACAATGCATGTTTTTTGATTAAAAAAAAAGTCTGGTGATATTTTTTTAATTCTTTCCAATTCTATATTACACCATTTTATGTACAGTAAAATCAAACCGAAGTTATGGCATTTCTTGTTCTCGAAATATTCTGCAGTAGAAAACCGCTGTTTGAATTTTTTTTGAAACCCCTTTCTGCACTTGATGAGAAAAACGAAGGACAGAGTTGTTGAACACACCCCAGTCTAATCTCTTTTTGACCATATAAAATCAACAATTCTGTCAAATATTACATATAAACCGAAATAATACATATAAATCGAAATCGACAAGTAACATATGAAGATAATTTCAAGGGTACTAAATACATGTTTACGTACTTTAGAATAGGACAACCGGCAACAATCGCATTAAAATGTCATTTCATGTGTTTAGTGTAGACACGTCATATTAAAACATGGATTTTCGTGTCTATAAAATTAAATTTTAAAGCCTATATTAAATTTTTAAGTCTTGCAAACGACTAACTTGGAGACTAAATTCATTATTAGTATGTGATTTTGCTGAAATTGTGAAATCTGAAAATTTTCGTTTAACTATTAACTAAATTTGTTTATTAGTAAGGTCTAATGTATTTCCTGCTCAACTGTTATTCAATTTTTTGTCTCTTGTGATAAAATGGTGGCGAGTTCTCCATATGTATTCTTCATCATTATTTGTCAAGTGTTTTACCTTTGAAATTATGTTGCAAGCAAAATTCATTACTCTAGTCCAGTTTCTCAGTATGTTTTTTTTCTCACTTGATTTTTGTCTGCCAAAAACTTACGTTTGCACGCGTATAGCTCTTCAATATGCTTTTTACTTTTTGCAAATCGTAACCAAAACAAAAACTTTCGTTATTCCATTTTTTGTGTACGGGTCATGCGCATTTGATCGCATGAACTTTTTATGCGGAAAGGCAGGGCAGGGCAGGGCCGGAGGCCGATGCCATATTATAGTCGTCCGTGCAGTCATCGATTAAAAGCTATACAGCAAAGTAGAAGCTTTTTTCGTCTCTTGCTCTGCTGGAAACTTTTTGTGTAAGTGATGCGGAATGCACATAGTCCGGATATGGACCTGTACGACCACGAGCACCCGTCACACTCATGGGGTGAAAGATCGGAGTGGTGTGTGGAGGGGGGATGCGCTCCGGCTCAGACCAACGACACCATCTAGTGATTATGGTCATGACGCTGCTGTTGATGAGATTGTTATGTAAATGTGTGCGTGATATGCGTGTGATTGTGAAGGTGTGTGTGTGTGTGTGTGTGATAATGCGATGGTTCATTGTGGTCGAATTGTTTTTGAGGGGAGGATGGATAGTGCCAGGATTCTTTTTTTTTGTCCTGATGGCCACTCTTCCTTAGTCCTTTTATTTTTTCCATCAGTGCGGTTTTTTTTCACCTACCTCAACCCAAAGTTAAGTGTGAGGGGGTTTTTTCTTTCCTTCCTGCTTCTACGCCTTTTCCGCCCCAGCATAAAAGGCATCGAGTTAAGTTATAAGGGTGGCACCGTGAGGTCTTGCATTTTCATGTGCACCCTCTTCTGATGTTAATGTTAGCCCAATGATGATGTTGTTGGTGGCGCTAAGGCTACTCAGTTCACTCATACCCTTATAATGAAGGTTTTTATATCGGTGTTTTTTTTTGTAGGTTTTGCATACATCGATGTAAAGCAAGCAAACAGAGTAAAACTGCGTGTTGTGGCGCCCTTTTAAAGGGTGCCTATAGCAGTCATTCTGTGCCGCACTCGCCATTCTCGGTGTTTGTGTGCAATTTTGGGAGTATAAAATGGGGGGTTTTTCGTGTATTTTTTCAATGGCGATGGTGGATTTTGTGGGTTTGGTTTTATGTTCACTTGTCGAATCATTACACAATTTTAAGTTGCTGCACTGGGAGAAATTCTATTGGAATTTTACTATAAGTTTAATTTTTTTCTGAAAGTTATAGGTAGGTACCTAATTATTTTAAGTTGCGAAGTGATTTAAATTATTTTCTATCCTGAGTCTTAAATTCTTCAAGACAACTAATTTATATATAGAAAATAGTATTTTTTTATATAATATAAGCGTACTCACTCCAGGGGTAATGAATACCCTTAACTTATGATTTAAAATCAAAGTGTGAGCGTGAGGAAAATAGGATAAGATTTATAAAAGGAGATACCTACCTTTATGCACATTTATTTTAAGTTTCTGAATATTGCGACAAGAGAGAAAAATAGAGTTAGATAAAGCATTCCACATTCGTGTATTGCGTTTAAATTAAGATTCTCTGTACTTGACAGTACGTCTGAAATTGGGCTCAAGGGCAAACCGAGGGGCATTACTGGAAGCGCGAGTATCACGGTTGAAATGATTCAGGGGGATGCAACTAGTTGTTTCATTGGAATCTACTCTTAGTAAAATTTCACTTAAAGTACACTTTAAAAGTTTCAAGTTGGGAATTGAATTTCTATGTAAACAACTAATTAAAATGATTTATCATTAAAGAGGTACATCAGCAGCTCCAGGTTTGGTTTTATAAAAAGCATTTATTTACACATTCGCGCCGTGGGGCTGATGAAAAAAAAACTTTCATCTCTCTCTGTCTGTCTGTCTGTCTATCTCTCTCTCTCTCTGATGAAGGATAAAATTATTAAAATTCATATATAGAAGCGCGATAATTACAGTAGAACTATTGCCGTAAAGGAATATGCAACTTGCTAATTCAATGGAGCAATATTTATAAAAGAAGCAATAAATTAAAGATACCTATATACTGTATAGATAGAAACCTACATGGAAAATGTTTAAAGATTATAACAGTAGGTACTTTTCGTATGCCTGTCCTATATTTCCTAATTTTGTCTATGATTTAGATTAGACTAATCAAGCTTTGATAAAATTAAGCAAAAAATTCCATAACAAAATTAAAATAACGTATGAAGATTCAATTGCGTTGGAAACAGTTTAATAATTTTTCTCAATTTTGTTTTTAGGTGCTTAACAAAATCGTCGAAATTCGTATACCTACATACATATATGTAATTCCTACAGTGTACTTAAAATAATAAATTTTATTACGAATTTGTGCTCGACGATCAAAAGTTATAGACCAGCATCATATATACTTTTGGGGGTGAACATTACTTTTGCTCATGTCTCTTTTACTCTCATTCACTATGCCTCTTTATCTATCTCTCTCTTTAGTATTCGTTACTTAACTTATTTGCTTTTTGCATCCCATTCTACTGCAACCGATTGCTCTGTGCAGCAACATTGATAAATTGTCGAAACTTTACATGCTGATGGTCCATCCTATCCTCCCAGCCCTAGTTTCCTCTTATAAGCTTTATACACACACCTTCTTTTTTACTGATGTGTACTGTACACATACAAATATTCTCCACCAAAGTATTAATGTCCATCGTAACATTATATCCTGCCCCATCCCACAATGCAACATGAATGGCTGTTAACTCGTAAAAAAGGACTTTTTGTCGATAAAATATAACATCGTCCTCCACAGGGTATGTTCGTTGGCTTTTGATAATCTATAGCACTTCCACTTTCCACCTATCTCCCCTCCCTGTTCCTCCTTTGGACGAATGGAAATAACCGAACACAAACTAAATATAGGTACATATAGAAAAAATGTGGTATGGCTGTTGGTTTATCTTGCTGCTGCTGCTGCTCGTCCTTATGTTCGCATTATGCATTTTTGTGTACATTGTACAAATAATTGCGCACATGCCACGTGGGGGCAGGAAGAAAAAAAAAATTCGAGAGAGTGTGTATCTGTGCGAACAAGGAATACATTGTAAAACCACATTTGGAGAATTCATTCAAGGGGGCACTAGGATATTCCATCTTCGTATCCTCTTGGCACTTGTTATATTTTTTCCCTCAACATTCACAAGGATTTGTTAGAATGAATGATGATGATTTTACTCTCCAGAGCTTCGAAAGAGTGAAATTACGGGAAAGGTTTAAGGGATATACCTATACGAGAATAGTATAGAATAACACATGTGCTATCCTTCAATGCTGGTGCCGTGGCCCTCACTTATTTCTTATGCTCCATTTAGCTTGGATTTTTTATTCCAACAATCGCATATTGACGTAGATTAAAAGCATTTTCTTATATTTATACGGGCATATATGTATATATGAGAGCCAAAGCCAACATCACATTCATGTTTGCTTTTCTGTTAACTGACGATTAAATCGATCATTAATTACAAAAACATAAGAGCCACTCTTGTTCAATGATGCAGTCTATACCATCAGTGGTATGGTTGCTTGAACTTGGTCTCTTGGTCTTCGTCTCCCATGATGTTGCTGCTGCTTCAGCTTCAGCTGCACCACTTCACGTGAGGATGATACATCAATTAATCAATATTAATAAATCCTTGCATGCGATATGTTATTATTAGTGACTCCTGTTCTCTCGTTCCTGTACCTATATAGCTTGGCTTAATGTAGGTATACGAAGAACTGCGGTTATGGCTCCTTTATGACATTAAAAAAAATAAAATAACGAACGGGTCCAATCGGCATGGCAGCTCAGATTATTATTTGCTTTGCCTCAACATAAGAGTCAGTTAACTTTCCAGAGGAGCAAGTCTCTTTTAATTGAAATTTGAATATTTTATCGTGGCCTTTATGGCATCTTAATAATTTTGAATGTGTCGTTGGAGGACTTGTTAAGGAGACAGGAGTGGATTAAAAAAAAAAAAACAAAATACAAATAAAATACGACCGTGAATGGAGAAGTGTATGCGAAGAGGATTACGGATTTAACAGGAAGAATTCAAAAATTATAGCTATAAATCCAAAGGAGCCATTTTAGAATGGGGAAATTGATACTTTTCAGTAGAAGAAAGATGTTTAGTTTGTTTACAAAAAAAGAAAAATCTGGTTAAGAATCAGTATAAAAATAAAGAAAATAGTCCATTTAATGGCCATTATTATTAGATAACTCACTTTAATCTAGTTTTAAATTAAAGTACAACTTTGTTAAATCGAAGTCTATATATAAATAATCGCAAGACATAACCATGCACCCAGCTTCATCAACCTGATCTGATTTTTAAATCTATTGAACATTTGAATCCAATACAAAAAATAAACAATCGACTCTTTCATTTAATAAATCAATACAAAAAGTTCAACATATTATTAAGCATAGAATTTCCTTCTATTTCAATTTTTTTTTTAATTTGTTTTAGAATCATTTTTGATTGGATTCAAATGTTCATAACTTTTGATCTAAGGTGAGTTGTAATAAGTTGTATACCTTTTAAGAAACTGAAAAACTAGGTCAACCTTTTAAAAATCCGATTTTCAAAGATTTTCTTTTTTTTTTTTTTCTTAATGGTGTTCGATTTTGAATTTTTTGGTTTCAATCTAAGCTTCATAATTTTTCCCGGTCCCGGTTGAATTTCGAGAAAGGAGTTTTTTTGAATCACCCTAATGGATACTTACCTAATAGTCCGGGAGGCGACCGTCGGATTACCTATCTCATCGGGATTACGAAAATGATGAGTACCAATCGATAGTACTTTTAATAACATTCTCAAAACCACTGGTCGGGCAAACTTTTTCAGGGAAGTTTGGGCGGGACAGGGTCACTTCCGGTACCGATTTTTGATGAGTACCTATCTCATAGGGATTTTGAAAACAGTTATTGGCATTAGGAAGAGTTTTTCACGCAGATTCTAAAAGTATTGGTCGGGCGAAAAAAATCAGGGAATAAATGCTTGCCCGACCATTTCAAAAAACCGTTTTTTTGATGAGAACCTATCTCATCGGGATTATGGGTAATATGGGTATCAAACGAAAGGTAAGACTGCCCTCTTCATAAATCCAGTGGTCGGGCAAACTTTTTCAGGGAATAACCTGCTGCCCGACCACTTCGAAGACAAAAATTGTTTTTTTTTCGTTCACCTTTAGATGTCAAAAAATGTCACTTCTGTTGTCAAATAAATGTAAAATTAGTATAGAACGATAGCCTACTTCTCTCTTTACAAAATAAAAATAAGTTCAGTCAAGAAAAGTTTTTTTAAACAATTTTGTTGACATTTTTTATAATTTTTTTGCACTTAAAAATGGACTTTTCATAAACTTAACTTAAATATTCAAAAAATTATGATTATAACTGTCAAATATATTTAAATTTAGTACTGAACGATAGCCTACTTTGTTTTTTTATAATATACAAATAACTTCAGTCAAGAAAAGTTTTTTTAAAACTATTTTTTATGATTTTTTTGCACTTAAAAATGGACTTTTCATAAACTTAACTTAAATATTCAAAAAGTTATGATTAATTCTGTCAAATATATTTAAAATTAGTACTGAACGATATCCTACTTTGTTTTTTTATAATATACAAATAACTTCAGTCAAGAAAAGTTTGTTTAAAGCTATTTTTTGACATTTTTTATGATTTTTTTGCACTTAAATGGACTTTTAATAAACTTAACTTAAATATTCAAAAAATTATGATTATCTCGGTCAAATATATTTCAAATTAGTACTGAAGGATAGCCTACTTTGTTTTTTATAATATAAAAATAACTTCAGTCAAGAAAAGTTTTTTTTTAAATATTTTTTGACATTTTTTATGATTTTTTTTGCACTTAAAATTGATATTTCATAAAAAATATTTTATTACTTTATAAACAGTGTAAATTACTTATGTTATTGTGTTTTGGCATTTCTAAGTTTTCGAAACTAATAAACATTTTGATATTTAACCATTAAAATTAAGGTACCCAAAATTTACATATTTTATTGAAAAAATTAAAGAAACTAAGCTAAGTAAAATAATATTAAATAAAATATTTATATAGCTGATCAAATTTGAACGCAAATTTAGTGTGAAACAAGTACAGAAACTTTAGATTCGCGAACATAAATGGAATTTTTTCCAAAGAACTTAACCGTTAACTTAAGTCCATCACCCAAAAAATAAGAAATTATCATTAATCTCTTGATCAGTGCATTTGTTATTGATCTCAAGTATAGTCATTTTGGTGATACTAATTTTACGTTGAATTATTACTATACTGCAGTAAAAAAAATTGCTTAATAAAACATTATTAGATTGCAAGTATTATAAAGTCTCAAAGAAGTGTTTGTTTCAAAATAGAATTTTCTCGTTTATACATATCTTGTTATATTATTAAATTTGTGGGAATTAAAATAGACTTCATATATTTTGTCTATTTGATTTTTTTTTTTAAATTGTTTAAATTCTAAAATCTAAAATCAAAAATTGTTTTGTTTGTGAAATTCATGAAGAATCTAAAAAAATTATCGGCTTTACCGACGAAACTTTTAATTAAGTTGCTGATATATTAGCTATTCGTAAAAGTAAAAATTTAAAATATGGTAACATTAAACTCTCTACTGAATCCAAAGAAACTCTTGGCTACCATTCAAAGTGTTATCGGAAACTTAATATCAAACAAAATAATTTAAGTGTATCAAACCAAGCATCAAACAAAAAACGCAAGACATTAGACGTTGACTCAACAGTAAATATATGCTTTTTTACAACGTTGTTAGTTAATCCGATGATCAAAGCACATACTAGTAAGACATTGAGTTTTTTGCAAATTCTCTTTTATATCTTTAAAAAAAAAATCGCGTCTTCTCTGAGCATCGAACAGTGTGTTACCTACCATATAGTCACGTACACACCATTTGTTTACAGAAACAAAACAAAAATGTGTTCAGAATCTCTCTTCATAAGCTTTACTGAAGTACATAGAAAAAAATTTAAATCAAAGCAATTTTGTCTATATTAATTCCCACAAATTTAATAATATAACAAGATATGTATAAACGAGAAAATTCTATTTTGAAACAAACACTTCTTTGAGACTTTATAATACTTGCAATCTAATAATTAAGCAATTTTTTTTTACTGCAGTATAGTAATAATTCAACGTAAAATTAGTATCACCAAAATGACTATACTTGAGATCAATAACAAATGCACTGATCAAGAGATTAATGATAATTTCTTATTTTTTGGGTGATGGACTTAAGTTAACGGTTAAGTTCTTTGGAAAAAATTCCATTTATGTTCGCGAATCTAAAGTTTCTGTACTTGTTTCACACTAAATTTGCGTTCAAATTTGATCAGCTATATAAATATTTTATTTAATATTATTTTACTTAGCTTAGTTTCTTTAATTTTTTCAATAAAATATGTAAATTTTGGGTACCTTAATTTTAGTGGTTAAATATCAAAATGTTTATTAGTTTCGAAAACTTAGAAATGCCAAAACACAATAACATAAGTAATTTACACTGTTTATAAAGTAATAAAATATTTTTTATGAAATATCAATTTTAAGTGCAAAAAAAATCATAAAAAATGTCAAAAAATATTTAAAAAAAAACTTTTCTTGACTGAAGTTATTTTTATATTATAAAAAACAAAGTAGGCTATCCTTCAGTACTAATTTGAAATATATTTGACCGAGATAATCATAATTTTTTGAATATTTAAGTTAAGTTTATTAAAAGTCCATTTAAGTGCAAAAAAATCATAAAAAATGTCAAAAAATAGCTTTAAACAAACTTTTCTTGACTGAAGTTATTTGTATATTATAAAAAAACAAAGTAGGATATCGTTCAGTACTAATTTTAAATATATTTGACAGTAATAATCATAACTTTTTGAATATTTAAGTTAAGTTTATGAAAAGTCCATTTTTAAGTGCAAAAAAATCATAAAAAATAGTTTTAAAAAAACTTTTCTTGACTGAAGTTATTTGTATATTATAAAAAAACAAAGTAGGCTATCGTTCAGTACTAAATTTAAATATATTTGACAGTTATAATCATAATTTTTTGAATATTTAAGTTAAGTTTATGAAAAGTCCATTTTTAAGTGCAAAAAAATTATAAAAAATGTCAACAAAATTGTTTAAAAAAACTTTTCTTGACTGAACTTATTTTTATTTTGTAAAGAGAGAAGTAGGCTATCGTTCTATACTAATTTTACATTTATTTGACAACAGAAGTGACATTTTTTGACATCTAAAGGTGAACGAAAAAAAAACAATTTTTGTCTTCGAAGTGGTCGGGCAGCAGGTTATTCCCTGAAAAAGTTTGCCCGACCACTGGATTTATGAAGAGGGCAGTCTTACCTTTCGTTTGATACCCATATTACCCATAATCCCGATGAGATAGGTTCTCATCAAAAAAACGGTTTTTTGAAATGGTCGGGGAAGCATTTATTCCCTGATTTTTTTCGCCCGACCAATACTTTTAGAATCTGCGTGAAAAACTCTTCCTAATGCCAATAACTATTTTCAAAATCCCTATGAGATAGGAACTCATCAAAAATCGGTACCGGAAGTGACCCTGTCCCGCCCAAACTTCCCTGAAAAAGTTTGCCCGACCAGTGGTTTTGAGAATGTTATTAAAAGTACTATCGATTGGTACTCATCATTTTCGTAATCCCGATGAGATAGGTAGTCCGACGGTCGCCTCCCTTACTATAATCAATTTGACAAAAGAAACATACATAAATTTCTCACTCCGAAATGCTATTTAGTGTTAAGATTTTCCGTAAGTGAATTTGCCCAGATTTTTAAAAAGTATAAAACCGTTTATTTCCAAACTTTTTCAATTTTTTTTAATTCATAGATTGTCTTACTCATTTATAGTTAATGATATGTTTCCATCGCAACTACAAATCTAAGTTAAGGTTAAATAAATCTATATACACTTATAGTAATATAATTATTCCACAACAAAGAAAAAGATTAACTTTGAAAGTATACCTATAGCTTTCAAAATACAGATATTGTTTCATTTTTTCTTACGAATTAGAAATGAGACACGGAAAGTTTCATTTGTTTCAAAAGATGCAACAAAATTCGCTGTTATTTTAATTCTTATTAAATATCAGTTTATTGACTGGTTGAAATTTTGTATAGTATTGTAAAACCTTCAATATCAAATCTGTAACTATTTAACTATCTAAAAATAAATCGCAGCCGGTAGGATTCGAACCTACGCTCCCAGAGGGAATCTGATTTCGAGTCAGACGCCTTAACCACTCGGCCACGACTGCTTGGTAATTAAATAGTTTATTACATTTTAATCGATAAGACCTTCATTTAATTGATGAAGGAACTGATTTCGATCATATGTTTCAAAATTAATTTGTAAAATTTCCTTAAACGCATAACAAATAAAAAATAGTTAATTGTTTAAAATGGAAATGAGTCTTAACTGCAAGAGCAATATCTTCAATATCTTAGTTTTCTCAAATAACATGTTCAAAAATATCTTTTTCTATGCAGCTTCAAAAGAGAGATGCAAATTTGCCGTCATTCTTGGTCGGTAAATCTCATTAGTTAATACTATGGGGTTTAGTTGCTATAAAGTAACTGCAATTGGGCATGTTTGGGCATGTTCGTAAAAAATGTTAACTAAAGATTTTTAACAGATGTTAAATTAAGATGATATAGAAAATGCGAACAAATTATCTCTCATAGTTCCGTGTGTCTGTACTCTGTAGATATGTCTCTATACATAAAATGTCGTTTTATCTACCTATACATAAACTTTCTGCCTAATGCGAATTTGTTGAAGATTGGGACTATCAAAATTTTCATGCGGGAGCTCCTTTTAATTTCAATATCTCGAAAACGGTTAAACAATTTTTGGAAAATATGACAGCTAAAATAGTTTTAAAATTAAAACTTAGCCTGAAATTTCTACTCAATTTTTATACTAGGTGTATTTTATTCATTGCTGCATAGCCAGCGCAGCACAAGTCTGAATAAAACGATCACTCACTCTATACGTTCATTTCAATAATTGAAAGCTCTATCGCCAGCACAGCCATCTTTTTTTTACTGACTTCTTTTTCGCCAGCAATCAAATTGTTTTTGTTTGCCAAGGGAAATTTTGCTGCGCTGGCTATGCAGCAATGAATAAAACACACCGACTATTAATTTTAAGATCCGATCAGTCCATTATAAAACCCAAAAGTTATAAGCTTTTAAATGTCATACCATATTCGTTTTCGTTAAATATATGGCAATTTATACAATGGTAAACAAATCGAACTCGAGATTTTGATCATACTTGATATTATGATGATAGCGAATTTAAAAAAAGTGGGTCTCGCAATTCTGTCCGTCTGTCTGCGCTTTTGACTGCAGCCTATAAACGGGTCGGATGTTTTTCTTCAAACTTGGTACCTAGCGTTTTGGAATTCCCCTGACACGTTTTTTTTAATACCAAAAATAACGGTACCTGCCATACATTTTTTTTTTTTAGCAAAAAAGAAAATCTTATTTTTCTCAAAAACGTGCCCACAACTTAAAAAAAAATTCATGAATTGTTTTTTTTTATAAAGCTACCATTCAAAAAAAAAAATCCGAAAAATGGTTTAAATAGTACTTCCCATGGAACCATTATTTTGATGTACGATTTTCATGAAAACGGTTCAACTGATTTTGATCAATTTTTTAATGAAGACTGAAATAATTAAAATAATTGTACACCAAAATTTTCAATTTTTTTTTAGTTTCAAATTTTTTTTACAACTTAAACGACTTGATCGATTTTTACCCAGCAGTTTTTTCAGATTATCTAGCGGATTTTAAATGAATATTTTCATGTAATCAAAAATAACGGTACCTCCGATACAAGTGTTCAAAAATCCATAAAGAAGATTTAATTTCAATCAAAAACGGCTCCTACGATTTTGATTAAAATTTTTATGTGAACTCATATTAGTACGATCTACCATATTATTGGAAAAAAAAAGTTTTTATCATTTAAAAATGGTATATTATATCTCATAGAACCATTTTTTTTTAGTTTTCGACTATCTCATTATCTGTTTAACCGATTTTTGTTTACCTTAAGAGCTTCTAACAAATTTGAATAATATTGCCTATCAACATTTTTAAAAAATGTGTTTTGGATTAAAAAAAAATTAAAATTTTGTTTCAAAATTCGGTATTTCGAAAATGGGTAGGTAAGGTACATGTTTTTTTTTTCAAAAATATTTTTTAATTCCGCATTAATAAATAATAAAGAATGGCGTACCAATTTTTTTTCTTAAAAATGTTTAAAAAATTAATTTTTTTTTAAAATCGCTCCGACGATTTTCAAATTTTTTTTTCTCCTGAATTGAGATTTGTGAAAATAGATGCTGTACTTACATCGCTTTTGTGTGAATAAATTTCAGAGGTGGTTTAATTAATTTAATTCTTATTATATTGATTTTTTAACAATTTTTCAGTGTAAGTTCCATGCATTTGTACCTCACTGTGCACGGTATTGTACATACAAATGTGTATGTACTCACAAAATACTATCTTAAACATAGATACGTTTATGGCCAGTTGCACCAAACGCTTTTAAATATTTACTGCTTCGTTAAATTTTAAAATGGTATTTATCGGTTGCACCAACCAATTTTAGTTTTAAAAGGCCGATAAACAACCCAATGAACTAAAATGCAATTTTCCTCGAGTTAAATTTTAAAAGCGAGTTTTAACGAAAATATCTTCAAAAAAAATATTTCACTTTTAAAAGGACATTTGAAAGTTACAGTAAAAAAAATTTTCAACATTATATAGATCGTTGTAGATTAAAAATAAATAAAAACAAAAATGAACAGGTAAAATCCATTATTTAGAAAAATGTGTCTGATGAAACAAAAAAGGATAGGACTCTTCTTCAGCTATAATAATCACTCACTTCCATTTTAAACCAGGTGACATCTCTCATATTGCTATCTTACTTACACTAGTGAAAATTTTTCGTTCGGTTCAAAAATTAGCTGACAAAATCCAGGGATGGTTCGCAAGCAGCATTTTAGCTAAAAAATCGAAGAAATTCATTGGTGCAAAACAATAAATTTTTCAAGCCGATAAATTTTATAAGAATTTAGCAAAAACTGGTTTTAGTGGATTTTGGCGCAACTGGCCATTAGACTCTAAACGTTTGGTGCAGATTTGTTTAAAATTTGGTAGTACATATTTTTTGATTGTATAATTAAACGATTTTTTTCTTTTTTAAAATTTCTCGAAAACGGCTTTAACGATTTTGATTAAACTTCGAATATGTCTAAAGCGATTGCAATAATACCGACATCACTCGATCAGTTTCATTTTCAGCAAAACATTCACAAAACAGATATATAGAATTTTTACAATATTTAAAAAGCTTGCCTTATATTTTTGAGTTATTCAAGGACAAATACAAATAAAAAAAAGAAAACAATTTTTAAGCATTTAGAAATTTTCTTACATTTTCTCTTTAAAGATATCATCATAACATTATGGAATCATTATCATTCAATCCTATCCTATTTTCTTCATCATCGTAGTTATTATTTTGATTACAACCTCTTAATTTTATTAATTTTATAATTCTATACATTTAATTAATTTTATAAATAAAGCTGCCAAGTCCACTTTTGAAATTTGCCATTTTCTTAAGAAACACATTCTGCATAAAATGCTTTAATCGCTTTTGTTCAATGTATCGTTGTTGTTGCAGAATCTAAAAGAGGAAATCAGGTTTTATATAAGGAGTCTTATGCATTTTTTTTTGTTTTTTCGATCTCTTGTAAAATTTAAATTTGAAAATCTATGAACAAAATATCCCATTATTATAAAATCTTTAATATAAAGTTATGAATAAAATACGGGCGTAGCATCTCATTAATACTTTTTTGAGACACAATCAACGATATAGTTACGTTATGACTACCTAAACTCTAAAGGCCCATAGGCTCCGAACTCCTAACCTGAGAAACTCCTACATATAACCTGAGACAATTTTAATTATCGCACCGAAGAAATTTATACATACATATACATTATACAATGTTGTTAATTGGTTAACCGGAACACAGCACTATAGTTCTAATAGATTCCCCCTTTCTATAGTCCATCACTGATATCTTACCGTTCGTGAAGAAGACTAACTTGTTGGTATAGACCAGTTATCGTGTCAGACACGAAGACTTATCTTAAGCACTGCACCAACTGAATTCTTATATGATTTCAAGGTGTCAAATGAAATTTTAACAACTGGCCAATTCGGTTGGACTCGTTTATTCTCCTCATCGGGCTTCACTCAGCTGGAAAAGAAGTACTTATATAACATTGTAGCTTGTTTATATGAGCAAAATGAATAGCTGGAGCAACAATGTGCCTCATTGTTGACTTTTTAATTGAAGTCCAGACTTGGATTATAATGTTTGGTGCAAGTATTCGATAGAAAGGCAAGTCCATGAACCGGGACCCCATGGAAGAGCATATACATTTATATTATAAGCGCATCTGATGATGATGATGATGGGCAACGGTCATCTCAGCCTTCCTTATCGACAAGTTTTATATATTAACATTTCAGTTTTATATCTTTTTGCGGCATGTGATGAATTTAACGATCATCGCCATTCGCCGCCGCCGTCGCTGCATCATCGTATCGACGATAACATTGACGACCATGCGATGACGATCGTTCGAATAGTCGTCGTCACTTCGATCCGAATATGAGGATCAATTTTAAGTTTTTTTTTTTTATATGTAGAGACAAGATAGTGATCTTATGGGAGCCTCTTAAAAAAGGATTTGTAGAATGTCATAAAAGAGTTTATTTGCCTTTTGCGATTTGCGAAAAACGAGTGCCACTGTCAAAATGCATTTTGCGATAAGGGAATTGAAGAATGAATTATATCTTCATACAATGTGTGTTGAAAAATGGAACTTGTTTTATATACTTTGACATTTCGCGTGCTATAGGTAATGTTGAACTTGCATTTCAAAGTAATTATGTTTCTATATTTTAAAATATTTTGCGAGTTTATAACAAGATGTGAAATTCGCACCAGAATAGAGGATCATTATATTTTTTAATATTAAAAAGTTCATACAGAATGTCCTCTTTTGAAATTTAAGTTAACAATAAAAAACGAATACTTAAATAACAACTTTAGAGGTAATGGGGTACACCTTTATAAATTAAGTCGCTGTAGTTCGGGGAAGGAATTAAAACGTCTGCAGTGAGAAAATCCCATGAAAATTTGAAAGAGGAGAAACAAATGGTTTTAGAGGTACTGGTTAATGGACTTGGAGAACATTTTTACTGATGGTCAATAATTTTTTGTAGGACGTAAACTTATAGTTAAGGAGATGTCTGATAAAAATAATATAGTTTGGGAAGTAAAAAATACCCTAATGTAAACCGACCATTAACCGAGGCTTAGCGCCCACAACTATCAACTTGCTATCGCAATATTTGTTGCTTCCATTTCTAAATATAATATGACTTTGGCTTACTTAGCAATTCTTTATCCAGCAACATAAACAACACTTGAATTTAGAACTAGGAATTTAAAAGTTAACAACAAGTGGACGGCAACAAACAATTGCTGCGGCTACAAATTGCCATGTGACAGAGCGGCATTAATTACTTGTATTGATTAAATTATTTGAAGGAGTTTTGAGTGGTGTTAGGTCTTTTCGCCAAAGCCATAACGCCCAAATCAAAAAATATCATACATCCCAAAAATGTTCATAAAGTCCAAAAAGTTAACAAAACTAAAGTCATAACTCCCAAATTAATTTTGAAATGAAAGAACGCCCAAATCTTTAATAGTCATTCCGCCAAAAAAATTTTTTAATTTTGAATTTGGCCGTTATGATATACCTAGGCCTTGTGCTTTCTGACTTTTGGCTTTTATCACGATTTTGGTTTCTATCGTTGTTAAGTCATATAGCCCAAGCTCATAAAACCCAAATCAGAAAATTTGATAACGTCCAAAAACAAATATGACAACTTTTGGGAGATATGACAGTTAATTAATTGCGCGTTATGATATTTTTAATTTTTTTTTTCGGGCACTATGCCATTTATCCATTTTTGGGCGCTATAACATTTTTATTATTTGGGCGTTATTACCTTGGGCAATAAGACCAAACGACGCACGATTTAAAATTCAATTCATAATACTCAAACAAAATGTCATAACGCCGAAGCCTTCGATAATATTTCCCAAATCGTACAACAACAAAATGTTAATAAAGTTTTGACATTTTTTATTTGGGCGTTATCATGGTTTTTGGCGAAAAAACCTAATGCTGTTTTGAGGTGTTTCAAAAACACTTAATGAATTTCAAAATATATTCACATCGCAGTCGGTAGGATTCGAACCTACCTGATTTCTAGTCAGACGCCTTAACCGCTCGGCCACGACTGCTTACAAATAATTTTGAAGATTGGCTCAAATTAATTTTCATTCTCAAATACTTTTAAATAAATGGATATTAATTGTTTAAAAAAAATATTTTAATATTTACTTAATTGGTTTTTCAAGCAAAGTAGAAAACTATCTTTAAGTAGTAAAAAAAAACAACAAACAAAAACACAAAAAAAGTTAACTAGAAAAGATTGTGAATGTTTTTAAATATTTTTTAAATCAAATACTACCTCTAAATTTTATACAGAATTATTTGTTTAAGGCTGCTATGATGCTCAAAAATGAGAAACAAATATTTGGTCTAAACTTGTAGAATATTATTAAAGTCGATTTACATACTACTGACTTTGCTTAACATTTAGAAAAATAGAACCAAACTGAGTTGCCATAAACCTAAAATACTCGCTAAAGGTATAATACTCGTAGACTAAAAACTTTCTACTTACGTCAGACAAATCTATAAATATAGGAACCTACTTTTATTTATTACCTATATTTTATTAGATTATTTTAACATGTCAAGGAGGGATATCTAGTGAATATCAGCTAAAAATTATTGCTACGAGTGTGTACCTTTAATAGTATACTCGTATTCGTATTTTAATAATTATTCGTTGATCAATAAAATCTATTCTTAAATCCATTAAGTCAATAAAAACCAGAACTGAGAGATGTGGAAGATTATAACTTTGGAGCGTGTCTGAAAACATAACAAATTCAAGAAATCAAGAAAAAAGCTTGACTGATGATTTAAAGTTTTTGTTTAAACATTCGATTGTATAAGCTATTTAAGGAGAGAGTCAAAAGAACTTTAAACTTGTAGCCCAATGGGAATAAAATTTGACCTGGAAAAAATTTTACTGTACAATTTTCTTTCATAATTCGTTCAAGGGGGTTAGTAAGAGCCTAAGGGTAGTTTTTCGGGAAAATCGGGCTGGAGCTTAAGCCTCTTCACTTTGAAATTTTCTTAAAAATTTGACTTGAAATAGAAAACAAAATATTAAAAAAAAACAACTGCAACATTTACAGTATCATGTTATATTTTTTTCAAAGCTAGAAATCTATGGTCTTATTTATAAACCTTGTCTAACTTTAGACAACTATCCAACTTTGGAAAATGTGTTCAAAAACCTTGTTTATTGTTGTCTTATAGCTGCCTTACTCAGACAGAAGATAAGATTGTCTTAAATGTGAATAATGTGATATTTATTTTTATCAAATAAAGCATATTTCAACAAATTTGAAAAAAGTTAGACAGTGTCTACGTAGACACAAATCTAATAAATACGACTGCTATTCTTTAACTTTGTTTTTAAATATAATTATTTGACTGAATACTTTTTGAAAAATTAATTTAAAACTGAAAATTTTAAGTAATAATTTTATTTTAAATACTCAAAGCTCTTATTAATTTTTAATTAAACGCTAAGACCAAGTGCTATAATGCTTTTAAGATTTTGAGAAAATTGAAAATAAAAAAATGTACTTTGCTATTTTTTTAATGGAAATATGATTTTTAAACCAATGAAACCAAATTAATAGAAAGTTATATCTGACATTTTTCAAAAACTAGAAGACATTTCAGTATCTGTTTCTTAGCGCTTGACTAGAAATTAATAAGTGCATTGAACACTTAAAACAAAAATACTACTTAATGACGTAAAACTTTGAAAAAAATTTATTTAAAATTTTTTTTTTAATTTCAAAAATTTGATTAATTTTAATAATTATTTAATAATTCATTAATTTTCCAAAAAGTATTCATTTAAATAATTTGATTTAAGAACAGAATTAAAGAATCGCCAGAAAAAGCCAGAAGGCTTTAAAAAAAGATATAACATGCCATCGTAAGTGTTGCCATTATGCCACCATCTTGAATATTCTAAAAAATTAACTTAATTTTTTTTAGAATATTCAAGATGGCGGCTTGAGTGATTTTCGCGAAAAACTACACATATGCTCCCAACGAATTGTGAAAGAAAAGTGTTTTTTCCAGGTCAGCCCTTTTTTTGTACATTATAGCGACTGGTCTTTTGAATTCTTTTGAGAATTTGAATGGCAATTTTTGCAAAAAAAAGTCTACATCATATTATTTTATTTGAACTGATAAGAAATTTTATATTATAGATTTTTGATGAAGTGGTGCATGGGAACTTAAAAACAAAACTTCGATTTTCACTTCTTGGAAATTGCATGTTATTTTTTGTATCGATTTCTTCCCTGGATCACAAAGAATAAAATTCCTTCTCTTATTCCCAAAGACTAACATTTAACCCTTGCTAATAAAACAAAAGGCTATATCTGGAGAATTAACCAGATCACGAAGATTTTATAAGCAGTCGTGGCCGAGCGGTTAAGGCGTCTGACTAGAAATCAGATTCCCTCTGGGAGCGTAGGTTCGAATCCTACCGACTGCGATACAAAATTCTTTTTTATTATTAGAAATTGATTTTCCCCATGTTAATTATTATTCAAATAATTATATAGCATCAATGGATTAAGGAATAATTTCTATTAAATTTAAACCTAGAATTTTCATTTTGAATATTTAAGAATGAGAACATTTTAAATTTTGATTTTTGAAACTCACAAAACAGGCTAAACATTCTTGTTTTTATGCTTGAAAGTTATTAAGGCCCATTTTCTGAAACGAAATTTAAATATTTAAGTTCAACATAAGAGCTGATTAGACCTTTACACTGAGGAAAAAGTAGAACAGATACGCTTAAGTTAAACATAAATATTTAAGTGTCGTTTCAGCAAATAGCCCTAAGAGACGTTTTTGCTGATTACGCAACTTGAATATTTGTGCTTTATCTTAAACTCTCATAATATTCTATTTTTTCCTAAGCGTTAGCTGACATAGGTCTTTCGAGGCTACAAACTTGGATTTACACTAATGGTATCTATCCTTACAACTCCCCAAAAAAATCAAAAAACATTTTGCGATCTAACACCAATTTTTTGTCTTTATTGACAAGCTTTTATGATTAACTTGTAGGTATACGTTTTGGCAATTATGGAATAAGTTAAAAGCTTTCAAAATAGGTGAAATCAAAAAAAAAGAAGTATGATGTGAGAAAATGTACATGCGAGTAAAGTTGCATGCGATAAATTGTGGATGCTAAAAAAGTGGCATGTTTGAAAAGTTGCATGCGAGAAAAGTTTGCTTAAAAAAGTTGTATGTTAGAAAGGTTGCATGCAAAAAAGTTGTATGCTAGAAAAGTTACAAATGAGAACAGTTGTATGCTAGAAAAGTTGTATGCGAAAAAAGTTGTATCTAGAAAATTTGCATGAGAGAAAAGTATAATGCGCGGAATACTTTTCTATCATGCAAATTTTACGCATACAACTTTTCAAGGTGAAAGAAAAGATATGTAGCTATGCCCGTAGTTAAATATGACGTCACATCAAAGCACTTACAAAATACTATTGAAAATTGAGTTAAGGGTCGCCTTTATTATTTTAAACGATTTATGGGAAAAAACTAATATAGGTATACATTTTTTTTTTCAAAAATATCATCTAGACTAAACCAAAATTTTGTACTAAAAGTTTTAATCATTTTAAACGGCAAGAAGTAATTCTGCTTACTTTAAGTCAAGTAATAAAAGTTGAATTTAATTAAATTATTATTAAGCACCATCGGTTGTTCTTCTCACCTTGATCTGTTAATTTGAGGGACATAATACATATATTCAATTTAAAATTTGGTGAGGTACCTTTAATTACGAGTATACCTAAACGAAAATGTATGCAAACCAGTAGTGCACTTTCAGTGCCTTTGAACTGAAAGTAGGTCTTTTCCTTCTTCTTGTGCCAAAAAATTCACAAACACATCTTCCCCTAAAATGCCCTTGCACTTTACAACCAACAAAACAAATCCAAAACATTCCCATTAGCAAATATCAAATCGAAAAAATAAAAAAAAAAACAAAAAGCCAAAACATCAAAGCAAAATACTAAAAGAAAAAAGCGGAAATTAAAACTTCCGATTCGTTCCATAAATGAAAAGTTTAATAAAAAAAAAAAAAAAAATAAAAACAACGAAAATAACACTTAGTTCAGAAAAAGCTCTTAGTGCAATTGCCTTCCTTTTTCCTTCCGCCAAAAGTAAGCCGGTTGTTGTTACTCTTATACAACTTAAAAATCGCAAAAGGTTGGGGCCATCTTTGTGTTTTCCTTTTCCAGTTTTCATACTCAATTTTCTTTTTTGTTGTTACTCTTATACAACTTAAAAATCGCAAAAGGTTGGGGCCATCTTTGTGTTTTCCTTTTCCAGTTTTCATACTCAATTTTCTTTTTCTTTTAATTTTTCTCAGTTTTGTTTGCTTGTTTTAAGTTGAGTGAATTTTCCTAAGCAAAACAACACAATTTCCATAGAAAATGCGAACGCCCTTGACCGTAGCTTTTTTTATTTGTTGTTTGCAAAAAAAATAAAAAAATAAAATTAATAAAAAGAATGAACAAGAAGTGCGCGGAGGAGACACCGACTCAACTTGAAGCGTCATCGTTGGAATAAGCTTGTTTGCCGCCATTTCATACCGTCATATTATGTGGAACGTCCGTATAGTTTGTATAGTCCGAAGACTTCGGTGTCGCCTTGGCCCCACTATCGGGTGCCATATGCTGAGACTGAATATACTATACATAAGTCCTTTCTAACTATAGAGTATATTCGAGTTTGTATGAGTGCTTAGGGCACATATAAAAACACAAATCTCCAAACACTATATTTATTCGTACGCCTACGAGCAGTTCTTCTTACTGTGTGGCTCTTCTGTCTGGCTCCCTGCGCCTTGGACTAACACCCGCCGCCCACCTACTGATTTAAGCAGGTATAACTACCTACGGTCGGTTCGTTGTCGTCGTTTGTTCCTTATTCCTTTTTTGTTCGTATAAAGTCGTACTATCCTTGAACGAGATCATAAATCCTTCGTTTTTTTTGTTGTGTCTTTTGTGTTTTAGATGCTTTGTTTTGTGTGATTCACCTTTTCTTGTTATTCTTCTTCTGCTTCTTGGTTCTGTTGTATTTTTTTTGCTCCCGTTTTTGTGATAGAGACCAAAGAATAGGAAATCGTTCTTCATCTTGTTTTATTCTCATTTGTGTGTGGGAAAAGTGTGGAAATAAAACTTGTTTTTGAGGCTTTTATTAGAGGAGGTAAGGTTTTTTTTTATTTTTGGACCGCGCCGCGCGTTCTCGCGTGTTAAGCACGTAGATCTTTTGTTGGTGAATTTTTCAGGGCATTATGTTGGATCGTACAACTCACGTTGGCACTGGTATCACTGGAATTTAGTGGAATGGGTGTGGATATCTTTTACTTTTGGGTACCTTGTACCATATCCTTAGAAAAAACAAAAAATTCATCCCCAGAAGCACATGAATGCCAGATTTTTGTTTTGCTTTTGTTGATAAATGTAGTATATTGAGTTCTCTTTTGATGGTTGTATGGGGTTGGAATTTGAAGGTGAAGTAAGTTAAATGAGGTTTTTTTTGTTTTAAACATGTAAATGAAAAAAAGGAATGTTGGATGCAGCAAGCCTGCGAGAGTGTTGCCGTGGTCTTTTCTTTAAAGAAGGAAATCTAAATATGAATTTATTCTGAATGAAGTACACACAATAAAACTACTTACTTAACATTTAGAAATTAATTCAGAAAAATCAAAATAGGCATATCAATTACATATATGTATATTATGCGAAAATGCAAATTGATTCAAATAAACGAATAGGAAATTGCAAATTAACTATTTATTATTATTTTATTGGAGTATAATGCGGAACTTTCCAAGAACATGTCAAAAATCATTAAATAAAGTAAAATTGTGGTAAATTTAATTAATTTTTTGAACGTTTTTTAGTATCTTAGGCTTAAATTTAAAAAGGTGGGAATAATTGGAATACAAAACACTCTAAAAAAACATATGGGTCGCTGTGGCGTATATTTATTTTTTTATCAATATTATTACTTCAAAGACAATCATGTTTAATTGCATATTCGGCGTATAATTAATTTTTTCATAAATTTTGTGAGTAAACAAAGTTTATAAATGAATTGATTACAAAAAAACAAGTATACGCCACAGTGACTCACATTGGTTACACATTTAGTAACCCCTTTTGCATCAAATTCGGTTCTACATAACTAAAAATTTTTATGGCTGTACAAGTACAAGGTACAAGTTCCATTGCAGACAATTGGAAAAAACAAACATTTTTTTGAGTGTAATTTTTGTTTTTTTTTTTTTTAATTAAGAATATCGTGAATTATTTTAGTCATGAACACAAAATATGGTGGCACGGCAACTCGTGTATTACCATTTCAGGGCCTATTGTCTTACAAATCTCAACCATTCTTGTGTGTTTTTGGCAAGACCTACAAGTTTTTACTGAGTATAAGGTGTGAGGCACTTTTTCATGGTAAAATAGATAATATTGCAGAATTTACCAATTCTTCGCACGTTGCAGTATCCGTGAAATTTTTTTTTTTTTAGGTGTCATGGCTGGGAATCGACCTTAGGCTGTTACGTCTGGAATAACATTTATCGAAGAAAAATCACATAAGAGCTGTGGCTACTGGTTTGATTTCATAGTTGTTCTGACCAGGCCTCGAATCGTTTATTGGAGCTCCAATATAAATACATCTTTACGGAAGTTTTAGATTCAATTTCACCCTACATTTTTGCCCATACAAAATTTAAGATAAAATTGGTTAGAATACTTGTGCGACTTTAAGACAAGAAGAAAAAGATGTCAATTTTGCATGGCGAATTTGAGTAAATTGTATCTCACTGAAAAGCCGAGACGACGCTCTTTCGATTGCCCCTATTCTTATCCTATCTTCCTGTCCTATCTTTCATCTAATCTACTTACACGAACATAATTCATTTTATTCTTATATTCAAAAGTTTCTAACACGCCTCCAAAATGTTTATGAAAATATCTCATTTTTTTTAACAATAACCCAGAAAAATGATTTTTATCCGAGAGCGTTTTTTGGTGTGTCCACAAAAAATTGGTTAAATTAAACTTTGTTAGGATTTACAAGATTTGAAGATCATTTATGCTAAACGAGTAGCTTTCTTAAATCAAATAATTATATTTAGTAATTTCACATATTTTTGATTAGATTGGTTACTATGAGCGATTTAATATGTTTCGTTAAAACCGAACAAACTAACCCAGAAGTAGTTTAATAAAATTTAGTACACTTTAACCAAATCAGTGTGTGTTAGATTTAAATAATTTTTTTTTATCGAGCTGACTCGTGTAATTAATTAATCTGGCGAGTTTATAAGTTGTATATTTACCATATGTTTGTTATTTAACTTAAACGAGTTGTACGTTGTTTTTAACCGATCATTTGATTGGTTAAAAACAACGATCACGATCTGCGTGAAGAAAGTTACCCAACACGAATTATTGAAAATTATTTTCATGAAAATGATGAGTGTATATAATTAGAAATTTTTTGTTCTAAGATCCCAAAATACGTACTGAAAATAAAAAGATAAGAGAGAAGACTAATAAATGAGAATTTAAAACATAATGTATGTATAGACCTTGGATAAAAACTCCAAAATAAGTTTTTCTTATTTAATCATTTAAAAATATCTGTTTGAACAGTCGTTGATATGTGGCCACTAGTAATTCCATATTCAGGTCATAAGCAACACCGACAATAAGCAAGATCACATAGTTCAGTTGGTTACTTTCACTGAACCTAATCTAATACAGGAATATTCTGGGAATAATATAGGAGGTACCAAGACCCACGATTGACTACCTGAAAAAAAATCCTAAACACAATGGCAACATTCAAAATCGCCAAAAGAAAGAACTCCTTTATTTCCTTTATATGATACCTCCTTATATTAACTGGTAAATTTGATTTTCAAAATGCATAGGTATTATGATTTTTGAAAAGCTTTCAAGTCTTTCCAGATAGTTAAACCCTTTCCACCATCCATACATCTCTGCCCACCCAAACTACAATTGCACTGACCAACACATGCGCATCGTAATTTTCTTTTTTTCATCACTTCTCTCCCTTGGTATATATGTAACAAGCCTTTGTATCCATCCATGATGTGGAGTCACACACATGTATGTATGTATAGCTACCCCCCACCCGGTCAATAATTTTTTTGTTATACCATTTGACGCATGCGGCTTATGGTCATTGGCAACATCATGAAGATACTCGTTCGTGTCGAGTGAAGTCGCGTCAGTGCGGTATGTAGGTATCTATGGAGGCTCGCATTTACTTAAAGCAATATGCATCTGCAGCAGAACAAAAAAAAATAAAATAAAACACACACACGCATGTATATGTACGTGTGAGCTTTTTTTGTATTCATTCACATACCTACTTATGTGCACGTTAAATTTTTTCATATATATTTTATATGCATATTTGAGATATACAGACAGAGAGACACACTCTTCCTAAAGACGCACGCCAAGCTAAAGCCAAAGCCACACACAGATACCACCCACTTTTTGTTATCATTAATTTCTGTTGCCCCTTTTTTTTTGTGCAATGTGTGTTATATATGTACTTTACTGCTCCCTGGGATCCTTGGCCCTGTGTCACTTTATTTCACTCCACTATAGTTCAATGTGGTGAACACAAATAATTCACACAGATACAAAACAAAACACACCTACACAAATTGCTAACAAAAAAAAAAAAACTGATGTTCTGCGGTCTTTGGTTAGTATAGTGTTGTTATTGCAACAACAACAACTTCATTTCATCATGTAGAAAGTGGGGAACATTTTGGTGTGATCTGTGAAATCTTATGCTTGTTGTATATGATGTGATGGTTGAAACTTGCAAACAATCTGCTCCTTCTGCTTGCAATTATTGGATTTTTTTTCTGTTGTTGTTGTTTTAGTGTGTTTTTTCAATCGAAAACGAAACTGGATTTTTAGAATTTGAATTTTTTCGGCCACTAGTCCTATACCTTCCTACATACATACCTATACCCTGATATACATAAATTTGAAAACAACTTTCGTTCGATTGTACACATTACATTGGATGTCGTCTAAAGAGGGATTCGACTTGATTTAGATTTGAATTTGATTTTGGATGCGGATCATCATTATGGTTCATGTGAATATTCGATGCTGGAGTATAGAGGTTGAGAGTGTGGTGAAATATTTTTTGGTGAACTATATTGTGATGTGATGGCGTTTTTTGACAAATAGGTTAAAAGTTGAAATTAAGTTTTTTGTGTAGTTTTTTCCGCTGTTGGTTTTTTGTTAGATAAATTTAAAGTTTTTGAAACTTTGAAGTAATGTTTTTCTTTCACTGCGTGATGTCTGGGAAAAGTGGCTGCTGTGGTTGCAGGTTGAGCTATAATAGAATACAAAATAATACATAACAATCATGTGTTAAATTCTTATAATATTGTTTATGAATTCAAAATTGTAAAATTATAAAATTAATTAGTAAAGGGCCTTTAAAATAGTGGTACAAATTTTCTCTTTTCTCTTACTAGTGTAAAATTAATGACTTTAAACTCTATTATGGTACAAGACCTAAAAATGATATGATCGTGAGCTTAGAATAATTTTCAAATTGTCCTCTTTACAACAAAGACATAAGATCACAAAAATTCGTAACATGCTCGATTTTGGATTTTTCAGTTCTTCAATACCCACGCTCCACAACACAATGTGAAGTAATTAAGGAACAGTTTTTCAGTGCGAAATCATCCCAGTTTAGTAGTCAGACTTGTTTTTAAATCAGTTCGCAGATCACGAGTTAACTCACGACCATTTTTACCATAGGGACTTTATAAGTGGCTTAAGTCCAGGGCAACAAATTTTGGAAGGTGCAAATTTTCAACAATGCTGATGTGTAAAGTTTAAGCACATCAATATTATTAAAACAAAAACAACCCTTTCTGCTTAAATTGTTTTGGAGGAAAATATTGTCGTACAAAATCTAATTTCTTCATTTCCAAAGCAAGACCTTATAGCTATAGGATAGTCGCCACCTGTTGAAGGCAGCTGGGCGTCCTCGTAACATGTGGGAATCAGCACGAAAAAGAAACAGTTGTTTATTTCCTCTGTAAATGCTTCGTTTTGGCCAGAATGAGAGAACAATCATTTGGTAAGGCATTTTTCAACGACTTCAATGAATTTTAAGTGCTAAAGATAAAATATTTGATCTTAACGCCGCATTGAAAATATTCTTATTCAAACATGTCTCGAATGCAACAGAAGAACGTACTTTCTCTGCCTTGAAACGCATTTGATATTATCTACGTGGTCCTTTGAGCCAATGGAAACTCAATAGCAAAGCTGTTATTGGAAATGAAAATGACATCGCAAAAAAATAGACGTTGATTCAATTGCAGGTTGGTTTTCCTATTTAAAAGCATGTCGTAAAATTCTATAAATAAAAAACTGATACTTTTTTACCCAGGTTAACTCACTGAGACCATGGAAATCGGCTTTTCCAAAGTTTCCTACAGCGACGTTCTTTTTGTTTCAATAGTGAAAGCGCATTTTCATCATGTCGCGCTTTTATTTCAATTGATTTTTTGACAACTGAAGGTTAAATTTTTAAAGAACTTTTTTAGAGTTAACTCGAATTCAATTTGTTTCTTGGATTAATTAACTCTGGTTTAACTTAGAATAAACTCAGCCACTGAAAAACTTACCCTTAGTGGTTTTACATCTTTTCCATTTTCCAGTGAATCATGGACGTATATGTCTAGTATTTCTCCGCGAAAGTTGGCTCTAATGCAACCAACAAAAAGTCAATTTTAAAGAATTCTCAAATTAATCATTCACTGTAATTTTCCTTCAAATTTGGTATACACCGAATTTCTTGCAGTAAAATTTGTAATCCCTAAAGTAGCCGATATGCTTTTTCTAAAGGCAAACTTTTTGTCGCAAAACGTCTGTGAATCAATCCACAACGTTAAGGCAAACGCGATTTTTCGGATTTTGTCACAAAACTTAACTGTTCGGTCAATGCTATTTTAGGGCAGAAAAGTTCACAATGGATCAAATCTAAGATTAAATTGTAATCCATTATCCAATATTTTTAAACCACAAATGAAAGCAATGAAACAACCTATACTTCGCATTAAGGCCGATATAGCTAACTCATCGAGAACTAAAATGTCAGAAAGGGTGACATACTGTCATGTAACTTCTTCAACATCGTATCGGCAGCCATTGTGCGAGGCTTATGGCTCGCATACACCTAATCCGTCATCGGGCAAAGTATGCTCGGATATCGTCAGCGGGACTCGAGCGATCGCTCCAAACGTATGTTAAAGAAAGAGAGTGCGTATACTACTCCAACCGACATCGTCCGATATCGTCCGGGTATTACCGATCAACTGAGGAATCCAAAATTGTTTGGATTTGTCATATACGCTTTCTGGTGACTTTTGCCGTGAAACATTAAAAAAAATTGATAGGTACTGAAAAATTAACTACACAATCAAGACTGTCATCGTAAGAGAACGGCTGCAGTATATGCAGACGAACGTCAGATATAAAGTCGTTCCAATAGCTCCGACCCGAAGTTGGCCGATAATTCGGTTTCAGTGTACGCGAACCGTTACTAGGTGATCTGTCACTGATGCGTTTGAGTTTGAACTAGGAAACATAGTTGGAAAATTCTGGCACCCCTATATTAATAAAAAAAATAAGCAGATAAAATGGGTTAACCAAGGAAAAAATGAAAGAGAATACCCTGCAAGATCTTCGAATCGAACAGAATGTCACATTAAAAAGCATAAAATTGCTTGTTAAGATGCTCCTATCTTGAAGAACAAAGGAAAATCTGTCAGATCTTGATTTTCACAGTTTTATAATTTATAATCAAAGTTGAATGAAATTGCCTTCTGGTCGTTTTGTCTTAAAAAAATTCCGTTAAATTTTTTTTTGTTGTCGTCTTTAAAACTATGCAGTATTTTTAAACTCTGATAAAAACTGATATTTTCTATACAATAATATTTAAGAAGGTATGCTGTAATATTAAAAGGCAAAATATCATATCAACGCATTTTTTCCAATCTCATTACCATATTTTGTGTTGATTAAAGTTTCATTTCCTTTAATATTCTAACCAACAAAAATAGCTTATGAAATTTGAAATAAAAAAAACTCGAATTTAATTCTGCCTTTTTTTTGTATAACTAAAAAAAGCATATAGAAAGTTTGGCAAAATTCCCTATAACTATAGATAAGTGAATAGCCCAAAACCACTATAAAGTAATTTTATTTTTTTTCAGCTTAACAAAACTAGCATCATCACCTAAAGCCCTATACCATATTTACATCACACCCACTTTGTAATTTCGCCTATACCGATTCATTCAATTTGAAGTACTGTATATGCGCGCACAGCAAAATGTGTAATTTCCTGAACATAATTGCAGTGCTGCGATTTCCATGGGCTCTCTCGGACTCGTTCATGCATCAATTTGCCCATCCGCACTCCGACTCCTACCAACGATGCCACTCCATGCTCCATCACACCAGACCTTGGTTTGGTTTTTTTATTTGTTGTTGTTATAGGTATCCAACACACTGAGATAAGGAACGTTAAAGTTAAAACACATCCATTTATTGGCCATTAGCTAGCGTTGCTTGACGCAGTATATTCTAGCATGTATATGTATCTGTGTGTGAAACGAATCCAGCTATATATATATATTCACATCCATCGGCAAAAGGTCACCGATAGGGCTCAGATAAAAATCCGAAAAAGGGCCACGCTCGTATAGTGGTGTTGGTGGTTCAACTCCAATTCATTAAGCGATGATCATTGTAGAGGAAAAACGGGCTCCAATGGAGAGTTGGAGAGAATATGCGGCCATTCGACTCAACCCCAACCGACCACACCCGCCCACACACTCACTATATAAATATTGGGAACACAAAAAGTTAATAGGCAGCCACACGTAACGTATATAATATCGCGCAGCAAAAAGCTATTCATTCGTATGTTCGCATCTGAACACGGCGTAAGATGCATTCAAGTGCATGGCGATTGCAATGGCAATGGCGATGCATCAGAATTTCGAGAGAGTTGCTGCAGGAAACAGCATATTGGCCCTTAGGGTGCTGCTGATGCGGGGGTTTGGCCTTAACACCCTGTGCCAACTTGATGCCTGGCTGGTTGGTTGGCTATAGATGGTGACAGCGAGTGATGTTGGCGGGATTTTTATTTTTTTTTTTACTTTCATTTAAATTTTTTATTTTTATTTTATTCAGCTTTTTGTGTTCGCTTCTCTTTTAATTCGATTTTATCAGAGTTTAATTCACTTACTGGACAGTAAGCGAAATTGATAAGAAGCCTCCGGGTTGCAATTAAAGTAATGAGATGTGAATTCAATTCACTTTTATATACATGACAGTTGCTTGCTTTTATAACTACAGAGAAGGAGATGCATCGCAGATATGAATCTTAATGGATGATGGGGGGTTAATTATTGTACCTACATATAATGCTTACTTTGGGAAGTTGTATTAAATTAACATCAAAAACAGTCTTAATGTTTGATTTTGGATTCAGAACATATAAAAATCAATGTACGTATACATATAATACATCGTATATATGGATATATAAAATCAGTATAAATATCTTGATGCATTTATCTCCTCAATTATTTATTACATCGCTAAGGACATTTTTGAAATGCAGCTGAAAATTCATAATCTTGTATGTAACTTTTTTTTTTAATCATTTTAATTAAAATAACTTCACTCACAAATTATAAATACAATTAAATAACTACATAATAAATAAAGCAGTAAAAAAAAGCTACAGCGAAGTCGGAAAAAGTGGGTCTCGCAATTCTCCCTCTGTCCTATCCTTTCGACTGCAGCCTAAACGGGTTGGTACCTAGCTTTATTTGAGCATTCCCCCGACATGTTTTTTTTTATTTTTTAGGACCTAAAATAACAATAGCTGCCGTACAAGTTTTTTTTAGCAAACAAAATTTAATCTTATTTATCTCAAAAACGTGCACACGACTTTAAAAAAAAATCAAAAAAAAATAAAACCCATCCATTTTATAAACAAAATTCCAAAAAATGGTAACAACTGGTAGGTACCCTTATAGAACCAATTTTTTTCTATTTTCTCAAAAAAGTTTCAATTGTTTTTGATCATTTTTTAAGACGAATGTTTTAAAAAGTTTTATAGTGAAATTACAATTTTTTTTTTGATTTTTACAAAAAGTTTCAAAATTTTTTTTGAGAACTTAATAATTCGAAAACGACTTTTTTATGGGATTCTTGGTTTTCTTCATGTTGGACTTTCGAGACTTTGAGTTTTCTGGATATTGGGTTTTCAGGACTTTGAATTTCAAAATTCTAGCGACTTCCCACATTCAATCATGACCAATTTACCTAAGTATATGTGCAACTATTACAACATCTAAACAAAACAAAATTAATTTTCTCTATCTTTGGATCATTTTTATCAGAACTGCGGTTATTAATAATTAAAATGTCTCTTAGTCTCGTTCTTTATTATACATAACTACAAATATTAAGGTCCCATCACAGTATCGGGGAAAAATTTTTCAGTTAAACAAAAAAAAAATCAGTCAGTTAACTTGTTTATTCGACTTTCACTTGTTTTTTTATTCTCAGATATCGGAATTTGAATAAGAAGAAAGATTCTTTTATTTTCAATAATATGTAAATTATGCGTATATAGCAATAGATTTACTTTAAGACCTTGGTTCGAAGATATAAGGGTTTGAACAATTTTTGAAAGAATGAAGGAACCAAGGAAATTCACTTCCAGAATTGTATAGTTCTCATACAAAATTTGAACATTTAATTTTGTTTAAAAAAGTTGTTGTTTTGTGGCATTATATCCTTTTCTAAGAAAATTTACACAATTAACTGAACTTTTAAATTCATTAAACAAATATTTTTTAATTTCTAAAAAAATTACCGACAAAAAAAATTCATGTCCAACATTGAAGTATGTGAAATTTTGAAAATAAATCTTTTTGGACACTCTATGTCGCTTAGTGCTGCAATATACAAATAAAGATTTCAATTATCACATAGCTACATACATTTGTCAAGAAAAATAAAATAAAAAGTATGTTTCTATCAATAATTTTACGGAATGCTTTTAAACAGGAAAATTGATCTACATTTGATTCAACTTCAATAGTTTTTCCGATGTCATGTTCAATTCTAATGAGGATTAAGCCATTGAGCTTTCATTGGCTCAAAGAACTGCACAGATAGATTTAAATGCGTTTTAAGGTGAAAAACTACATTCTCCTATTGCTTTAAAGACACGAATGAATAAGAATATTTTCATGCAGTATAAGTATTCGGAAATGAAGAAATTAGATTTATGCTAACAATATTTTCCTCTAAAATAATGTTTGTTGTTTTTGTTTTAATATTATTGATGTGCTGAAACTTTGTACAATATTTTTGAAAATTTGCAAGTTCCAAATTTGACACCTTCAAAGTTTGCCGCCTTGTACTTAAGTTCCTATGATAAAAATGGCCCTGTCTCACTGTCAGATTAATCAACAGAAATAAAAGTATGTGAGGACAAAATTTAAAAAAAATACATATTGTATTTAAATGTCATGTCTGTCTATTTTCAACAATTTGTCTCTAAGTTTCATCATAGAAATTTTTAAAAACTTTGATTTACTAAAAGAAGAATTACCTTTTTTTTAATTTCAGATCTTTTTAACTTCAACAAATGTTCAATGCATATTCTTCATATATAGTATATATTTAGCTGCAATTTATTAACTTAGTGATCACATCTAAGGTGTTTGAATAAAGATAAGTAGTGGCAAATTGCAATAATCTATATGAGATTGGCAACTTTGTTAGTTGGTTTATTTATCTATTCATTTTTAATTGCATGTTTATATAAAACAAAGTAAAATAATTGTTTATCAGTGCGTAAGTGAGAGATTCTTCTTTTGATTGATTGCATGCAAAGAAATCATCCCACGCATATTTTTTAGTTTTTGAATAAATTTTCACAGCATTTCTCTGAAATTAGAGAGATACAAAGTTGTTGAAAAATAGAACATGGCTACTATCATATTTGCTGTCCAAGATGTCGGCATAAATACTCTACCAGCAATATGCAATCCCACACTACTTATGTCAGTCATAATTTATTGCTCTACTGAGCGTTGTTATTATCTCAAGTTTCTTCTCATCATAATTTATCCATCCCATATATATACTCGTATATAATCCTATTGTGAATGCATCCAACCTTGGTAATTGGAGGTATCTTCACCAATAGGAACACTGATCACGTTCCTGTTCATAATTCCATGCAAATATTTCCCAAGGCCTCCCTGAAGTCTACAAAACAATAGGCGGAGTTCCATGCATGCAATGTAAAATTATTAATGCATCCCTAGTTTGTTCCAGGTAGCCCAGCTAGCGGTCTAAAGATACTATCATCGCATGACTCTTCTTTCAAGAAGAACCATTTTTTAAGACTTACCCCATACTAGTAGTGGGATTGTATATATTTGCAATTCATCAACGAGAAAACTAATTTAAATTTTTATTTCTGGGTTAATTGATATTTGATTGCATCTCTCTCACTGAGTGCGCAATTCGCTATCTTTGCAATCTTCTCTTCCAGTTTTCGGATTAAATATGCAACAAGAGTGGTAGATTTCACGCAGAATGCGCATTGCACTGAACGCTTCAAGTAATTCACCACTTTAACCGCAGCTGGCAACAATACCTGTGCTATATCTGAATCTGATGTCTTTCAGTTTTGACATTTCAATTTTGACAGAACGAAAAACAGAAAAGCCTCAAGTCAAAGCCACGTGTCGTGTCAATTATTTATATTGTCATTGAGAGTTTGTGGTTCTGTTTCCGGTTAAAGCAATGCTAACTCCTCAAACTCCCTGCCCGCGATGATGGCTGCCGTCAGTTGAAAAGAACGATGTCTTTTCGATTTATTAAGTGGAAAATCGTGTGCTCCTCTCAAGTAGCCTTTTTTTCCATTCTTCCCTTTTGGCGTATAGAGATTTTTTTTTTGTTTTCACCTCTAGGATGAATCTCTCTCGAATTACCATGTTCTGGTGTATTGTGCCACCTTTTCTTGGTGCTTCTTTTGATAAAGATTCTTTTCACTCAGGTAGCATCAAGCACGTGGTAATGGCATCAGGAGGGTGTAATGATGGCTTGGCTACGACGACGATGGCAGCGGCGGTGGTTTATACAGACTGTAAAGTGCGCTGCACCATGAAGTCAAGGATTCAATTACCCACTCGGCCGCCGCGTCGCGTCGTCGGTCGTCCGCCGTGTGTGTACCTACATTTGACTGAATTGCACACACAACACACCGTTCCATCTACCGGAGGAGTTTGGGGGAATGTCTCTTTAAGTCAGTCGGCCATTATGTGGTGTTTTTTTTTTTTTTTTATTATTTTCTGTTTGCATTCAACGTTCATGCTGCAAGCATCTGCTGCTACTTCCATATATGCAAAGAAGAGGATGACGATGATGAGCCTTTGTATTTTGGCTAAAAAGCCGCCCCATGGCACAATCGACACACGAGCCATCTTTGATGTTCGCCTCTGGAATTAGCGATTGATGTTTTTTTTTTTTTTGGGGGGACGAAGGGTGTTATGCGGCGGTGAGAGGTTGTATCTTGTTTCATCTTTTGTATGTGTTTTGCTTATGTACATACGTAGGTTTGTTGCATGGTGTATTTTGTGTATTCTATAAATTGCAACTTTTTGCAATATGAAATTTTGACTCAATCAATGATTGGAAAAATGTTTTGACTAACAGAAAAAACAGAGGGTGTCTATGTTCTCATGTTCGGTCGTTAGAAGTTATACTAATTTGGCGTGATCCGCAACAATTTAAAACTAAATTATTATGCTCTCAACAAAACTCGCAACCGAAGAAAGAAAATCGCAGCTTACTTCACGGTAGTAGCTACTCGCATTGACACTAATAATGTCAATATATAGGTATTTCAAATGCTACTGAAATAGTCCCTAAAAGAATTGAGAATCAAAAAGAACGAATATTTTTATTTTCCTTGTTTTTTAATTCAAGTTTGGTAAGCCAACAGCTTACCCCTGGAAACATCTTTAACTTTTTATTTTTATTTGTTTATTTGAAAATTTTATAAACAAGGGTTTGTTTTGGAAGTAGCTATTCAATCTTTTAGTTCTTATCCAATATCTATATGTGTTTAACAAATATTGTAGGAAGTTGTCAAAAAAAGTTACTTTATCGCAGTCGGTAGGATTCGAACCTACGCTCCCAGAGGGAATCTGATTTCTAGTCAGACGCCTTAACCGCTCGGCCACGACTGCTTCTGGTAAATTGTCTATCTTTTAAATCTGCCATTGTACTAGATTACAAGATTGATACAATTAAATTTTTGTGAATGTCTGCTGATTGGTATAAAATGGTCTAAATTGATAAAAATCGCCTCCGAATTTAAAAAAAAAGACATGCTTATTTTGTTTTTAAACTTGAAATAATAGAAAAAACACATAAATAAGACAACTTGGAGGAGTTCATAATTTTGTTAAAATAAATAGTAAATAGTATAAATAGTTAATTAAAAAAAAAATTTATTTATTTTTAATACTTTGGGTCAATGAGGTAGTTATTTTATTTTGTATTTATTCTATTCAATTTCTATAACTTAAAAAAAACTCCTCATAAATAAACATAAATAAGTTTTCTCGCTTTTTCACAAAAATAATGTTTTAGACCAGTTTATACCAATCAGTTAATATATAACTAAGAAGCTAAATCTACGGATTAATTATCATATATTTGTATTAAATAAATTAATCTACGGATTAATTATCATATATTTGTATTAAATAAATTAAATAAATAGATAAAATAAATAAAAATAAGTAAACTCGCAATGTTTATGACTTGATATTCCTATTCTACCTAGTACAAAGCGCTTAACGTGTGAATAAAGTATTTGAGGAAAAATTATTGATATTTAACATTTATGCGATTATGTAGAAGTAAAATACATGATATAAACATTTTTTATTTATCTATACCTACCAGTCATCTGCAGACTTATGTACATACATATAAACGTAACAAATTTGATTTTGTTTAAAAAAAAAACTGATTACTTACGCAACAAGAGTAGGTTTACGTATTTTATTTTTTGCTTAGTTCAATAATATTTGTTAAATTTAAAATATTAAAGTGACGTGCTCTTAAATGTTTATTCATCTGCTGATTTGAAGATATAAACTAGTTCAATACACAATATTAAACCAGACAAAAAAGTGTTTTCTTTTTTCAAAAATAAAACTCCACAATTAAAACGGGTTAAATATACATATTTATTATGAATTTATTATTCGAAAACATTATGATAACTCAAATAAACACAATTTTTAAGAGTTTGAACACTTTAATTACTTGCAAGTTGCGATTTTATGTTAGTTAAAAAAGAATTACTTAACGCAGTCGGTAGGATTCGAACCTACGCTCCCAGAGGGAATCTGATTTCTAGTCAGACGCCTTAACCGCTCGGCCACGACTGCTTCTGATATCTTTAAAATCTCCAATTGTACTAGATCAAGATAAAAGATAAGAATATAAAATTATACGTAATTGTATAGGGTTTATCATGTGATTGGTATAAAGTCGTCTAATTTGAAGAAAATCATCTTTTTATTGCATGAAACAATATCTATGTATGCTGAAGGGATATTTTGTGTTAGGGCTAGGTGAAAATGTATGCCACGAAAATTGATTTTGGTTAAATCTAAGCAGATTGGCAGAAGGAAAATGATTTTAAGGTTTTTTATTGGTTTATCAAATGAGACCAAAAATAAGACCATGGACACAAGACACGAAATATCTCAATTTCATTTAAGATTACGAGTTAGAGAAGATATATATAATACCCCCAAATTATACGAGACGAGTCCGAAACCAGGCATGTAGCTTTTTTGTAAAAATTATCTGATAGCCTCAGCAGAAAAGACTATAAATAAAGAAAACTGCACCTTTAAATTAAAAACGATATTCAATTCCGTATTTCATCTCCAAAAACCAGAAAATAACACAAAAATGAAAGAGACTTACCTACGAGATGACGAGACGGCGCGGCGCGGCGTACGCATTAGCCATTACGTACCCATTAGCCATTATGTGTCACATGTAAAAATTGTAGGTACCAATATAAATCTCAGTTTGATAAACTTTCACTTTCGCGAATTTACCTGCTCTAGATATTAAAATACACGTGGTTCAAGTGCCTTAAAAGCTCAAAGATTGTTTGTATTTTATAAAACATTCATAATATATATTTCAATAAATAAGAGAAAATTGTAAAGAAGGGTAAAACTTGTGCATTAAATTGAACCTGAAATCGAGTAAAAAACGAAAACATATACATAATTTCGAAAATATTTAAAATAATTTAATGCATTAAATTTTGTTTGATTTATGGAAGTTTGTTTTTGTATTGGATTGAATTAAGAAATAATATTTGGACCTTTTATATATTTGTCCTTTCGAGAAATGTTTTTTTAAGGCAATTTTGCTTGCTAAAAATATATTATATGGACATTTTGAAAATAAGTATTTTAAATGTTTTGATCTCAAATTCAAAATAAAATCAGTTAAAACTTTTTTAGTTGGTTTTAAACTAACAACATTTTTTATCTTCTGTTAGCCCTCTTTGATATGCAAATTTTGGTATATCAAACTCCATATTTTTAAAAAATTGACTTTAGCACCGCTTTGATTATTGACGGCATAATTCAAGTACAAAATATTTGGTGGAAATAGCTTAAGTGACTTATTAAACAGTCAAAAATAAAGATAACGAATCTATGATAAGTACCGGTTATATGATTTTTTTAATTTGTTTTACCAAAATACAAACCACACCTACACAAATTTTTAAATCTTTTAAGTTGTTTTCATGATAAATAAAGCTATTCAATAGGGGTTTTTGTGACAAGTACCATTATTTTTTTTCTACGGAATTACCTTTAAATTTAATTTGAATAAAATCGTTTCAGAAATTGATACTGCAGGTCTAGGTGCAGACAAACATACATACATACATAGGCATATTTAACACCTGAAGGACAGGATAATTCAAGACATATTTTTATTTAATAAATTGAATCACATTTACGGCTCAGAATCATCTAAACTCTAGAAAAGTTCGTGAAGCCGTTGTGAATATTTAGGTGACTTATTTTTTTCATATATGCGATTGTAATAAACCACATTAGCTACTTACATATTAAAAAAATAAATTCTCATTATTATTATTATTAAAACTGTATTGATATAGGTTAGGTACCTATACATAAATAAATATCAATTAATAAAATTTAAGCTCTACCTACCAGTGCCTACGTTCTGTAACTCTCGCATCGATAAAATTGGTCGAGAAACGATGGAAAATGAAACAAAACTCATATGATTTGTTTCCTATTTCATCGTTTCTCGACTGATTTTATCGATTCGAGAGTTACAGAACGTAGGCACAGGGCTTTAAACTAGTTTAAGTTCTCCAATTCTTTTAAAATTGTTTATTTTATTCACATTTAATCCGTAGGTACTCGTAATTATAAACATGCCTATAATACTTGCCTCTCTATAGATACATATCCTAACAGTTTTATTTAAAATTTGTATACTTAAAATTAATTTGAATGATTATTTTTTATTAAAAATACCCTTAACACCTTATAAATTATTTGTCGAATGGAAAAATAATACACATTATTTTTTTCGTTTTGTGTTATTAAACAACACAACATACTTTTTGCTATGAAAAAACATGATCTCATCACCCAGCTGTTATCTAGCAGTACAGTTATTATAAGCAGTCGTGGCCGAGCGGTTAAGGCGTCTGACTAGAAATCAGATTCCCTCTGGGAGCGTAGGTTCGAATCCTACCGACTGCGAGGAGTCTTTTTTTTTTAAATTAAATTTAAACTACAAATTTCATACGTGATGAATGCTTTTAAGTTTCGAATTGTGGAGAATCGTCAGTTTGAAATTAAAAATAGTATTAATATTTAAAAAAAAAAGTCAAAGAAATTAGTTATATGCATGTATGATACATATCGAGCCCTAACCGCCGTTATTTTATCGTAGTTAGCAACAAAATGTGCACGTTCAGATTTATTTGTTTTTGTAAAAATGTATTGTTTTTAATGGTGAAAAAATAATGTATGACTGCCTCGCTCGTACTTTTTGGTTTTTAAATAAAAAAAAATCCCAGAAAATAAAAATTAATTTTGTTCCACATACGCCCGAGTGTCCGCAAGAATTTTTTTTTTTAGTTTTGCTATGAAGTGATAAAATTACAGTTTTATAGATGTTTAACGAAATCAAAAGCTGAAAGAAGCGTATCAGGGACTTGACAATTGATGTGTAGTTTGACACACCATTGGTTATCGCTGACAAAATACTGGAAAAATAAGTTTCGGAGCTTTTAATTGTTTTTTTTTTAAATTTCTACTAGCTACTCAAGAGTTCTCGCTTAGTTTAATGTTATAATCTTGAACATACCACCCTATCGGCTTATCGTAAACGGCGTAACCGAGCATTAAGACTCGGGAAAAAAAATAGTACGTTGTTAGACAGAATTTTGTAAAACTAAATTTTGAATGCAGGAACTTAGAAAAGAAATTTTGACACAGTCTGAATTTTTTTGATTCTTATGATTTAAAAAATCAATTGAAGTAAAATACAGAAATGTACATAAAAAGAAATAAAATCTCTTTTAATCAAATTCTGCAATAAAATGCCTTCATTATAAACAACAGACATAATTTTGTAAAATCAAAAAAAAATATATATGTACTGCAACAATTTCAATGAGTCAAAAATTTTAATTTAAATTAGAATAAAATTTTAACAAATATTTTTGATTATTATTGGAATTCTTATATGTTTTGATTTTTCGCAAAAAAAAAAAAACTAAACAAAAAGCCATTAAATAAAACGCATTATTCAATGTGAAAAAGAATAATATAGGTCTTGAAAATGTAAAACATCGTTTTATTAATATTTAGTTGATAAGAGTATTGGAAAAAGTCTATAAAAATCAGTATTATATACTAAACAATTTATTTTATTTTTATAAAAAAAGTATTTAGGGTTATGTAAAAGATTACTTGAACTTATAGTTGTATAATGCCTGTTTACAAAACTTCAACAAAATTTACCAAACGATAAATTACAGGAATGAAAACAATTTTATGGAAAATTTTTGCAGACTTTAAAAAAATTTTGATAGCCAAAAAAACTGAAACACAATTTTATTACAATTAACTTGAAAAGTCATGTCGTTACTGAGCCGTTTTTGTATGCATAAGCACAAGTGGCGAAAAACAAATTTGTTGACTTTTAAATAAATATATAAAATTAAGTTTCCCTAAAACTTTGAAACCTTGTCCTTTCATGTCATAATTAAAACAAAAATATCTAAGATTTATGCCACACCATCACTTGCACTAAAATCTTTTAACATTTTTCTTTTATTTACAAAACAATTAACAACCATGTTAGATTTGAGACTATAGCAATAAAAAATATCGCCTGACACTTTGATAACCCTCAATCCATATATACATTATACCTACCATCATACACGTTCCATGTTCACCAAAAAGTGATTTTTATGGCACGAAAGAGCCTCTTGAACTCGCATCATATCCACTGGTCGTACTTCATTGTTGCATTGGGAATTTCCAGCACGATCTTTGCAACAAAATAATCTTATATGGCTTTAGTTGCACGTTTGGCTAAACCTTTTCGGAACAAACGAAGAAATATTTTTGGTAATGATTCGAACTTGTTCTGCACTCCATCTTAGATTTGCTATATATATGTAGGTATGTATGTTTGTATGTTGCTGATCTCCAGAAAAATACCCTCACGATTGGCACCGCTTCGCCGCTGTGGCAACGGCGCACGACGACGGCCATTGATGATCAGAGAGAAACTTTTGATGTCGTGCAACGAGCATGGGGCGTTCATAATATAGGAAATGAAGAAGTTCATTTGGAAAGTGGCAGATCAATAATCCTCTAAGCCCCACTGTACCCAACACTGTTATAGGTATTTTCATTTAGAAAATGACTTCATCTTTACTTGAAGCAAATTCACAGTGGTAACTTTTGGAATTTCAGTTGCAAAAATTTCAATTCTTAAAAAATATTTTTTCACATCTTCTTCCATTTTATACCATTCAGATGAATATTATCGTATATGACAATTTAAACTATACCAATATTTCTTTGTAATCAATAGAAATTGCAATTTAAATTTATAGTAAATAGACAAGTTTTTAATTCGTTAGACCAGTTTATACCAATAAAAAATAAAATGTTTTCGTTTAATATATTCACTTGAACATGCTCAACACGTGCAAATGGGTGAACATTATTAATCAGTTTTTAATTATACCATTCAAAGGCATAAATCGAATTTTGTTCTAGTTTGTATACCAAACGCTCCACAGTGCAACAACGACGCGATGATGGTGACGAAGAGGCAAACGATTTCGCGTTTTAATTGAAATTTAATTTTTCGATCTCCCTGGAGTGGCAGAACGCCATGTGGGCTAAATGCAATCGATATGTAGGTTGAAACGTGTCTTTTATAGTCTCCGAGGAATTTCTCAAATCACCTCTTGTATGCCTCCCTGCTTATATACCTACCTACAGAGAAGTGCATTTAGTTGGCCATCTGTCAAACAATTTGTGATGGCAATTGCTCTACAGAACTAGACTATTAGAAAGTTGCAATGTTTTGATTTATTTTTGTCTTAAAAATTATACATAAATGTACATTAATGTATATGTATATATACCTGTACCTACCTACCTAGGTCAATTTTATCTGAATTGAAATTCCTTTGATTAGACTCTCACACTTTGTCCTGATTTATTGGCAAAGATAGCGATGCTGTTGTTTGCATGGTGTCTTCAGCTTTTTTGATCTTGCATTCATCTTGTTGTTGACAACGTTGTGTGTTAAGACCAAATTACAATTTAATAACAAGACTGAATTTTTATTTTTTTATAATTTTTGTCCCTGTTTTTGTTTTTTTTTGTATTTTTTTGTTTTAGCTACAAGTCCTTCCTTATAATTACACAGGTAGGCAAGACACGCATGAAACCGCCAAAGGATATCATATCTGTAATTTACATGAAGCAAAAAAAAATTTATCTTGGTCGACATGAAGTATTTCATTTTGAATGCAGGGGACAGAAGCCTGATGCGCACCATAAAGGATCCCATGTCTTATAAAGGATCGCACGTAATTGGAGGCGGTCGTAAACACGTCGTAAATTTTTTCAGCCTATTCCTTATCGTAATCAAGGATTCAACCGAGTGTTTTTTTTATCTAAATATAATTTGTTAAAAGAAATATGTGGATATGTATGAAACGTATAGGGTTGTGCAATGGTTATAAATTATATGGAATTAAATTACAATCGATTTTTGTTGTTGTTGCTGTATCCCTCAAGTGTGGACGATTTAAGGCTTTTCAAAATAAAGAGAGATATAGGATGAGACATGGTATAGGTTATTAAGTTAAGGAAATTTCAATCTTTTGTTCTTAAATTTATTATTATATCGTTTTATTAAAATGACTGCAAATGGTGTTTTAATGATAAAGTATAAGTACTATGTTTGTTGTTAAATCGACAAAATAATAGTGTTGTAAATTTTTAATAATTTGGGTGTTGGTTTATGGCTTATACCGTTCTTGTTTCTTTTAAAACGCTTAACGTTGATGCGACCTTCGGGACTGTATAATATCGTATTGCGTATATATTTTACTAAAAGTGATTTTGCAGTTTCGAATACTTAAGGGCTCTTATATTTTCAGATTACTGTATGCTCTCTGCGTATATATTAACCCGCTTCAAGTGACGAAAAAATATATGCACGACTGAAAAAACTTTATCTTGTGTTTAATAACTTCACAATCATTTACAACCCTATTATTACAAAAATGGTAAATTATTTTTTAATTCACAACTCAACTAAAACTAACTAACTCAACTAATAAAGTAGCAAATCTTAACGAAAATCTACTACATTTAAAAAATATTAATAAAAAATGTTTTGTTATCTTTAAAAAAAAACGTTGATAAACAATAATTTACGAATTAAATTATTTATTAATAAACAATTAACTGCTTATTGAGCATTAAATATCAAATCTTAACGAAAATCTACTACATTCAACGAGAACTCTCCAACAGCGTTACCAAATCAGCACGATCGTGCTTTTTCAAAACGAAAATTTCATCGTGACACGGTTGTATATTTATTTATTTTTTTTATTTATTTATTCTAATTTTTATAGTTGTATTTAACTCCACAATTAAATTATATTTTTTAAATGTAAGAATTTTCGTTCTTTTTAATATATGTTTATGTTTAACTTTAGCTTATTAATAGGAGCGTTAATGTTAACAAGTTAAAAAGTACTACAAAAATGGATGGAAATTCTTGAGAAAATTTTTAAGAAACGAAATCACCGAAATCTAAAACTTCCCGTTTAAGATGAAATGCTCTGTACCAAATTTTAAAAACATTTAGTATATAAATAAACTCCGACTGAAAATGCCTAAAACCTTAACAGTTCGTGTAAAACAGTAAGCGAACAAACCATTTTCACATTTTTATTTGTCAAAGTTACATTTGAGTTATAGTATGGTTCTAAAGAGATAAAATAGGAACTGTGTGATTTTATCTTTAATAAAATATTTTAAAAACATTTTTTTTTCTTTCAAGATTAACTCATTTAAAATTTTGAAAATCTTTTTTTTTTTACCTAGTGTTATACTAAACCGTCTAATATTTTTCGCCAATACTTTTATACTAACAAAACTGTTTTAAATTAGATGTTTTTGTTACTTTAATAATTTATAAGTGACCGATAGCTTTTAAAATAAAATTCGATAATTTTTTTTAATATTCGATTCTGCAAATAATTTTTGCAGAATTCTATAAAAACTTGAAATAATAAATTTATGAAAAACATCAAATATAGAACTTTATTCTCTCTCTCTCTTCTTGTATTTCAGACCATGAACTGAAGAGTTAAACTGACAAGAGTTAAACTGACAAGATATTTTTCAATGCTTATAGTTTCCTTTTTCCATAATTTCGATCCAAACCCAAAAACTTAAGGTGAAAAAATAAAAAAAAAAAATATAAAATTCTTTTACATTTGGACTGTTGCATAAAATACTGGGCATTTACATTAATTAAGATAATTCCAGCAATCTTTCATTGCAAATTAGTTTATTTGACAGGATTCGTGATAACTCAGTCACGTAAATACATTCCCTATCCCATTAATTATGTATCTATAAAAATATTTGAAATTCAACGAATCTCATTCGTTCTACTGATGGAACACATGAATAAGGAAAAATAGATACAAAACAAAAAAAAATTCCCTTAGAATTTATTCAAGCTATGTTAGGCCGCAAAGTTGTTAAAATATTTCCTTATTCTAGAGAACCTATCTCATTAAAAAAATTAAAAAAAAAAAAAAAAACACTTTGACACTCTTGTCAACTTACGCGCACACGCACATACCCGTAGAACCGCAGCGGCAACGTGCAATGCTATAAGGATCTTTAAAAGTAAGAAAAAAACAGCTCCTCAACATGCTTTATACATGAGCATTGAGCATACAAAAAAAAGCGATAACTATCTTATTGTGGATACATAAACATCAGGCATTTCACGCCTAGAATTCAATTACAAAATAATAGAAATTCCATTGTTGCAATATTTTCTCAGCTCGTCTGTCTGCCAGAAGCAATAAATTTCCAAGTAATAATTAGTTCTAGCGTCCATCGTCGGTCGTCGTCGTCGCGTCGTCGTCGGTGGTTGGTGGTGGTGGTGGTTTCTGCAAGAACCGCATCAAGGGGCTATACTGATTGACGCCTTGAGAATAAGCCGCACATCACTGCAACATTATAGTCAAGACATAGCACCGCAAATTCAAATGAAGAAGAAAATGGAAATCCATTGAAGGAGTCTCTATCTGGTATAGGTATCTTTCTACCTGTATATGTGCGGCACTATGAAAGCTGTGAACCGATCAACTCAACTCTACTGAACGTTGATAGGTTGCATATATACCTATTCTTGCCTCGCCGATCTTGACTTTACAATATTAGCGATCCACTATACCAGGTAAGCTGTATAGGCCCTCTGTATAGATAGTTAACACTCAATCAACGAGCGTGCAATTCCAAGTGCATCGGCAGCGTGGAATTTTTGCGTAAAACCAACTTTTTTTTTTTCGTTTCATTTTTACCGACATCGTCACTTGAGGTCCGAGCAGGCTTAACGTAGATATACTCAGTTCGCGTTTGAGTTTAAGTTTGCGTCTGCGTCTACGTCCACATCCACGTCCGCATTCGATGGAAGTGATGGTGCTGCTGCCAATGATGACAGCCGGCAGCCACAACGATGACGATGATGACTTCTGCATGTGTAACTAATGAAGTTGTTTTACTCTATGGATTGTAATCATATAATGCTGCATTTCTGATCAAAAGATTGTCAGAGCAGAATGCCGCAAACTGCAAACTGGGAAATAGAAATGACTAACTATAATAACTGAATGGCAAATAAGCAAGTCAAATTGCACTCTAGTCGCGTCGCTCGTCTGAAAGGTGAGGCTTTGAAAGTCTATTTATTCTACATACCTATATATGCTACCAGGCCCCGGGTTTGTAGATTTCCAAGTGTGAATGAGATAATTGCTTTGATAAATCGTAAAGATAACTTCGACAAATGTTAACAAAAATATAAATCATTAATTTGCTATTTCAAGAAGTTGGTCAAGCCATTGATCGATTAACTGAACAAGTGTGTGTTATGCTGCAGGCTTGATATAAACTAATACTTTTGTTTTATTAAAAAAACATAAGCTTTTGATTTGTTACAAGCTCTTCGGAGCTTTACAGTGGTTAAACAAAGTTTTAACAAAAATTGATTTGTACATGATCCACAAGCTGACTGGCGGTATGACGAAAACCACTTTTTTGAACTTCCTCACAACACGTAACAATTTTGTAAGTTTTTAAGACGAAACTAATATTTGCTTTAAGGAGCAAGTTAAAAAACTTTAAAACCACAAAAAACTACATTCTTATTTCCTGAATTATTACTTATTAGGATACAAAAATTCTGAATCTGAGAACAATTCAGTTTTTCCAAATTCCTATGGTATCAAAAAAATATTGAATCTGAATTAGCGGTTAGTTGTGTTTTCGTTCCCTGTTTGGATTTTTTTTTCAGCCTTATAATTCCCTCATCAAAAAAAATCAATAGTTACTTAAAACACCATAAAAGATGAGAAAGATATCAGCGTGCATATTTTTAGAGGACCAAAAGTATACATATTTTTGAAGTTTCGTGTCCCTGAAAATGGGAAAAAAAGAAGAGAATTAAAAAAGGAATATTACTATAAGAAATCCACATAAAAACAACATCGTTAAAGATTTTCTTTTTCTTTCTCAAAAAAATCATGGTTTACTTGGATGGCAGAAGAATTCTCTATAGGTATCTGAAAGCTATGAATCTTTCCATCACAGAGGGGATATACTACACAAAGATAACGATGATAATGGGCATTGCGATTATTTTTTAAGTATAATAGACAAAAAAAAAAAAAAAATTGTCTTCAAAAGAATTCAAGCATTCAGGGTATCATCTGCTCTGCCTTAAGCTAAAGTGAAGTAAGAAAAGTATGTGGTAGAACACAGAGAAGGTGTTTATGCACTTTGAATTGCATTTTCTTTAAGAAAACGAATTTATTTTCTTCTCTTTTCATTTATAAAACACTCAAGTTCAGTGACCAACTTTACATGTATTTTGTTTTTTCTTTACTTAAGTTTGATAAAAAAACGCATTATTGTTTTTTGAATACTTGAAAAAAGAATTCATTCTTGTGTAGAAATTGTGATGGGAGGAAGGAAGGTTTATGTAACAAATGATTTCGTCCCGTTAATGGTTTTCGTATAATTCTCATTATGAGTGAAATTTGGTACCTTTAGATTGTGACGAAGCTGAGGTAAAAGCTCGGATATGATGATCCCGAAGAAAGCAACTAAAACTCGGAGTAAGAAGTAAAGAACTCTAACCATTCGTAGCTTATCATATTATACATTTTTATTTCGGTTAAGAATTTTGCAATTTTTTTAAAAATGTATTCTTAACTAGCAGACCCATGCTTGCGTTGCATTGAAGAAAAAAATTAGCCTTTATCAATCGCCTAGTCTAAACTCTCTTATTGTTCCACCAATAATTATTAAGATCACTTCAATATTTGAAGCGTTTAAGTGGAGCAAACAGAACTAAAAACATTTTGACAATTATAATAGGATTGTCAGGTACATTGATGCTCCATTTTCAGAACTTTAATGCGCTTAATATTGCCTTATATCGTTTCAAAAATATTAAATCTTCATGTTTTTCATTGTTTTAATTTTTAAAATACACAAAAACAAAAGAAAATATATTATTCATATAATTAAAACAATAAATAAAATTGTAAACGAAGAAAAAAAAACCAAAACGATAGAAAATATTGTTTTTGTTTTTTTATTTCGTGGTAGCATCTAACTGATGAGCCCAACTGTTGTGCCTGGGCGAAATACATATTATGTATAATATATTGGACACTTAGGTCGCAAAAGAACTTCCAATTAAAATTGAAAAAAATTCACTTACTGAGAAGTAAATTTCTTCAAATTCTTGTCTTCAGTTTAGTAATTTTTTTTCAAGAAAATTAAAAAAAAAAAAAGAAACAAACCACGAGTTTGCACCTATGACAACCACCTGCTCTAGATTTTAGGTCATCTAGAGCACTTAATCAAACATTTTGCTAAAACTCATTGAAAATTATTTTGTTTGTCGTACATAGACATGGTAACACCTTTTTACTACAATTTTAAAAGAACACAAAATATAGTGAAATGCACTTTATCTCGTAGAAACGGTACTCTCTCTTTTTGACAATATGTTTGGTGATCGTCTAAATTCCCTTTTATATTTTGACGTTTTGAATTTTCTGCTCCTTATTTTTTCTTTAAAATTGTATCTATATTATCTTCTTTAGTTTTAGAAACCTGATGCTGCAGTCTTTATTTATATGCTGGATTATAACTCAATATTTATTGCACAGATTTGTTTTTTTTTTGTCACTTCAATTCAATTCAATTTAAATAACGTTCATTATAAATGTATTCACCACGGTACTGAAATTTTTTTCAGTGCTTCTGAAAAAAAATTTCTATATAATTATAACTTACTTGACTTTAAAGGAAATAGAATATTCTAAAAATTTCCCCAAAAAATATAATTCTTGGATAACACTTCTACTGTACTGACAATTAATTTTGTGACACATTTTTTTTAGAATAAATAGGTACACTTCACTCGTAAAGCACAATTATGTAAATAAAATAAATTGACTTTTGTATAGTATCTCATTCAAACGTCACCATAAGGCAAATAAGCTCCATCAAACTAAAAAAAGATGGCGGTTCAGCGAGAAATAGTTGAATTCATAAATTAAATGAAATCCCCGGACATCACTAAATTATGATTATTTAATTCAAAAGACTTGATATTATCAAAATTTAATCAAGCAGCATTGCACTCAAACTTAGAGAACATATACTACATACATACATTAATATTTTTAACAGAAAATAGTCAGCAATAGTCAGTCTCAGCAATCTCAGTTACCTGAAAAAGATTCCTCAGCAAAATTTCTCAGCTTCGCTGTCAAAACTCTGAGAAAAAAAATCTTGGATTTTCTTGCTCACTTTTTGAGTGAGAAAATTCTCTGAGATCTAATTTTTCTGAACACTCTAAATGGGATAAACAAGGAACTGGCGGGTTACTGAAATTTCGAGTATACTTTTCAAGGTAGGTGGAAAGGGTTCCGAAATTTTTACATTATATTTGATAAAGATTGAAGTATGAACTCATTTACCACATTTAAACAAGAAATTCATGAGGAAATTTTACAATGAGTTGTTAATAAAGCAGCTGAAAACACAATCACAGTTAGCACAGAATCATCCCTCTAGGAAATCACATGAAAATGCGCCGTTAACACTACGTAAGTTATAACGAAATTCAATTTTTCGGTCTTTTCCATAATTGTAGTGTTAATTTTAATTACAAGTTCGAAATTTTTTTAACACGAAATCAATATATTTGCCCTATATAGATCAAGTAAAAAGTGGACATTTTTTCTTAAGCTTATGCCTTGCTCAACTCAAAACGGAAAACCCCTCTAAATGCATTCCAGTACCTACACCCGAATTTAGATTAAACGTTTAACAAACAAAATGCATTCAAGTTAAACATCCTTTACTCCCCTCAACATTTTCAATGTCTGCATTAAAATTAAAAATGAAAACCTTTTTTTGTCACACACGTTTTTATTTAACGCTTAAAAATAATTATTTATATATTATGAACTCCTTTATAATGCGTTCATCATCATTAGTAATTGGCCTTATTACCGCTTAGCAAAAAACAAACAAAACAAAGGTAAACCTCGTTTTGCAGTCAAGTTCAAGTAGGCTTTTTATTTCGTAAGAAAATAAAGTATGAGTATATACATAATGAGTGCAATTTTTGTTAAAATTAAAATACTTGAACTTTATCTTAAACAATTCCCTCTGTCATACATATAATTATCGCCATAAAAAAGACATTTCTCTAGGTTTATAAATATCTACCTACAAACCGTACAAATTTAAGGAGTGCTATGTATTTTTATTTATGAGAGAATTAATCATGATTCATGAGATAAAGAACTTCAGCAGGGGAAGGTTAGGAAGGCATTAGGTTTTCCATAAAATGATGAAAACCTCTTAATAATCGTTAAAATAAAGCAAATGTCATCAGATATCAGAAAGTAAATCACTTTTATTTAAGGCTCTGGCTGTAGCGTTTGGGATCAATTAATCACATTCAGAACAGAACGATTTCGTAAACGTCACATCAGAGTGAATTTTACCGGCAAATGATTGTCATTTAGGCGCAGAAATAATCGTCAATAGATATGCAAATTTCAACTGATTTCCTTGCAAGCGCATTTTACGTATACCGTTTTCGAAAACGTCAATACTATTATTTTCGGTAACGCAGTTTGTTAAAGGCCGTTTTCGAAAACGTCAAATCAACGTCAATTGGATTTTCAAATGATCGTCATTTTTTGACGTAGACATTGCTATCGTTAAATATGCAATCGTCTTGCTTGCACAAAATCTGTTTGCACAACTCTGTTAATTTTTTGTAAATGCTTTTGACGTTTAAGGCAACTTTATTTTTTTACTGCAGTGTTACGCCGCAAATGATGCTATCGAACATTTGACTTAAGGAATCTGGCGTTATCGAAAATAATGCTTCTAAAAATCTCATTTTGGTTTTCGAACAGTTGATGTTTGCAGTTTGTGTTCGAGAAAATCTTGCAATTGCATTTTTTATGTAAAAATGACGTTTTTGAAAATGGCCAAAGGCATATGTTCGAAAACATTTTTGCAGAGTAAAGGATCCCCCAAACCAACGGGAATTTTCGGTGGCGACGACGAAAACAATAATAACAACGTGTTGTTTTCATTGACAACCACGTGTTGTTATTGTTGTTTTCGTCGTCGCCACCGAAAATTCGCGTTGGTGTGGGGGAACCTTAACTCGCAGTAAAAAAAAATAAACTTGATAGCCAAAAAATTGAAAATCCAGAAAGCGTGTTCATAAAAGCCAAATGCGTTTGCAAGAAAATTGACTAACTTTGATTAAACAGATTTTGTGCAAGCAGCACGATTGCATATTTGATACCTGCAACAGAAAATAACGATGATTTAAATATCAAACTGACGGTGATTCGACTGACGTCTTCGAAAACGGTCTTACTTAAACACGGTTGTTATTTCGATTTGTTTACTGGACAGCTACTGCACCTACTTAATTGTCGATGTTTTCGAAAATGTGACTTGTGAAGAACAAACTACTTCATTATCAAACACAATGAATAAGCAGTTTAAAAATCAAATTCGCGTTTTCGAACAGAAAATATTTTGCAGTAAGATTGCAATAAGATTTTTCGTCAAAAGACCTACAGATAGGTCTGTTTAACACGAACTTTTTTTTATTCTTGTCATTGAAAATTAAAACAATTCAATATGTGTGGTGCTTCATAGAAATCATTTAAGAATGAAAACATCTTCTCTATACAGGTATCCTATATAAGTATCTTCTTTATGTATATAAAGCCACTTTAAGTTGTCTCAGCACCATGACCCTCTCTGAACTTGTTGATTGTCAATAACTCACCAACTCGCGCACAACACGACTCCTTCACGATGTTCACATACTATAAATCTTTTTTTTTGTTTTTTTTATTTTTTTGTTAACTTTTCCCAACTAACTAACTAACCTTCACCTTCGTGTAACGAACGCGCTCTTGCAAAGCACCTCCATCGTCGGTCGGTCGGTTGGCGGCGAGCGGCGTCGCGGTCGTCCGTCTCCTTCAATAATATGTCCAATGATCCAGACAAAGGCGCTCTGTGCTGTCAACCAATATATGTATGCAGTCCCAAAGCTAGCAAATCCATTGCCACCATCGCGGCAGCCAGCCAGGCTATTCCATGCGATTTAAAATTCACGAAGAAGAAGATTCGGTCACCATAATAACCAAACAACCACACATTCAGAGTGCCCGTGGAGTATATTGCGCCAGGCGCAGCAGAAACAGCAAAGATATTTATATAGCTTCAAGTTCCAATCCAAGCAGCAGCACTATAGCACCACCAACAGCAACATCGGCGCGGCGGACACGATTGCGACGTGTCTTGGAACTACAATATTGGACGCGACGCGAGTTTATCCATGGGCTGGCGATGATGGTTGGTATGGACTATGGATACACCACACGGATGGTCACAAATCCAACAATCAACTCAATCACTGAATTGTATGAGCGTGTGTGTGTGTGTAAGTGTGAGTATGTGTGTTGGGTACAAAAGAAGAGGGCAAAACAATTTAAACTTTTTCAAGGTCAATCGGTCGCGAACAACTCGCAGTTTAGTTGTGGGGACGAGAATGTCTATCTTACTAACCTATAGATACTTTCATATATGAGTATGACTTCACAGATACTTCTTGTTTTTTTTTTTTAAGGATTTGAAGTGTATTAGTGACGACGACGAAGACGACTACAACAACGATGGACGATGGACTATAGAATTCCTTATTCCCAACCATCATATCAGCTTAAAGGGGAATAACTCATGGATTAGGAATAGGTATTCGAATTGGTTTTTGTATCTAGATATATAGATGGCAGCTAAGCTATAGAAAATGCAAACATCAGATCGTTGTTTGAATGCCAAGTGCAAGAGTGTCCGGCTGCGTGGGTGTACTATGTACCTACTGCAATGAGTTTTTTGTTTGTTTGTTTTTTTTTTTTTTTTTTTTTTTAACTGGAATGATAGGTGCATTGTTTGGATTATTGAAAGGCGGACTTATGAGTTCCTAGAAATTCACCAGACATCAATTCTTAAACATCGGAGTGTGAAGAATGGACAATTAAATGTTCTTATGCTGGTTAAGGGAACAACATTGTAATCACGTCTAGGATGCAGCTGAACTGAAGTTATTTAGTTATGCTTAATTTGAGTTTTCAGTTGCAGGGTGATTTTGAAACATCTTGCGGACCTTTGATTGACAAATTAGATACCTACTTATAAGGTAAAATAAGGATCTTCCGACAAATTTGTAGTTAAATCAGATATTTAAAATTAACTTAGGGGTCTGTTGGGTAAAGCTAGTCTTCCACATGCAAATGTTAGTTTAGTACCTAATGTCTGGTTTCTAAAGTGGTCCTCATGCATGCACACTTATTTAAGGAAAAAATTGTGGGAAAGCTGAATTAAATCGCGTCCCTTTCTATTTGATATTTAAAATTCACATTCAAAAAAACACCAATTTCGATACCAAATACTTTAAAATCCATTTTGGAATGGAGTTAACCTAAACACGGACCTGACTTATATAGATCCATCTGATTTCTGATTATGAAGTCAAAAAGAAAATACTGTCAGAAAAGCATCTGGTGTTTGTCTGGTTTTCATCAGGGCTTATCAATATAGGCTTTCCATCATATTTTTTTTTTAACTTCTGTTAACGCCCTCTGATGAGATGATTCACCGCCGCGCCGGCCGCTAACTTCATCACATAATTCGAATCTTCCATATTGCATATGTCATTTGACATCACCAACTTAGATAAATTATTAGGTACATATTCTAAAAATAAATCATCCCCAGACCCGCCATATAATAATAATGATAATGATGAGACAAAGGGACCAGAAAGACTCACTCACATTAATATGATGAGCAAATCGTAAAACTATCTATAATTACCCATGCCATCGTGTCTTGGAAAGGAAATCATTTTTTTTTTTGTAATCGTTTTCTCTTGCACCCCCTCGATCCAGATAATTTAAATCCCTACCCCATATGTATACCTACCATAAGTTATTTGGTCATGGACTCATGACTTAAATTCATGCCTCCGCGCTGATGGATTATCCTCACAATAATTTACAGTTGTGAGGCATCTGTGCAAAAGATTTTATGGGATTTGCTGTTCAGATTTCGCATTAAAATGAAAATAAATAAAATAATATTTAACTCATAAAATGCACACAATTTAACGATAGGTAATTACTTTGAATTACAACGCATTTTTATTCATTGCGATTCCGTGCCGTGGTCGAATGTATAGTGTGTTGGTAACTACATAATATGTATGTATAGAGAAAGTTCCTCTCGAATAAGAACTTAAACTCAATAAAAAACTATCTTTTTATTTAAGCTTGATAAATATATTTACATATGTATGTGAAAAAGGATACTTAAAATATGGAATTTAAAATAAATTAAAGACTCTCATTATCTTTAAAAGGCGTTGTAATAAAATACATAGCTATTTAAAGAAATTTAATAACTCGCTTTGTATTAATAAAGACTGTTTCCACAAATTAATTTTGATTGATTTTTTTAATAAATTTTTTCTTTTTTAAACTTATAAATAACGTCCGCATATCAGGGGCCTATTTCATAGAACAAAGATCACATACATCACAGAAATGTATTTGACGTAAAATAGGCCCCAGGTATAACTTGAAGTAAACGGAATGACCGATTTGCTTCAAATTTGGTACAATTTATTTGTATGCAATTCTCTAAAGAACACATTCGATTTTTCGTTTTTGATTCTTTAAAAAAATTTCGTTTTATTTTTTTTTTATATTCTCAAAAACGGCTTTAGCAATTATGATTAAACTTCGTGTACCTATCTTATTATACAGGGTAATTCGCATGAGATGCGACAAAAAACTATAGATTAGAAAAAGTAGGTTGGACCAAGACAAAAGTATTTCGCCACGTTTATAGATAAGGTGCAGTTTAAAAAAAAATTGATTTAAAATCAAAGAAACATATTAAAAAAAACGTGAAAACTTAAAATGAAATACTATAATTTTTGAATTGTAAAAAGCTGGTTTCAAATGCAATTGTCAAAACAAGAAAACTTAAAATTGGACCGACTTGATCAAGTGACCTCGGTGGCGCAATGCGTATGCATATGGCTTGGAGAGAGCTTGGTCCGAGTTCCTACCTGGGCATAGAAAGTTTTTTCAATTAAAATTGAACAAAGACCAAGCACCACTTAAAGGAGTCTGATGATCGGCGTGGCAGTCGTGAAAACATAGCTATAACTCCAGCCTATTAAAACTTAGTGGTAGCTCACTCAAGTGTTGTTGTTCATTCAAACCTTCAATATTAATATGATGGTGCGAAAGCTTGGCAGCCTAGCTGCAAGTGTGTTATTACACAAAAACCCCTTATACTATAATTTTTTTTAAGTCAGAAATTCATTCTTTCATTTTTCTTCTTCATTTTCTTATTTAATAATAAATAAAAAAAAAAATAAAAAAAATAAGTATTTAATTATAATTATTTTACTAAATGCAAATTTGTAGTGGAAAAAATTACTAAAAGTTGTTTTTGTTTGCAGCCATAATTATTTCTGCCACATAAATTAAAAATTGTACTAACTTTTTTTTCTTTGCTAAAATATCCTTCTGTTATAAACAATAATTAAGGCAGCTTTTTTTTCCAATCAATCACATGAGTGATTTGAAATATGATTCCTCATTTCCATTTTTATTTTCTTGCCATCACCAAGTTCAATAGCATATTCGAAGTCTTTACATCCTTTTTTTTCATTTTCATTGACTCCAATCAACAAAACTATAAGTCCTACACACAAACACACAATTCATCAAGTTCAACTCTTTCTAATTGACCCCAAAAGCTCAAAAAATAGATTTAAAAAAATACACCAACATTTTCCTACACAGGGTGGTTAATACATTAGGATTTTTTACTTGCAGAGCAAAACCTCGATTTAAGAAGTAAAGAACTCTAACCCAATTTACCAGAATTATTAACAGTCCTTCTCCTTATTTCAACAAAATTAGGGTTTTATAATCTTATAATTTCATTTAAAACTTGTTCTATATAAAACTGTATTTCTTTAAAGATATTTTAGTATGAGCAAGTGGAGTAAACTCATCCCACGAGATTCAGTTAAAAAAAGTGAAACGGGGAAAAGCAGTTGGAATCTGATTCGAGCTCAATTTCATTCGAACTCAGGGGTAATCCGAGTGAAAAAAAAGTGAACCTGCTGGTAACTTAAAAAGTAAGAGGGAGATATCATTAGGAATCTAATTCCAGCCCACAACTCACTTAAGTAAGGTGAACAATATCGGACCTTACTGGTACACAAATGTACTCAGAAAGGCAAGCCTGAAGTTGCTACAAACCGAAATCAGCTGGAAACTAATTCTCTGTTCGAAAACAAGAAAATCATATTAAGTCGATAAACTTCGAATTTTATAAAATTTTTTATGTTGTCTTATTATATTTTCTGCTACGACATAGTGTGAATTATAAAGATTATGAAATTAATATAATTTTTTTTTTTGATGATGTTGAATTTGCCGAATTTTTATATCATGCATTGTGATATCGTTGAGGATGAGTAGCAGGTGTATGCTTCATACTGCAATATACAGCTGTATTGGGTGCTATTACTTGGTTCAGGTGTGTTGGATGATTATGGCCGATGGCGTCAGTTGGTAACTAAATTCATTTGGGGTAGTGGGTTTGCGGTTCAAAATAAAATGCTTCATTACAATTTTATCTTAAAATTTCCAAGCTACTTGTATTTAAAGAGATTTTTTGTGCGACCCAGATGTGCATTTTACATTCTGTTTTTATATTTCCATGAACTTGCATAGAGACTGTAATGTTGGAAATTTTCTTCTTCAGTTTAAATTTAATTAATAAAGGAAGTTTTATGGAACAAAAAGGGTGACTCAATTTTATTACTAGTAATCCCTTTAAATGAAATTTTTTGCCATATTGAAAATTTCTAAATTTTTTGTTTCCATTAAAATTGATCTTTCAAATTTTGTTTTCTGGGAAATGTAATTTAAAACAGCTTAATACCCTTAAAAAACAATTTTTTAACTTTTTGCAGACGTTTGTAATGTGAAAAGTAATGCTTGAGAAGCCCTAAAGTGTTATCTCAATAAAAATAATTTTTTTTAAATACCCTTATTTCCTAAGAATTTTAGAAAATTTTCAAAATCCGTCGAAATTTATGAAAAAATTGAAAAAAAAAAAAATACTACCTACATTGAAAATGGAGCACCTTGTATATTATGTAAAATGCAATTTATATATATAAAATTCATTTGAATCTGTGCACTTCATGAGGAATGAAATTCTTCAAGGAATACAAAATTCAAAAAAAAAAAAAGGAACCAATTTATCTTCATCACGCAAATAATGTTTCTTCTGTACTCCACACCAGACTTTTGCAAAAACGCATCTATTTTTTTCCAAGCAAGTTGAGTGTGTATGGAGAAGAAAAATCTAAGCCTCATATCTACTGATGTAGCTGGGATGGGATGCACAACTTGGTGTCTCATTGCACACTATAAAAAAAAAACACTCCCTTGGCGTGGCGCTCCTTGGTATGCTATCTTTAGAGCGATGTATCTCGCTCGTGGGCTTGTCTCTTCATCTTTTGGTATTTTTTCTTTCTTTTTTTTTTAATTTGAAAGCATCATGCTCGTTTAATCTTTGCCAGAAAAATTCATTTACACCACTTTAAGGCACCAGTAGGTACCTATAATACTATAGGGATGAGTTAGTGCGTTCTTCTTAACGTCCATGTTCTGTTCATGGGGTATATTAAAAGTTCATATTGAAACATAGTCGGGGACGTAGCGTTGTACTTTAGTTTGATAATTTAACAAATATGGAATAATAATTTTTTGAAAAGATAAGGATTATAAAAGCTAGACATAATTCAAGATTAAAGTGCTTGTGAGAGTCCAAAATTTGTACATGTTTTATTTTTTTTTTGTTCAGCACTCTTTATACTTTTTGACTATATAACTTTTTTGTTTCGCTTTATGAGAAACAAATAAAAACTGATATCTATTTGTCGATATTTCGTCAAGATAAATCAACAGACGTAATTTTTTCAAAATTTAATTATTTCAACGTTACTGTTAAAAGTCAAAATTTTGTACAATTTAGTACGGTTTTAAAGCATTTGTATTATGTTGTTAGGTTGAATACAGGATTTTAAAATTTTAAAAGAGTTGGTTTTTTTTTAACATTTTACTTAAGTAAAAGTAAATTTAGTATCATACTAACTTCAAATGTCACTTTGACAATTAAAAATGTAAAAATGGTATGTTTTCTTACTTTTTCTATGAACTGTTAATGTTTTAGGTGCATTCAGCTGAAGTTTATTAAGGAAATAGATTTAATAAGATATATTTAAAACTTAGAACATTTTTAGGAAAAAAGCTTTAAAATTATAAAACTTTTAAGTAATATCATGCTTATGATACCTTAAAACTAGGCTATTTAAGGTTAGGTTATTTAAAATTAACGTCAAAGTATTTTCAATAAAAAAAAAGAAAAATATAAAATTAAAAACTTGTTTAATTAAACTTTACAAAAATTAACACCACCGAGGCACGCAGGTTAAAAATGATCTTAGAGACTCCTTATGATTAAGATGAAACATATACATAGGTATATATATAGGTATATCAAAATTCGGTATTAAATTCATCAATGGTAAAAATAATATTTGCAACCTTATCTCGTGGACTGTAAAGGAGACCTTTATGCGTTGGATATGCTTATCATTTCGTGGGTCTCATATGGAATTTGCATAAGAATCTTAAGAACACAGAGTATTTTGCTAAGCGAATGCCGAATAGCACATATAGATAGACATGGATTTTTAACGATGAAAGATTATTCTTTGTACTTTATATTTTTTTTAATAATAAAACATGAATTTATTTGCATTTAGTTAAAGTACGTAATAATGATGAGTTGGTTGAGGTACTTAATAATTCGTAAATATTCCATTCGTAAAAAAGTAAGATTGAAGTTATGTTCATAAAGTTTATACCTACTCACTTTTATTTTTGTAATGAAATTTTATTGCAAAATATATTTTATATAATAGGTTGGTTTGGTAACCTCCAACACCTTAACATAAAAATTGCATTAGTTCGAAGATTTTATTTTAAAAGTCTTTTTTTTTCAATTTTTCTTTTCGCGACATTTTTGAGACTTTTAGAAAAAGTATTTGCATTATAATTTTGAGTTTTGTCAAACCAAACTAACTTCAAATCAAACACGAACTGTCAAATAGGCTGTCCCAGAAAACAGTATTACCAATTTTAAGTTCTAAGTCTATTAAAAAAAAAACACTATTTACAAAAAAAGGGTATTAAATTAAAGCTATAGAATTGCCCTCTTTGGGAAATCAGTGATCTAAATTTTTTGGATACTAAAACGCTTTCCACCAATTTTATAAAAAAAAAACAGGCCGTATGATTTATAATGAGGCCTTATACCTTTTATTTAATTTTAAGTAGTTTTCAAATGCAAATTTAAATAAAAACACAGAACTGAATTTATTTTATTTTATTTAAAAAATTCATTAATAAAAAACTATTTAAAATTTAACTTAAGTAGGTACATAATTATTTAAATTCATTTAAGTTTTCTTTCATGTGAATTTTGTGTGTACATATTTGTTTCACATGTCATAAGTATAGAATTTTCTTAATACATTATTCTATGATTCAATTAGTTATAACTTATAAGGCATATTTCGTTAAAAGTGAAAACTCTGTAACATCTGTTACCGAAATTTATTTGAAGTTTAGTTGACTTTCCAAACGCGCCTGTAGCGTATTTGATGCCAAGTCTTGTGTTCAGAAAGTCAAAGTATAAAATGGCGACAAAGTCATGACTTTATAAACGCATCCCAAACGTCAGCGAGACGCATTTACTGAGCAGCAAACGCACCTAATTTTATTTGACGTGAAACAAAAAAAAATGAAGTCTCGAGCGAAGTAAGTTTATTTTTCTATTGTTGTTGTTTTTTTTCATGAATTGTGGTTTGTTATTCACCCTTATTATGGTGGTTGTTTAATTTAACGAAAGAAATTATCATCAGAATTATATCTTACAAGCGTTCTGATTTTTCAAACTGATGCAAAGTAAAAGCAAAGTGTAAGACGGTGTTCACATTGACTGGTGCTTACATTGGACCTGCTAGTCCGAATTTTTTTTGACGTCTTTGTATACCTATCCACTTCATGGCGAGAAAGAGGTGGCCAAAAAATGAATCTCATTCTCGCCATGAAGTGGGAGTGAGAAAAAGTAAAGAGACGTCAACAAAATTCGGCGGAGGGAGTCCAATGTGAACACCGTCATTGGTCTCTTGACTTTTTCTCACTTCCACTTTATGGCGAGAAAGAGATGACTTTCTGGGCAACCTTTTTCTTGCAATGAAGTTAGAATCGAACTTTTTATTTGACGATTTGGAATTTAGCCTTTATATTTGCTCTGTTCGTTAACTTCCCAAACCTATACCAATAATAATTTCAGTTCACAGTACTGTCTAATTTCATATAAAAAAAATTAGCGTGCTAGTTTTGGGAAGTGTTATAGATTTATCTATTTTCCAAAACGTCAGATGAAATTAAAAATCAATTCAGTTTTTTCCTGCGTTATTTTTATATGAGAATTGGCATCACGTATATTATTTTTTTCATTTCCCATGAAGTCATTGTTAGACTGAGTGTGAAAAACACAATGATCAAAATTAAACTACACAAACAAAAAACTATCAATTGCACTAAAAAAATAAATTTGTTCAGTGCTATTGTTAAAAAAAAACAACAACAGAACAGCGGCATTGAGTGCAATGATCGATGCGCGCAATGATGCATATCGTCTATTTGCATAGATATATCTCCTTTTCTCATACTGATGATGCGGTGATGGTGCAGTTTGACATTTTTAAAGTAAAAATTACAAAAATAAATACGAAAATCAAAAGAAATAAGAATTTAAATCAATTTCTCTTTATCCCAAGTGAGAGACCCAGCTACAGTATACTGTGTATTTTATTTACACAGAGATTTTACTTAATGAATGCAATGCACGCATTCAATATCATTGGTGGAGAAGATTTTTTTTGTCTGTTATTGTTGTTGTTTCACGAATGGGGTTGGAATCAAATATATAGGCGGATCTATTAGTAATCTTTAGAACTAAAGAGATTTGTACAATTACAAATGCAAACAAGGCACATAGTTCTACGTTAAATATTTCTATCTCGATACGAAATAATTTTGTTTCGTTTAATCGTATATAATGGAGCTCTGATGTGTTCATTTTTGTTCTGTTTATTTTTAAAATCAAACTAAAGTTCAATGGTACTTTTGGCAGCAATGCAAAAATGCATTCTTTAAGTGAGAATGTTCAGTTGCGAGGCGTTGCGTTGTGTTAACATGATATGTGATATGAGGACCGGCCTTGCACAAAATGGCGCCCGGTGAATATTAAAATAAATAATCTTAATCTGGGTCTCACGTGGAATTTTATTTCAATAGTATTTATGTATATTGTTCTAAGTCCAGTCTATGAGCCCTGGAAGAAGTGTTCCTATCGCTTAGTTTTTTTTCTCTTACACACAAAGAAACTAGACTGTGTGATTGCTCGCTCTTTTGATACACTCAGAAACAGATATAAAACTGTATTTGAACATGGTACTTTTTGAAACTATTTGTCCTTATTACTTTCAGTTCCGCAAAGCAAAAGAAAGCCAAATATTCAGACACCTGTTTAAATATGCCCATTTCGGACAGAAATGTATGAATATGCCCATTTCGGACAGAAATGTAATAATGCCAAATTTTTATTTTAGAACTAATGTAACGGCCTATTATAATGTTCACAATAAAATACTTCAAAAAATATTGTTCTTTTCAAAGTAACGTAAACATCTCTTATTTAAAACAATTGACTTTCCCGTTTTTTTCTTCTTCCGATTGTTTGTTAAATAAGCCATACCTAAATAGCAAGTTATATGAATGAACCTATAAGCCAAAATTTTAAACAGCCTTATTTTCTTAATAATCTCCACCTTTGACAGTTTATGTAAAAAGGTAAACAAATATACCATTTTCATATTTGTTATAATTGATTGTCAAATTGACATTTGGAGTTAGTATGATACTAAAAAGATAAAATGGGCATTTGGTGATTTTAGCTTTTATAAAATATTTGATGCTAAATTTAGATAATCTTAAACCACTTTCATTCTAAAATGCTTTAATATAGCACTAAATCGTTTAAATTTATGCTTTTACATTTAAATAAGCAGCTCTTGTATAAAAATATTGTGGTTTCATATAATTTAATTGCCACAAAATATTAGACAATTTAGTATGATGTTAAAGCATTTTTAGATTTTAAAATCACCAAATGCCTTTTTTAACTTTTTAGTATCATACTAACTCCAAATGTCACTTTGACAATTAAAAATGTGAAAATGGTGTGTTTGCTTACTTGTTTTGTAGGCGTGTTTAGCAGGAGTTAATTAAGAAAATTAAGAAAATATATGTTAAATATGGTACCAGTTAAAAAAATGTTTTAAACTAAGAAAATTTTAGTAAAGAGTTTTAAAGTTAATAAATTGCTAAGTAGTATCATGCTAATATCTTAATGTCAGGCTGTTAAAATTTGTCGCCCTTAATAAGCATTTTAAATGTTTTACTCTTAAACCGGCCCTGTTTGATATGTGTACTCTCAAAATAAGGGTATTTAATTTGATAGATGCCATATGATGTTGACTTTAATTAAAATTAAATTTTGACAGAATTTAAACTCTATGGAGGGAATTAATATAATGTGTGTGTATGTATGTATAGAAGAACACACTTCCAATTAGAAAATAAATGTTTTTAATTGAAGTATGTACGAGTAGGTACTATCAGTTAGGGAGGTTAAAAATAAGTAGCGACAAAATTGTGATTGAGCATGAATAAATGAACACGACATTATTTTTGGATAAACTATATAGACAGCAATTTATAAATAAAGTACTGATAAATTTTTTTTGTTAGTTAATGAGTCAACAAGCGAATATCTCAATTTGTTCCCGATTGTATAGCTTTAAATGATTGATTGTTTGTTTCGATATTGCTTATTGGTAAACCTTCTTGTTGGATTATGTAATAAACTCATTGGATTTCCACTCGAGTATTTTACCTGAAAATTGTTAATATTTCTAAAATAGAAGCGACCGAAGCTTAAAGACTCTTAAAAGTATATTTGACAAAAATTCAGTCAGAAGCTTGATTGCCAAGACATAAATTATTTAGCATCATTTTGTCAGCATTATGGCAACTCGAAGTTACTTTTTTCCCTATAACCATTGTATCCCAAGAAAATAAGGATTGCACTTCCAAAAATTCCGAAAATGCCGAGTTTAGGTGGAGAGCCTTCTTTTCATGCGTTAAGCATTTCCAAAAAAGTTCCCTATACATATGGAACAGGGTTTTTGATTTTTTTGAAGAGAGGAAAATTTTGATTTCTTTAAATTGCTCAAAAACTATACTTTTTTGGGAAGAACTGTCAAAACAAATTGTATAGCTTATAAAATTCTACTTCCTCTATATTTTTCAGTCTATCTCACTCTCGCTCTCTTTTAGCACAAAGTTTGAAAATATTTGTTATCATATTCTTTGTGGCTCCTTTTCACACGAGAAAATGAAGTTGGCAACACCTTTCAATTTTTAAGACTGAAGGCAAGTATTGGTCGCGTTCAGATTTGTATCCAAATGGATCTGGATATAGCGCTTTGTGTTGTTGTAATCCCTTGTTAAAACACAGCTTATGTCAAAGAAACTGTTACTTAAAATAAATATCAAGCTATCTTAATAATTCGGGAATGCTTATCTATCCTATGAGAAATGTCAACAACTGCTGACTTTCGTTCAGAAACATATACATGGATACTCAAGTATCATAGTGCATTTTTACACAGTCGTTTTACTGAAAGGCGCATCCAGTGAGGCAGGTAAATTTTATGTGTACGTAGAAAAGAGAAGGGTAGATTTCATCCCAAAATCCACTAAAATCCTTCTCGTTTCTATGCACATAAAATCTACCTGTCTCCACTGGATACGCCTTTGTGTAAAACGACTGTGAAAGCAGGCACATAGATAGGCTATCCTAGTGCACCAGAACTCGGCCATCAAGTCCCCTTTCAAACGAAAAAACAAATTCTTTTAAAATAATCTTGGACGGTGTTTACATTGGATTGCCATCTCCAATTAACGTCTCTGTACTGTATCTAAATCCCACATTATGGCGAGAAAGAGATGCTTTTCTTTGCCACCTCTTTCTCGCCATGAAGAAGAGGTGAGATAAGTATACAGAGACGCCAAAACAAAAATCGGAGGAAAAAGTAGGTTTCCAAAATCCATCTTTTAAATAAAATCCATACTTTTTCAAGTTAAAATTAAAATTTGTATTTCCAAAATACTCAATAGCTTAAATTCTAAAAACCTTACCAAGCTTGTAGAGGTGCAGCAAAGGCAAATTGTTGTGGCTGATAATAACTCTGTTGTGCCAATAACTGAGGGGTGGCAAGTAATTTCTGTTGTTGCAAACCAATTAGACTCGGCAATTGAGGGCTGGCAATTAATTTCTGTTGTTGCAAACCAATTAGACTTGGCAATTGTATTTTGGCGAAGGAAGCTTGGGCTGGGGCTTGGAATAGAGCCAATTTTTGAGGAGTAAATCCTGCAGGAGCGCCGGCAATGGGAACCAATACAAATCCGGCTGGTACAGGAGAAGCAGGAGCGGTGGCTGCTTTTGTAGCTGTTTCAGTTTCGTCATTCTCGGTATCTCTCTCCTGATTGCCTTGAGTTAATCGACCGGATGTGTTATCCAAAGGTGCAACATTTTCGACATCTTTGCTCTCTTCAATGGATTCACCACTGGTGCTTTCAGGAATCGCCTTATTGATTGGAGCTCCATATTGACTTGATGGCTGTTGTTGACGTTGGAATTGAATTTGACGTTGAGAAGTTTGTTGCTGGGGTCTCAGGAATTGTCCTTGCAGCTGAGATGCAGAAGTCTCTTCCGATGGTGCTCCATATTGCTGAGATGGTTGTTGGGGACGAGTGAAGTCGGAAGGCGATAAGTTTGAAGCTTCCTCTAGTGGGGCACCATATAATCCAGAAGGCTGCTGGGGAAATTGGGATTGGGAGGCCTCATTTTCAGATGGAGTGCCATAATATTGGCTTGGGGTCTGTTGTTGCTGCTGCTGCTGTTGTTGTTGTTGTTGCTGTTGTTTTTGTTGTTGTTGTTGCTGTTGGAATTGTTGCTGTTGCTGATTATACTGTTGCTGAAGTTTCTTGATCTGGGCTAATCTTAATTGCTGAGCAATGGCTTCTCCCGTGGGAAGGTTAAAAGTCCGATCAGGTCTAAATCCAGAAGCAGGATATGGAGCAGCTTGTTGCTGTTGGAGCCTGCTACTGTATCCTCTGAATGGAGCTTCAGCATTGCATACAGCAACGACGGCAAAAACGAGGACGATGAGAGTTAGTTTTGGTGCCATATTTGTATAGTTACTTTTTCGGAACTGCCAAACGTAGGTACACAGTATCCAAACAAGACTGATATCAAATGAATAATCAAACGCGTTTTTTATACTCCTCCACAAACTGACAGCGATTCCCATAATATCTTATTAATTCAGCTGTCGTAAGTATGGCTCAAAAATTGCAGCGTAATTTGTCTAGTTTGACGGCGCGGCCAGCGGTGCGACATCAGCAGCAATGGACGCCTCCACCTCTGGTGACATTGACCGACATCTGGTCTGACATGAAATTGTCAATTTTACAAATTTTTTAATTGCAGTGTTTCGTTTGCTGTCATCACATCGAACTATGCGGTGGTGCGGTCGTGGTGCGGGGCACCATACCGTCTCGTTTAAATTGTCCAAAAAGCTTATCGCCGCGAGGAGCTGTGAAAACGCATCAAGCCTGCAAGTCACGTAAAGCCATCGATCATCGGGTTCGTTTGCAGGTTCGCGGAATTCGAGGTGGTTTGGTTTGGATATATTGCGCCTTTGTTGATAACGAAGCGCATAAGCAAGAAGGCTTCTATATATTAGAATCGTAGATAAAGGATATAGAAAAAGGCTTGGTTTCCCACATAGACTCTAGGTCATTAAGGAAAATTATCGACTAAAGTCTCAAGTCCCATGTTTCTCTAGACGATTAGAAACGTGTTAATTTATATGCATTTCACATAACCATAAAGTAATGGCAAACGGACGTGTTGGGTGAATAGTAATCAACGAAATGGGCGAATTGAATAGTCTCAAGTCTGTGAGACTTGGTGGGTATATTATTTTGAAATTTTTGTTTTTTTGGTAAACAAAAATAAAACCAAAACAAAAATTTGCTATAAAAGTGTCACACATTATCATGGATGGGAAATAAATTTTTTGATCAACAAAATTATTGCGACGATTTTTATTGGGCAAATCGACGATAAATGAATGAATTTTAACTTTTAGCATTACCTTAAGTCAGAAATACTCTTTTGAAATATATAAAAAACGATCTGAAACCGATATAGTGGTATCAGTTTTTAACGGGAAGGCCAATTGGATGACTAAACAGAAAAGCAGTCCACAACTTAACTCGTCAGTTATCGACTTCACATAAATTCATTAAAAAGATATTTACATATAGTAAGAAAAGAGAAACATTCACGAGTTTAAAGTTAACTTTGTTTTAGATAATTTATGCCAAAACGGTTTTTTTTTTTTAATTCAATTACAGAAGAGTTCTGTTTTTTAAACATTCTGAGTTAGAATTTGTTGATTTATTTAAAGTCCAAGTGTAACATTTTTATTCTGATTTTTGTTTTGTGCAAAAAAGTGTCAATCCTTTTTTTCGTAGAATAAATTGATTTTGAATATAACATTCGGAAATGTTGCAATTTCTGTACAAACTGTGTAACAAGTACCTACAATGCCCAATTTACATATATAGTCAGATATATAATAAAATCCAAGAATATTTACAGCAATTGGTTCTACTTTTTTTGGCCATGATAGAATACAATTTGTACAATACATAGTTATTTTTCTTTAAAATATATATTCTAGGAGTATAACTTTGTTTTGTAACCATGAGTAAGGGGCCAGTTATGTATATCTTTCATTGAAACTCATCACTGAAAAATTTAATTTTATATTTTAAGGCACTTACAAAATCGAAAACAGTTATAATTCGTATGCCAATATATAGCTGAAATTCATTTTATGTGGAATGTATGGGATAAAATGAATATTTTTGTTTGCAAAAAATATTAACCAAGTTATCAGCTTTATATTGGGATCAAAATAATGGCTGATTTTGCTTTTTAAGTGCCTCGAAACAAAATTAAAATTTCCAATGACGAGTTTCAACTAAAGATAACTGGCACCTTCAGCAAAATCTGTATTCAATTAATCACAAAATTAAATAGCTTAGAGCAAAAGGTCCTTATGATTTAATTTTCATAATTGAGTGTGAAAATGCAGTTTTTCAAAATTCTGGCTGTACAAAATTCTGTATAACCAAAATTCAGTATATGACGTTTCAAAATTCTATTTTTACAGGATTTGAAATATTAAATTTTGACCGTCCAGAATTTTGATCATACATACATAATTTTGAGCAAATAGAATTTTTAAAAAGCAGAATTTTGACCAAACAGAATTTTTAAAACTATAATTTCGACACGCTTCCTTTTTGAACACCAAATGAATTTGAATTTTTTTTTTGGTTCCAAAAATGTTTGAAAACAACAAATATATTTTACCAAATGAAAATAAGAGCCCTGGAAAAATTTAAACAATGAATTTAAGTCAAATTTAAAGAACTTTATTTTTGTTATTTTCAATTTTTCCAAAAACATAAAAGACATTATTTATTTATCTGGTTTTTAGTGCTTGACTGAAAATTGAGGAATAAACTGTTAAAAGAGCACTGAATATTAAAAACAAAAATAATTCTTATAAAAATTTTGAACAATTTTTTTTTTTATTTTATGTTTGAAAATTAATTTTTCCAAAACTATTTACTAAATCAATTAGATTTTTAAACAGAATTAAAAAAAATGATTTTTGACCTATAAACATACAACATGGTATTGCAAGTGTTGCCGTTATAATTTTTATTTTATTTTTGTCTATTTCAAGTCGATTTTTTATAATTGCCCTCCCGCCTAAACAGGCCGTGGAAATACCCTCCCTCGCATACGATCTTTTTTATATTCAACCTACACATCCGAGCCTTTCGTTGCATATTATGCGAATCACCTTGTGGATATCTATAGGTACCTACGTACATTTGGTTCGTAAAGAAATTAGGAAGTTTGGGGTCAAAATTAAGTAAGGTAAAAATTCTATTTCTATAATACTGTATTTGTAAATTCTGGTGAAGAAAATTCCGTATTTTAAAATTTTGTATGATCTAAATTCTGTATGGCCGAAATTTTGCATTTAAAAATTCGAAATACGGAATTCTGGTAGTAAAGCATTTAAAAAAATAAAAATTAAAAAAAAACAAGATTTTGGTCATACAGATTCTTAGATTTTTGTAACACAGAATTCTAACTCGTTCCCAATTTAGAATTTTGAAATATTCTTTCCTTGAATAAATTCCGTACATTCAACTGAGTTTGTATCTTGAATATAAATTCTTCCAATTATAAATTATATTGCCATTAATGATTAAACTTTTAACATTGAAAATCGTTGCCTAAAAATATTGACATATCGATACCACAGTTTTAAGTAAACAAAAAATATAAATTTACACTTTGGATCAGTTTTTTATTTAAAATTTATGTCTCATTTTCTTGAAAAAAATTTCTGACTTACCTTGTATACATAAATGTAATGTCCCTACTAGGGAGGGGGCGTACAAATCAATATTCGAATTCAAGACAAACCCCCATAGGAAATTAAGTTGCCAGTTGTTAAGCTCGTGCAAAATTTTTAAATAAATATTGCAAAATATAATTACCCAGTAATACGACAAGCAATTTATATAAGTAGGTAGGAACATATGTATGGTACATCCGAATTTGGATTTTTGACGGTTTATGCTCGCAATTGTGAATGCCCCAATTTATATCTCTATCCATATAAGCAAAACGAGTCCATTGAGCCCAAACAAATTATATTATAACTCATTCGTGAGTAGTGTATCTATATAATAAAGATATGTTAGGGGTCTATAAGTCTTCGTATAAGGTCTAACCATATAACAACATTAAATAATACCATACAAAACATTATTTGTTTACAAACTATGAAATTACTAATCCACTATATAAACCAAACAAATGCTATCAATCGATTTCTGCAGCACGTACGCAATCTTATCCACTGTTGTCAGTTAGCATAGGGTGTCACTTTATTACAAAATACCTGTCAAAAAATAAAAATAAAAAAAATAGCCAACATGCACGCATTGTCACACTGGCTATATCGTTTGCCATAATTTATTTATGCACTCAATTTGTTTTTAAATTCCCTTTTTAAAATTAATGCATAAAATTAAAAAAGAAATAAATCAACAAAAAACTCAGCCGAACACATTGTATGGAAAAATAAATAACAAAACAAAAAAAAAATCGATTGGTTAAGACGCACGCACTTCACAGCAATGACCTTTGGCGCGATAATATACCTACGAAACGAACGCACGACACGACACGATAATCGAGCGACTGACTGCGGAATATACGCTTCTCTTATCGCACATGACAAAATTAATATTATTGTGCGTGAGTTAAGTATGGCCATTGGCCAAATATCGTTTTATGTTCATGGGTGGCGTTGTTGTTTGCCGGCCAAGACGAACAAAAAACAAAAAAAAACAGTCAAGATGCAGCAAGAAGCCAAGGAAGGCAGAACATGACTTGACTGACAGCTTACCGAACTTACCAGACCATGGTTGATGCGCGGCGGGCGGCAGATCGTTGACTTTTGACGTTTTCACAACATGATCTATGTATACGGTGACCATTTTATTGTTTTTTCTTACTCAGTTTTCCGGCGAAAGAGAACTCTCATGTGTTTAATAAAACACACCTTCCTTTTGAAATTCTATGAGAATTGTTGTATACATACTTTAAAATTGCTTTAAAATTATAAATATATTTGCAACATTTTTGAAGATTTATACATCTTTACGCGCGTTAAGGATGAATATTTTCCTTTTGAACTGTCAGTCACATATGATAATTGTTAGAAAAGTGCAGAATGGATTATTTCAGTCAAAGAAACATGCTTAGTTGCTGAATGAGAATATTTTTTTGTTAGCGACACGATTTTATTTGATGAAATTTTGAAGATCTCCATGCGTGCGATAAACATAATAATTGTGATATCAAGCGAAAGAATTATAACAACTATGTATGGGTATACTTTGTGTGGTGAAGATGGTCACCATAATGTGTCATATTATTTTTTTTTTACAGACACGCGTTTAGACCACGTTTTTATTCAAATGAATAAAAATTACAGAGTGAACAATTTACATCATTTTGATATTTTTTTGCAAATGATGCGATATTTTATTCTAAAGCTTAAACATCTCTGGAAAGTCAGGCCGCGTGAATTGGTTTAAATCATATAAAAATCTCTTGTTAAACCAATGGTGTTAACATCGATGGTTTTGTAAATCTGATGACTCTGATGATTTTTAACAGTCATTTTTTCAAAACTTTTCAAAATTTTAGCTTAAAAGTTCTTTACCAAAATGTTTTTTTCACACTAGGTATTCGTCCCGAAATCTATGTAAGATTAACTGAACTTAGCAAAAATTGCGTATTGACAAAAGCCCTCACTATAGTCAACTGATGAGTCCAAGTGAGATCGCGGGGAAGAAACGCCAATTTTTGTAGGACTTAAAGGCCGTTAAAAGCTATTTTGAATCAATGTTTTTAGTTTAAGACATTTTTTAACTAAAGTGACGTAAAAATCATCACCCTATCGGAAAATTGTATAATTTTTTTTCAAATGGCGGAAAATGTCAATTTTACGGAATAATTGTTTTGAATTGAAATTTTCCGCCATTTGCAAAAATATAGCATCTTTCGATGACTTTAACATCACCTTGTATAGAATCAGTTGACAGTTCATGGAAAAAAGTAAGCGAAAATACCATTTTTATATTTGTAATTGTCAAAGTGACGTTTAGAGTTAGTATATGGTGCTAAAGAGATAAAATAATAGTCTAAATCTTCTAAAATTTAGCGCCAACATTTTTATAAACTCCTCTATTAGCTATTAAATAATTTTAAAAAAATATTAAAAAAATCTTTTATAAGAAAAAATTTAATCAACTGAATTTGAGTTCCTGTCAAAGGCTCAAAGCCAAAGTTAATTTATCGGTATTGAAATCTGGGTACTCTTATATACACACCATACGTACAACAACTATTTTTCCATCAACAAAATCAATACAGACCCCTTAATGTGATTTATTTAAAATATTTCAATTATTTCCACTTTACAATTTCCAATTCACTTAGCATACAAAATTTATACTGTTATAGCTCATAAATTTATTTATCCTAAAATAAAATTAAATATAATATTTTATAATATATCCTGAAACAAAAATTCCACTTCAGTAAAAAAAATATAATAAAACAAATCTAACGGAACCCGAAAAATAATTTTAAAATAACACAAAAACCTCAAACTGTATAACATGTGAATGGAATTTGTATTGGGATTTGGGATATATGGCTGTAGGTACTCTCCCCCGCAAATGCGATGACAAACATTCAAATGAAAAATATTTTTATCAAAACATTTCAAATAACCCTTCCAAAAAAAAAAAACACCCAAAAATATAAAAAAAAATTGCTTACTGCATGTGTAATTTATATCCCCGAGGGTTGGTTGGTTAGACCACAAAAGTCACCTAAACCACTTGCAGAAAAAAAATATCACCATTATTCTATACACTATACGTCCGACCGACGTCCTGCGTTGCCGTTGTGTCGTCGGCATAAGTTTTTGAAATAAAAATATCAAAGGCATGCGGTTTTGTGACGTTATTGTTGGGGGTGGCTTTGGCTTCACCCCTATGTATAAAGGATGTTTTTTAACTGCATTTTATTGACTACGTCGTTTTTATGTTGGTTTTTAATAATACAAAATAAAATTGTTACTGCCTGCGGCTGCATAATTACAACGCAACGCAGTTGTGCAATATTAAGTTTAATATAAAACCCTTTGCACATCATATCCTATACCGCTGCTGCATGCCTGCCGCCACAGCCACCGTCATAATATTGAGGATATTTTGTGGGTATTTTTTTGTTTCGTTTTTTTTTTTTTTTTTTTTCTGACATCCATGTCATAAATAATTAAATTCTGGGGTTGGTAGTCCTTTCAAAAAGATTTTTTTTTACCAATATATGAATTACTTGGCATATTTGTACAATGTACAATTTTCATGTGTATATTTTATTTTATATTATTTTATATTTAAATTTTACTTTATTTTCTTTTTTGTTTTCTTTTTTTAACTTTGCAGTTTTATCATTTTCTTGGTTACTGTTTTTTTTTTTAAATTCTCGAAGCAAGAAAATTTAATAGCTTCCAAATAAAACCCTCGTAAATATTTTTTGTAAATATATAAAAGAAATGCGAGATTGGGTCCTCGAAAAGTAAACCTAAAAACTACCTCCCTCTGAAGGGGATGAAGATGTAAAAATTGAACCTTTCTCCATTGCTATTGTAGGGGGATATATATATGTGAGCTTATTTTTTTTTTATTTTATTTCGTATAAGGATTTTTATGTGAAATGTTGAAAAGTATGTTTTTCATGGAGTAGGTATAGTACATGTGTATATTATACCATATCATCATCTATGATGGTGAAGTTTGCATTGTCGAACCCTTTCTCTGAATACATATTCTGTACATTCCACATCAGTTGATTGAAGTCGAGTTTTTCTATATAGACACTCAAGTTATGATAAAATCAAATTGAGGAAAACTACTTATTTCATTAAGTGAAAGTTCTGTATGTTAGTTCTGTAGACTACAATCATTTTAAACGAAAAAAAAAAAATTAAAAAGTCAAAGGAGATACTAAAAAACAGTTTTTTTTTGAATCAAATGAATTTTTTTGTCTCAACAAAATTATTTTTAAAATTTTTAAATTTAATGTCTATTGTTTGAATTATTAAAAAGCATCAGATTGCAAAATTAAACCAAATCGGTGAAGCCATTAAAAAGCTATAGGTGAATATCTAAAAATTAAGCCAATTTCCTCAAAAAAAACCTGAAAACTCTATTTCCGTACATTTTTCCACTTTCAAAATTTTTTGTTCAAACATCCACATTTTTTAATAAACTATTTATTTTTTTTTTTTTATTAAAAAAAAACAAAATTTATTTACAAAACAACCGACACCAATCTTTTAATCCAGACTGTAGCAACACACTGAAAAATTGATGGTTGAGATTGAAAAAATAAGCTTTGGCCAAATTGAAAAATAACACAACGTCCTCGTCGTGCTAAAGCAATGATTCTGTGAGATCGTTTGGTGTTTTGATTTCATTTCTCTTTTTATTTTTGTTTTTTTCAGGGTAGATTGAAAGTTAAAGAGTGAACTGTATAGTCGTACGTAGATATAGGTATATCTATAATATAGTTCTTTAAATAAAGTGATGAACTTTAAAAATAAAGGTTATTTTATATAGAATGAAATAACTCAATTTCAATTAGAACAAACTGACTTGGAAAGTTTTCTTAGGAAAGTTCAAAAATACATTTTGATATTTTTACGAAAAAATTCTTCGTTTCGTTTAGATTCACATTTAAGAATATCTTTAACTCTCCATTATAGGATGCCGCGCCGCGCCGTACAAAAAGTATGAGAAAGTAGTCCCCAGTGGAATTGGTTGATATTTTAGTATTATTGTAGTTCACACCGTACAGTAAATGTTAGTGTAATAGTTAGTCCGAGTCAAGTCCATCTCAAAAACGAATTTGTATTTTTTTTTTCCATGGTTAGGTATTGTCCGGAGTTAGAACCTTGGTAGTGAAATTTCGAAGCAGACTTGTAAAAAAGTGAAGTAAATCTAAAATTTCCGGAGTAGATTTGAAAACGAAAGAAAAACTCAAGTTTTCAAAGCTGCATTTTTAACAAAAAAAAAATCACAAAAATTCCATTCGTTTCGGAATAGAACAGAATTTATATTCAAACATTCAGAGTCAGGGTTGGTTAAAAAATTCAATATCACAGTGTTGTAATTTGTGCGTTGGCTTAAGAATCAGTTTGAAAAAAAGGTAGGTAAAAGAGGAGAGTATGGCAGAGTAGATTTATTTTTTTTTCTTAAAATTTGAGTTAATTCACTCCGATTGTATTAAATTTCTAATGCTCGCTGGTACTCCCTCTTTCGAGGAAATGATAAAATCCGCTAAAAGTATGGTTGAGTTCCAAAACGCATATAAGATGCGTATATTTTATGCAGTCATGAGCCACAGTACACAATTATTAAACGTAATATCATTAGCGTTTTCATTTTTGTTCAGTTCTGCGTATCTGTCAAAATCGAAATATTATGGTGGTAAAATGGCGGATCCAGTGACCCTTTCCTTGACTAATTTCAATATTTTGTTGTTGTTTCTAATGATGCACGTTGAGTTCCTGTGGGCATTCGAACAGCCATTTTTTAATTTTTTGATATTTTCAATTTTGACAACCTGTGCAATATATTACCTTAGATTTGTGTACTGTGGTTTTTTTCAATTGCTACGTAGGTTATGTAGTTAAATGTATAGTTAATAACCTTGTTCGTTTACTTCTCAAATCTACCCATTTCTACAATTTTTAGCCCAAAGGACTCTCAAAGTTCATATAAGAAAAATAAATCTTTTAGAATCTGGCAGAATAGACCTAATAAAACAAATTAGGTCCGTTCGCGTACTCATCCCAAACTACCAGAAACTACCATTTTTTACCAGATTTATAGTCCGAAGGTATTCGCTTTCACAAATTGTGTGTAGTTTCTGGCAGGAGAGAGCGCTCATGAGAGAGAAAATAATTTACCCTTCTTGCAAGTTTTTAGCCAAGAAATTTCTTCGGGCAGAAACTGGTAAGTTCTGTGTTCTGTCAGAAGCCACTTTGACAAAGAACAAAAAAAACATCAAAATTGCTGTTGTTTACTTTTGTGGATGTGATGCATGTAAGTGCTGCCAAAATATTTAATTGTTTATACTTTCAATTAAATTTTCAGAATAATTTAAACCTTGTTGTTTACCTAATAATTGATCCATTCTCTACAAAATAACATTCAATTGTCTACCATTTCATCGATCCCAGCCATATTTTAGAAAAACCATGTCATTCATCCAATTGCATTGACTTAAAACTTATTGAAATGATGTGTGTGTGAACTGCGTATAGTGCACCTCGAACTCCTTTGTCAAATCAATGCATTTATGGTGAAACAAGCTCCAATCTAACTCTAAATCGACAAACAAAACTTTCAACTATATGTATACTCTCGTTGAATCCTAAAACCACTTTGTTGGATTATCCTCAATTGGCTTATTTGCGATTTGACGAACGCGATCGTTTCGATATAATGTAATGCCCAAATGGTTGTACCTAAGCATTTTAAATTGGGTGGAGTATAGGCTTGAAAATAGGAAGATATAATACCTATACATATGTACACACACTGAAAGAAAGAAAATTAAGTTCAATCAAATTAAATTTATTAAAAAATTATTACATAAATTATATACAATTTTTTTCATTTTGTAAGTTTTTGTTTGAAGTTTTTTTAATTTTAGACAATGCCTTCGAAAATGGGAATTCTTATTTCCTGTAAGAATGGCATCCATTTACGATCACTCATGAATATCATTCCTATAGCCTGTCAGTGTGCACATTCATTAGTGAAGGAATTCTAATAAATTTGTATTTTTCCTTCACTCATCCTCATTAACACGTGATAGTGGATACTGATGAATGTCACTCCTTGTCAAGGGCCTAATTCCGTAAAACGAAAACGATCGAACGATATCGTTTTGGCAATAGCTGTCCCAATCTTGCCCTTTAGATGTAATATCGTCTGTATTTGGCTTTCAGTGACATATATATGTATTCATCAGGGAATCTATACTATCTCGAACCAAAATTTAGGAAAAAAACGCCAGGGTGTAATTCATGAGTGATCATTGATTCCCAGCTTGTTAAATCAGAATTACATCTATTTAAATCAAACTTTTATATTGTCAATTTGTTAAATAAAATACTCACATTTAAAAGTGAAATTTGAGTTTTTTTTCCTTCAAAAAATCCCCATAGTAACTTTTAAGCGCGATTATATTTTTCTCTGAGTGTGAAAACCAAGCCATCAAAGCACATCATCTATAGCAATTTATCTAACTTTCCAGTTGTGGGGTTAAATTGATCGTTATAACCCATGTGGGACTATATAGAGAGATCCCTATATGAGCGTGATAACTGCTGTCAACCAGCATCAACATCGTGCACAAAAATGATCACCGGCCACTGACCATGTCAAACATCAGTTAGTGATGATGGTCGTGAACAACGAACGAACGACGAACGTTTCGCTGCAGCATGGTTTAATTGGAAATTCGTTTGTTGGAGAGTTGTTTTTGTTGTTATTGGTAACGAGTGCTCGTTTAGGACATTTGCCGCACTAATTTGTCTCTCTGCAGCTATAAGGCTCTATGGCTCTTATATATAAACACATACATACTCTGGATAAAAGTAGCATAAGCGATCGATTCCTGTAACTCCTGAATTGGCTTTCAACAACTAAACCATTATAGTATGTATATGTACATAAGTACTGCAGTTTGGGCCGTTCGTTCAAGTTGGGATGATAATCGTTTTGAATTTAACGACTTTTGAAATGGCTATTGACGCAGAATAACTCGGATAAGATTGATTTGATAGGCAGCCGCACCGTGGCGCAGTGAATTGATGGGTTTTTTTTTATATATGGAAAGAACAAGTGGGTTTGGTCAATATGCTGATTGGTCACTTGGTTCGGGCATTTCCATGCTCGTGACCGCTTGTCATCGTTGATCGTTATCTACTAGGCAATAATCTTAATATAAGGCTTTAGGAATGTGATGTTATTTTTTTTTCTTAATCTATCCGGGTTAGGATTGGGTATTGTTTTTTTGGTTAATATTCATGGAATGTGTAACGCGAAGCATATAATTATTGTAACGATGGCGTTTTTGATGAGTTTGGATAGAATTCTCAAGAAGGTACAGACGATTAAAAATAATGCATATTGCAATGTTACTTTTGATGACTGAATTAGAGGGCTATTATTTTCCAAATCCTTTATATTCTTTGATCGAAGAGAAGAAAGAAATTGAGTGTTCATTTTGAAAAGTTTCATTTTTGGTGATCAGTTTGTTTGATTAAAAAATTCAACGTGATAAACGGAAATATGAAATTTTATTAAAACCAATTTTAAACTTTCAGTTTTAAAATAAATTCAAAAAGAATATGTGTATTGGGATTTATCGGGAATCAAATTTTCCTGGGAAATTTGAAAGTGTAGATCGCAAACGATTCTTGGATGTTTCCTTCTGAATTTATTGGAAATAAATTTCGCTGCGGCATTTAGTTGTCATTACAAATTTTTATACGGGGAAAATTTGTTCCTTGATTTTCGATACCAAAAATTTTGAGCAGTGAAATATTCAGAGGGAAATAAAATTACGCTACAGATTGCCGATATGTCTCGTTACTTTTTTCAACAAATTTCCCAAAAGCTAGTTTTTTTTTCTATGAGTTTTGACAGTAGATTGTGAAATTTTGTGAAAATTTGTGCAAATTCGCAAGAAATTTCACCTTACCAAACAGACCTAGTATTTGTGTTTTTTTTTAACGTTTTCTTTTTTGGAAGCAATCAATACCTCATTCGCAATAGTAGATCGTAGCGTAATGGTTAGTACATAGGACTCTTACGTCGAAACTTGAAGGTCTTGGATTCGATTCCCAGCCAATAAATATATGCCACCTTAAAAATTAGAAATGTTTTTCACGGCCTACTGCCTTTTGCAAAGAATTGACAAATCCTCCAAAAGTATCACTTGTCATGAAAAAGTGCTTCTAACCTTAGCCGTTCGGATTCGGCAGAAAAGTGTAGGTCACCTCCTTTGCTACCAATCATACGAATACAGGAATGGTTGAGAACTGTAAGTTACTAAGCCCTGGTTCAACACAAGCTGTTGAGCCACCTTATTTTATTTTTTAATACCCCATACCTATTCACTTCTCTTTAACTAATAGACCAAAGGAGTTACGGTATCAAACAACCAGCTCTAATTGCATCACAAAGCTAGTTTACATTTCACTTGAGCAACAGCGACAAAACTAAAAAGCTGTTATAACTATACAAACTACAGCCAAAATGCAACGACTTTAAAACAACAAATTGAGACAGAAAACTACAATTCTATAATAACATGAAGCTACATTCACAAAACATCATCTACAGGCTAAAACTTGCAGCTCATTCCCGCTGAAACTCAAGTTTTAAGATGCATGGTAGCCCATTAGCCCATTAGAGGATGTTCTTAGGAACTTATGTGTAGTTAACCCACCATCTTGAATTTTCTAAGAAATTGACTTGAAATTGAAAACAATGCGGCAACACTTTATATTATTGTTTTTATTATATGTTTTTTTTTAAAGCCAAAAATACATCTGTTTTTAAATAAAATTATTTAAATGAATACTTTTTGGAAAATTAATTTTCACTCACATTTTTGAAAAAAAAAAAATTTAATTTTAAAACATTTTTTTTTTCAAAATTTTACGTTTTAAGTAGTATTTTTATGCTTAACATTCAATGTTCTTTTTAATTTTCAGTGGAACGCTAAAACCCAGATGCTAAAATGTCTTTTAGTTTTTGAGCAATTTGAAAATAACAAAATGTACTTTACTACTTACTTAGTATAAAAAGGGATTTTTAGAGAAATTTAAACCAAAAATTGAAGCCAAACTCAAAATACAAGATTTCAATATAATGCTACTGATATTTTTGATGACTTAAAAATAATTCCTGGTTTTATTTGTGTTTAAACTTTATTCCTCTTAATAAATTGAATTATTCTTAAAGACATTTCTTCTTTTATTTAGGACTAACCAACAACCTAAAACATGAGGAAATATGGTTAAAATATGCCACCTTAATTATTCTACACTAAAAAATTTCATGTTTTTTTTTTTGCAGTACGAAAATTTTCTTCTGCATATTGACAAAAAGTATTATCATTATTTCTGTTAATTGCTACATTGTAGTCATTTCCTTTAGCTTGAAACAAAATCGCTTAACAAACTTATGTAGGTATAGGTACCTATACCGTCTAAGCTTTGGTGAGGAATTACATAAGAGTTACCTGACACCTTGGTCAAAAGTATACTCGTATGTATAAGGTATAAAGCCCTTTACGTTAAAAAAATATACCCAAAACACGAATGCAGATTGTTTCGACATGAACACGGTACACACCCTTTTCCGGTATTTTAAGGTTTTATAAAGGTAAGTTATGCATTCTTTGAAAAAAATCAACCTTTAGATGTTACTCAAAAATATGAAACAACGATTTTCTATAAGGGAGGAGTTGAATGTCGCAATTATTCACTGCGACTGTGTATATGTCATTTAAAATCCTTAGAGTTAAAAATATTTCATTAGAGGTTATGAAAAAGCTTGTCAAAAGTGCACACCAACTGAAAGAATTTCTCAAAATTAAATTCAGTTAATGATTATTTTTAAGGTTAACCTTTTTCCCATCATAGAACAAATTTGACAAAAACAAGTTCTAAGACCCCTTTCAAATGAAAAAACAAGTAAATAGTGATAGATTTTTTTTTAGATTTCCTTTAAAGTGGTTAAAATAGTTTTTCGCTTCTGAGATTTTACTGACATAAATGTCAAAAAAATTTCCTAAAACTATTGACTCGAGGGATTTTGTTTTCTCCCCTTGATTCGTGCCGTTAATATTCCTAGAAACAGAAAGTAGTGTTAACGGGTCTTAAACATGGTATACACAAGCAACTTTGAGATGCCTTGGCGTGTTCAGAAAAATGGGATCTCAGAGATTTTCCTCACTCAAAAAGTGAGCAAGCGAATCCAAGACTTTTTTTCCTCACAGTTTTGACAGCAAAGTTGAGAAATTTTGTTGAGGAATTTTGCTCAGGTAACTGACATTGCTGAGATCCTCTGATGTCTCATTTTCATGAACATGGCTAATAAATAAATTGGGTGGCGTGACAGCTCGTGTAAAACCAGGGCCAATGTCCCAGCAAACATTTTCATACAGAACTGTATCATAAATGATTGAAATAAGTGAACAAAACCTTCGAATCTTATTTAATTTCTAAATCGATTTGGGTCCGAACTCCTGGGTAACGAAACACACATATATGAATCTTTTAAATGATGAATAAATACGAATAAAAGTGAATCCACCCAAATTACTTGTTTGAGGAATTACTTGTGTACGTTCACTTTTATTCACCTACAATGAAGGAGAATCGAATCTCAATCATTTTTATCCTGCAAGAAATTCCGCACAAACCCCCTCTTCCCTTCATAACGTAAAAATGATAGGCTTTTGAAACATTTTCATATTTCATTCACTGAAAATGAACATTTATCGGATGATATTCTTCATTTTTGCTGAATGTTAAGTGAACGTATAATTTTCTGCCAAATTCGAAGGGCTAAGGTGAGAAGCAGTTTTTCGTGACAAGAAATACTCTTGGAGGCAGTAATCCCGAAAAACATTTCTGTTTCTTAAGGTGGCTTAGGCTGGCTATCCTGGTGTGTAATCGAAAGTGGTTAATAGTAATTTTTTTGATGAAATTCTCTGACAAGCTAAGGTTCAAGAAAATTTAATTTCAAACTAACATTTTTGGAATCTTTTATGGAATTTCCATATTGTTGAAAATTTTAATAAACATTCAGAAAACAGCTAGTTCTTACGCCCCACTCATGTACTTTATGTACCTAGTTCATTTTGTTTTTGGAAGTTTTTTTTTATTTTTATTTTTAAGTACATCATCGTTCAGTCTAAGCCCATAACCATCCTCAACTTACAAATTAACCACCATGCCTTGACAAATCTCATTAAGACCTAAGCAAACACAACCAAAGCCGATAATAAAAGGTATATGTATACCTGCCTAGGTATAAGGAAAAAAAATTATAATTAACTCAGTAGCAGCTCCACCTTGTTGGGCAGTCCAATTGGTAGCCGGTATAGACTTCTTTAGTTGATGGGGTCATGCACATGTCAACCGTAAAAAAGGTCAAAAGCGCACCACCATCCAAGCAACCATATATAGGTACTATACAATGCACATACATATAGAGTTATAGGTAGGAACTAAGCCGGCAAAATATCGTACAGCAGAGCGTTTCCCTCCAGGGGATGGAAATGGAAAATGGAATATGGAATTTATGCGAATAAAAGTGAAAGCCCTGAGAAACAGCACCACCATCATGTTAAAATATGGCAGCAGCGAGGGAAGCATAGCGAAGTATAATAGTAGTTGTACCAAGTCACGGAACCAGGAGCAAAGTCAACAGTCAAACAGTGAAAATCTAAGGCGAAAGTATCTAGGAAAAAAAAATAGAAAAAATAAAGATACAAAATGGCACAGACACACAACACAGTAGGTACGTACAGACAGTTCAGTTAGTCAGTCAGGCGAAGAGAAGTACACAAAAATTAAACAAAAAAAAAGGAACAAACAAAGACCCGGAATCCGGATTATGTGGGTAACGCGAAAGTTGTTCCGTCTAGATGTTTGGGGCCGACCAAACGCCAGGCAAAGCATTGAATGTGGGTGTTGGAATCGGTTGCCAAGCTTTTGGAAAACCAGTGGCGGCGGTCGCCGGTCGGTGGGGATGCGAATGACACACGATGAAGAAGGTTGTGAAAATAAAACAAGAAAATATAAAATCTACGCCACGGCGGGGCGCGCGACGGCATCTATATACTCACAGATATGTATGTATGTATTGTTTGTAGTGTAGATGGAAATGCTAGACAACTTTTACTTAAAACTCACTGTACCTAAATATATATTTGGATTGGGATTTGAATTTGGATTGTGATGATATGCATCAATGTGCAATGTGCATATAGGAAAGAAGGTAACGGCAGGTTCATTTACGATATGAAGTGACGTATAGCGCACGTTGCATGGGAATTAGGTCCTTATGGTGAGAAAACTGAAAACGAAATCGGGACAAGTTAGAGATGCCAAATTGGAGAGTTTTGTTTTGTTTTTTTTGTTTTGTTTAGTTTTGAAAGTACCTACATACCTACATATATATACATGAATTGGGTTAATGAAGTAGGTATGCAAAAGCTTTTAATAACAATAGGTAAACATATAAAGGTATTTATGTATCTTCCTATAGATACCTACTTTTTTCAATTACGTATATTTTGATGGGATCATGACATGTTGAACGTTAAAAAAAAAACATCTGTATTTTATTTAAAAGTTTGTTGTTTGGCAATTTAACAGCTGCTAACTGACGTGCGTTGCTCTGTTTTATTTGCACCGCCATTTTATTGTTCAAACAACAAATTTTATGTTTGTTATTTTGTGTGGGCTGGTAGAATCTTTATTCACTCAAGAGTTTATCAATTTTAGATTTTTTATCTTCTGGAAAAGTAGAAGTTGACAGACCAAAATTGAGATTTTACGTAGGAACGTGTTTTTTTTTTATTTTTGTTTCAAAACTAAATATTTATGTTCCGAATTATTTATTTTAGGCCGTCAACTTTTTCAAAAATTGTATTCACAATTTAAATATGCGCACTTAAGTTTATTTTAGACATATATTTTTTACCAAGCAAAATTGAACGAAAAAAAACGATTCTGGGCTAAATAATTTGCATGTTAATTGCTACAGCAACTAATCTCCAAAGGGCTTAGCTAAACCCATATGATTTTCAGGGCTTAACTCAAGCACGCAGAAAAATTGTGTTAACGACATGAATTTCATACTTGTTATCTATTGTTTGTATGAAAACTCCATGTTTTTTTTCTGTGATGGCGTCGCTAATTCCCGTTGTCGTTTTTTTTTTCAACTATAATTGCGAGAAACGAGAAAGGTCAATTCCACTCAAAATCCACCGATGCGCCAGACTGATTCGGATTTAGCATGAAAGACTGTTTATTGTGTGAGTGGGAGATACAAGGATTTTAAGGCCGTGGAATAGAGAAGGGTTGATTTTTTCTTCATCGTATAGACACGGTTTCAGTAAAACGACTTTCAATAAAAAGACTGTGTAAAGACTTAAGAGGCACTCAGTGTTGTTCGAATTTTTTACTTTACGTTTTTTACATGATTTTTTACGTTTTTTCACAAGTTTTTTACTTGCTGTATTTCAATTATGCTAATGTAAAAAACGTAAAAAAAGATACAAAAGTAAAAAAACCGCGAAAAATAATAAAAATTGGATATAGATTCAAAATTGAAGATGAGATTTGGAACTGATTATTCTGTGCGGTATCTATCTAAAAACCTATTATTTTATTTTCCCCCAGTCCAGATCAGATCATGAATTCCAATCTGGTTTCGGATCTCGGGGAAAATAAAACACAACTATACAAAACATGCCTATTGTAATTTAAAGATTTATTCTGATTAATCTTTTGAACAATTTATGGCGATGAACGATGGAAACAACGCAATGACAGCGAATGTAGTATAAAACGATCTAAAACTAAATCTACGAAATAACAGTTAAATGTTATTCGCTGATACCTTCAATTAAATAATGATTTATTCATCGATCTTGTTTGTTTTTTTTTTTTTTTTTAGAGAAAAAGTCAGGAATCTCACTTCGTGAACACCTCCATTCCAACTATGGAACTCATCAATTCCGCAAAATCAATTGAACCATTCCGTATACCAACCTATACTATCAATTAAAAAAACAATCCAAATGACGTTTGAGTAAAATTTTGCCGACAAGGTATCACGTAATTAACAACAGCACCAGCCATCTAGCATCCAGATTGTATATAGCTTAGCCAAAACTGGATAAGTTTCCAAGAGACCAAGAGTACTGCAGGCTTTGGTTTGTGTATGGTTTGGTTTGGTTTGGTCCATTGCTTGTTTAGCCATCGACAGCTGTTGGATCATTAAGTGATTGCAGCTTTGATAATCATTGGAATGCTATGCCATACCTCATCGTCGTCGACGTTGCTCTTTTAAGGTGATCCAATAATTAGACTTAATTTCTAGCACCACCGACCGCCACCAGCCCGAGAGTGCCCGCTTTAAGAAGGCTCCCCTGATGCGAGCGATTGATGCGGGATTCAAACCTTAACTGAATATTCATAATATGCCACACATGGTCTCACATGGGGTTAATGATGTCCTTCTATGCTCTTGGGTTTGGAGAACCCAGCACCTCTGTGTCTGTGTGTCTGAGAGGAGAACCTTAAGGCGATGTGCACCCGCTGGGCACACGTTCAAGACGTGTGTCCGTAATTTCTGCGTCCAATTAAGGGACATGGCGACGCACGGAGGAAGGATATAAAAAAAAAAGCTATGCGATTTCCAAGTTTTCTCGTTTGGTTGGAATTTTCCTGGTCGACACTGGATACTAGACACGCCAGCAGCGTGTAGATGTTTTCTCTAATGGGACGAGTGTGCAGTCTGGTTTAGTCTTATAGTCTCCAATGCGTGCTTGAGAAATGCGTGTCTTGTTTTTTGCATGATCTCCATGTGGCATGCTATAAGCTGTAAAAAGTGTGAGCAATCGATCTTATGCTAATCGGGGAGAGTAGATTTTCCTTCTTATATTTTTTTATAGATTGGATTTGTTTTTCTTGATTGCTGTAGCTGTTGATGGTATACTATATACTTTGACTGGACTGGGCGACGAACGACGCAAGGATTGTGAAGTCAACCCACACTGCAGAGAGGGACGACACTCGACACCACATATACACATCAGGCGTCGTGCGTCGTCGGTCGTAAAATGATTGCATCAATTGAGTGGAAGGAGTTGTTGTTGGCCGTTGGATTACCAGTGACAATGATGAGTCTATGTTTAGTTACAGTCTGACGTTTATTTATGCAATCGTGTTTTCTGGCCAAAGTTGATTAATGAATGTGACTTTAGTTAAAGTGTGTGGTCATAGAAATGGACCAAGAATATTCATTTTGTTTATTATTGGAATATGTTTTTCACTGGTTTAAAGGTACACAGACATTTTGAGTTCAAAATTAGATAAGCTATAACTGTAAATGAGATGAACATGAGCTTAGGCGTTTATACAAAAATGTTTTGATTGTGGATTTAAAGTGTAAAGTTCACACAAGATAGCATTGACCATTGAGCGTTTCCATTGTTACGGTAGTGAGACGGCCATTTTTACCATAGGAACTGTAGAGACTTTATAGACTTTAGAATGTAGCAAATTTTCCAAATTTAAATAATATTCAACAAAGCTGTAAAAGTTTTTCTAAGAAATCTGGTCCTGTAGTGAAATCACAGTAATCTTACTATCGACTAATATATATGTACTAACTCAACTTTCTTTGGGTCAAATACACCGCGGTACAAATTAATTACATACATACATATATGTATCATTTCGTCTATAATGAATTTTTTTTCGTTTTTTCAAGACATCTTTAATTGGGTCTCAGCTAAATAGCCATGGTTTTATTTGAATTTAGCAAATCAAAATTTTCGGAAAAGTAAGTTGTGCTTTCGGTACAAAAAACTGTGAAATACAACATACAATTTAAAAGCAGCGTCTAAATTATGTTGGTTTATGTAAAACAATTCATTGTTCGGTATATTTATATATATTATAAAAAAAATTATATTAGCCGCTTTTTTTAATCGATTAAATGATCCAGAATTAATCACCATGAAAATAAATTGATACGGATAAAAGTGCCGACAGTTTTATATATACTTACCCATCTCATTTTTCTTTGTCACTTTATTTTGCTGGTATTTGTTATCTCTTTTCTATATGCAAACGACACCATTTGCAGATTTATTATATAACGAGGGTTGTAAAAATGCATTTTTATTTGCATTTCTTGTTAAAAGTAAAATATTAATGCAAGTTGAAACTAATTTGCATTGGAACAAAAATTTTAAGGCAAGTTAAAAATTGTTTCCATTGAAATATGCAAGTTAAAAATTTTACATTAAAATACAAATTTTAATGCAAGTTGAAAATTATTTGCATTAAAAAAATTTAATGCAAGTTGAAAATTGTTTACATTAAAAAACAAAATTTAAAAAACAAAGTTAAACAAAAAATTGTATTAAAAAAATTCAAAAATTATTTGCTTAAAAGAAATGCAAACTTTATTCCAACAGCAAATTTTTTTGAAAAAAATTTGTTGTATTAAAAGACTGTAAATTTAATTCGAAAATTGCAAATTTAACAATCAATTTTCAACTTGGATTAAAAATTGTTTTTTGTGAAATTAATTTTCAACTTGCATTAAAATTTTTCATAATGCGAAAAATGTTCAATTTGTATTTTATGAACAAATTTTTTTTTATCGAATTGATTGATATATGAACCGAAATTACTAATAATAATGTGATGTCTTTAAGTTTATATAAATGTTTATTTTTGTTATTCAACCCTTTTTCTAGTCACAATATAGATATATTTTGGTATATGAGCATAATTTGTCATGTTAAGAACATTTTCTGTTTTTGTTTCTCTATTGAAATACTTCTAATTAATCGTTGCTGCTGTCTGCCGTTTAATTTCGGCTATTTTTTATCTCGAATTTCACTTCCTTTCTTCACTTAAGTATGGAAATAATATTGCATTCATTTTCTTCCCCCAGTGTAATTTTACTTTTCAAAACAATTGAAAAAAAATGTACCTTCAATTTGGCAGTTCGAAGTAATTTCGATTTTCGAAAACGAACGAAATGTACAACATATAATTTCATTAAAGCCACATACAAAAACAGAAGAAACCGAATCAATAAAAAAGTTATAAAGGACGATGTTGCTATTCATACCATACGACAGGCTTTTAAAAAAATCCCAAACCGCCTCTTTTTACCAAAAAGAGAGTCAGATGAAATACTGAAATGTCAAAAATAAGTCAGCTATGGGAGGTTACACTATGAAAAAAATATGTTTTTTTAAAAAAGTGATTCCAAAATTAACGACCACTTTTTGTGAAAATTGATGTTCTGCATTTCGGTTCATTCCGTTTTCTGAACGTAGTCAATCCACTTTTTGATCTTTTTGATGCGTTGTGAATTTGGTGCATTAGCAGGTAGTTTTGTATTTCTTGGTACAAAATGGGAGCAAACTTTATATTTTTGTTCCTTTTAGTATTTACATATTTATTATTTTTTTCGTAGGAAACATAAGTACATACGAATAAAAGAAAACAAAATTCATCTGAACCATTTTTTAGAGTGCCGCTTTCTTTTTTTCCCTAATAAATGCCAATAAAAATGAATCCATTTTCATATGCAGTATAATTTCAATTTTAAAAAAACATCTAAAAATGGATGCACCTTGAACGAATTATGAACGAATTATAGAACATGAAATTTCAATTCACGTGAAATTGAAATTCGATTTCATTCGAAATGGAGAACATGGGTGTAGATTGATTATTATAGGGATCCTTATCATTTTCCTGAGATGGAAATTTACACTGTGAAATCCAAATCCAATATGTTGATTCGACGCGAGATTGAAATGTATGAGTTTCACATATAATCAGTAGTTTTTGTTTTGCAAATTATATAAGGATTCAAAAAAAAATTTAAAAAACGAAGGTTGGTACTTTTAAAAACAGTTCGTCAAAATATCTGGAAATAATGTCTAAGTTATTATAAACTGTTAACTTTTTAAATATTTTTTTTTTTGCAATTAAAACAAAATTTATTTCGATATAATAAAATATATATATCTATTTATTTTATATAAAGTTTTGTGTAAATAGTTAAATTATATTATAATAATAGCTAACTTAACAAATAGTATAGATTTTCATTTTTTTTAATGTGTGATGAATGAATTCTTTAAACAAATAAAAAAAGTTATCATTAATAAAATTTACCAAAAGCTTTAACTTCTTAAACAAATAATAATAATTTCATTATCATATTCTTCAATTGAAGAATGGCTGCATTTCATATTGGATGGTAACTTTATTACAAACATTTTTAATGCTCTGAACTTGGCAAATATTGAAAACATTTATGGTTTTTTAAGTACTTCTCAAAATTGAACTTCTCAAAAATTGAATTATTGTTTAATTTGTTCAAACAAATGCAATACATAGGTTGGATAAGGTAAATAAGAATGCAGCTATATAATATACATACAAAGGTTTGATTTAATGTTAAATATCACGATCGAAAAAAGAACTAACAAACTTTATTTTAAAAGTGGCCTTATACCTAATAATGGACATTAAAATAAAATAATATATAATAAATTCACAAGAATTCCAGTACAAAATTATTTAAATCTACAGTGTTTGCATTTCTGTGACATCTTTTTCTTTCTTTCCTTTGACAATTTTGACACGTAAAAATCCATCTTCGTCCTCCGGATAACCGGAGAGCAGACGATCTTCATTTGGATCGATTTTACTTGATCGACAAAACAATCTGAAAGTAAAATGAGAAAATAATAGACTCATTAATATTGTTTTTGTAATATTTTGATTGGTTGTTTAACAAATCAAGCTAAGTAAATTGTATTATTAAAACAGGAAAAAATACAAGCTTGTAAGTTACACATTTTTGTTTGTGTTACACTAATGGGAATATATCTTATTTGGTTATTATAGGTGAGATTCTAATAAAAGTTATAATAAATTTGTACTTTAACAACATATACGTATTATTTGTTAGGGTGTGTTTTTTAAATCTTTATTTAACCTTAAGGTATATTTGGTCCTGTCTTTCCAATAGACTTTTTATCCACATGAAGAATTCCAAATAAACTACAAAAATTAAATATAGAAATAAATAATTTTAATTAACAACGTTTAAATACGACCACGACTTTTTTAAAGTTTGAAAAAATAAATGATAAAAACAAAAATCTATTTTAAGTGTAAAAACACTTCCTGAACTTCCTGAAAAAAACGCACCTTAAAGAAATGATACCTACCAACTTTTTTTATACATTGGAAAACTAACTTGTCAATGCAATTTATTTGTGATGCAGACATTTTTTTTGGAAGTAAATGGGCAATTAAGTATTCACTATTTAAGATTTACAACTGTTTTTGATAAAATTATGTATTTTCACGAAAGAAAGAAGACAATAAGTTTGTTCGTTTACTTTCCGAAACTGTCAATTTCTGCAAATTTATGAATAACGGTGTGGTGGATAATGTTGTGTTTGGTCGCATTTCTTTTTTTTATATTTCAGATGAAAAATTTCAAGTGAACTCGAAACATAAAATTTTAGCAACAAAATTGTAATTTCCTTCAGGGGAGATTTTTCGTTCCATGTCTATCATATACCGTCCCTCCTCTCAAGAATTGACGTAACTGTTTTTTTTAACATTTAGAAAAATGCATATTTAAACTACAGTTCTTCTTTAAACCACTCAATCGATTATTAAATTCAAAAATAGAAATCCTGCAGTTTACAAAACAATAAGAACAAAATCATTTTAACAAAATCCAACAACTTTAAAAAGCGTTTTTGTAAAATGTGAAAAACCCAGTTACGTCAGTTCGTGAGATAAGGGACGATATATAAAATCATTAATTTATAACTTTTCACGACTGCGTCGATTATAAATTATTATCGCCAATATTATGTATTTCAAGTAAAATCGAATTGAAATCGATTTTTAATTTCACTCGAAATAAAATTCCATGTTTTATAATTCGTTGGTGTTCGAAAATTTCGAAATAATTTCCAACTGTCAAAATAGAGAATGTATATATCCACTTTTAATTATTTTTAAAAGTCAAATTGCACTACGTATGAAATTGAATACATAATTATTGGCATTTGAAAGGGAAAAAAGGAAGCGAAAACCGGAGAAAAAATTAGACGACCATTTTTTAAAGAAATCTAATAATTAATATATATAGCGTGAGTACTTTATTATGAATTTTTTATTCTTTTATTCGTTTTATTCTTATGTTTACAGGTTCCCCCACACCAATGTGAATCTGCGGCGGCGACGACGAAAACAATAATAACAATGTGTTGTTTTCATTGACAACCAGGTGTTGCTATTATTGTTTGGAACCTTACTTCTTAAATAATAGTTGAACGAAATACTAAAAAGAACAAAAATTTTAAGTTTGCTTACATTTTCTACCAAAAAAATACAAAACTAACCGTAACTGCACCAATTTCACAAAGAATAAACAAAGTGGATGGAATTCGTTTAGAAAATGGAATGAAATGCAGAGCATCGATTTTGAATTTCGAAATTCCAATTCACAATTAGCATTTCGAACGAATTGTAGAACACCCGAATTGGTTTTTGTCATGTGAATTCACAATAAGTGGAATGCAAAACATGGGCGTATGAAATTTCTTAATTTCCAATAAGCTCAAAATTATTCTTAAAACTATACAAGTAAAAATTTCAGGTGTAGATCCTGCTCACAACAGTAACGAAAATTTTAAACAGGTAAGGTAGTTTAATATTATAGAACTGTCATTTATTTTTTTAGTAAGATTGTTGACGAAATCGTGCAATTACTACAATTCCAAACTCTTTGAAAACAATCATAAAAATTAATATTAAATCCGAAATAGAACATCAATAAAATAATAAACTACTAATGCTAAAGCAAAACAAAAAGAAAATGGACAAAAAAGGAAATTATTCAAAGCAATAAAACGCGCCTTGTGTAGAACCCACAATTCAGGTAGTCGTAACCCTTTCAAGTCAAGCATCGATCACACCTTGTAATTCAGGTAGCTTAAGGTGACGAATTTCGTCCAAGGTAATCCTCTATACATATTGGCAATCCATTCCTTTGGAAATAGAACTGCTGTTGCCGCTTAGGGTAAAACCAAAGGAATTACCCGGGAATCATGGATGAGTCTATAAAATGACGGCACTTGCTAACTATCAAGTTCATTTGAATATACACTGTGTCAGTGGTAAGATCGATCAACTAAGATGAAAATTTTCATTTATATCTGTGGACTGGTTCTACTTTTCATCACACAATGTGATGTTCGGAATATTCATTGTCCAGAATTGCCAGAGAAAGCCCTTAGGGCCATCCTTGGAACAACATACAACGCTCGATACATGCGTATAGAGCTTCCAGCTGAGGATGAAACTGGACGTGGAGGAGCAAAACGAGCATCTGGGCATGATGATCAGGACTTCTATGTTGACGGAAACGATGACGAAAAGAATCTTTATGCAGGGATACCAGCCTGGGAAGTGGATCACATCGAGATATCAAAGAGTAGAAAAAAACGACATCAAGCTTCAAACCCACCGAACAAACGTAACGTCCGTCAAGCTCTAATTGATGTAGTGACAAAATCACCAAAACAGGATGTCTTTCAATCCAGACCCTGGGATTGTAAAGCAGAAGTTCATTGGATGGATCTGGGATCAAATTACTACCCTCGATACATTCGAACTATACAATGTAAGAAGAAAAATTGTTGGTATGGTCATTATACTTGCAAACCACGATGGTTTAGTGTAAAAGTACTGCGACGCAGCACAGGACAATGTGCTAAGGTAAATAATAGATTTAGAATAATCACCATGGACGCAGTAACAGGTGACTACGCTGAGCAATGGGAGTTCGTAGAGAAGGCAGTGACGTTTTGTTGTGATTGTGTAATGGAATATTAATTTTTTTGTTAAGTTAAATTTAAGTTATTGTTTTTAAATTATTGTGACAACATTTTTTTGTTAAATTGTACATAAGAAAAAAGTTTATAAAGTTTGTAAATATAATAAATATTTATTCGTAGATTTAAATTCAAATAAATTATAAAAATACAAAAATGATTTTAGCTAACTAATGTTTTTTTTCTTTTTTAATTTATTTTAATAATTTTTTTAATTTTTAACGGAAGTAAATAAAAGAAAAAATGAAATGAAATGAAATGCGAGGATCGACAAACCGATAACTTAACACAGTCGTGTTAAATCTGAACTGTTCTCAGAATGTTTTCTAAAATAGCATTCAATATTTGGGATTTCCCAACCTGGAAGAAATTTTATGACGGTTTTTCCTTTTTTTTTAATTCTTTAATCCTTCCAATTTTTTTTAGGACTCGTTCGCAGTATGAAAAATTTATATAGTTTAGGATAAATTAACAGGAACTCAATAAATGAAATTTTGAGAAGTGAGTATAAAATTCTCTGAGAAAAACGACGTCAAACACTTTATTTCTTCAAATATTGCTAACGGACCCAATGGGTTTAGGAAGTGAACGATATAAACAAATCATTCAGATCGATATGGGTATAGGTAGGTTAGTTCGACTTGTAAACTATTTTAATCTACTTCACTACCGAATTAAATTGTATGGTAAATCTTGGAGCCGTTATTTTAAATAGCTTGGCTTACACTTATCGTACGATTTTTAGAAAATTGAAAAATCTCCTATGCAACTTTTACTTCTCTCATTACAACTTACCTAGTCTTACCTTTTATTTTACATTTTATTGGAATTATCCACTTACAGCGACTATAGGGGATGGAAATAAAAATCTGAAGAAATTAGAGAATTTTGATTTCTTTATTTGGAGCTGATTTAAGGTAATACCGCATTTAGCGGAACTCCACTTCAGCGGAACTGAACTTCACGACTTAAATGTAGGAAATTGTATGAGCTTTATCGCACTAAAGCCTAGTACGCTGCTGATACGAAACGAAATTTTTCTGTGATCTCCAAACAGACAACGAAACGCTTGCGAAAACACAACGGAAAGTATTCTTGGAGAGTTTCACTAATTCCAAAAACAGAATCGAACATAAACGCAAAAAATCAGAGAAACCCATGATGTAAGAAAATAATAAACAAAAAAAAAACACAAAAAAAAACCCAAATGCCAATAAATAGTCTGTATAATTAATTCAGTGCGAAAAAGGAGCGGAGACTTCTCCAAATAATCTGCTACAACTATACATTTCGCTCTTCGAACAGCGTACTACAAAACGAAAAGCAAAACGAAATTTTCCGTTTCTGATTTCGTTGTCTCATTTCTGTATGGGATTTTTCGTTTCGCATCAGCAGCGTACTAGGCTTAAGCGACAACTACACTTCACGGCGCGGCACTATGCGACAAAGTTGATAATCTGACTAACTTTGTCGCGACATGAAGTTCCGTTCAGTTTTGTGCGAAAGTGCGCGCGGTGTCGCTGAAGTGCATTTCCGCCGAGTGCGGTTTTACCTTTAGACTCAACCAAGACGAACTTTTATCTAACGACCACCCCAGTATTTTATTTCGCCGGATTTTTGTGTCGCTAAAGTGCAAAACCCTTACAGGAAAAATCGGACAATGTACATCCTTGTCTTTTTTTACTTTTCCAAAGGAAGATACCGTTAAAATGTAATTATTTATTTTATTATTTAAATAATTAATTTTTCTAAAGGGACTTATTTTTCATTCTCAAATAATTGTCTGTTGATATAAGAATGAATTGAATATTAATTTATACATATATTTAATTTTTTATCTCAAACATTTTTTTAAAAATAATAACACAAACTTCTTATTAGTTTCTGCGACTTTTATTCTTCACTGTTGTTTGAAATACTCTACCCAAAGTCGTTATATTAAGATATTTAGTTTTTCTGTCGTAGAAAACAAGAATAATCCTTAATCCCGCCTTTAGAGCATATGGTGGTAAAAAATCTGTATTTATGGATATATTTGGAAATAAGTAGCGAAAGTCCTACCAAAAGAAAATATCTGGTTAGATCTAAAAAAAAAAACAAAATTGGAAACTTTATTACTTACAGCTGGAATAGGACAACCATTTGGAATTGTTCCAGCTCTTTTAACCATTTCTTTGAATGTATTATAAATCGGATCAATGTTGGCTCTTGCTTGGCTATTACAGAATCTAATGCCTTCAGCTTTGAATGCTGTAAATGGTTGTCTATTAACAGATTTAACATAAATAACGAAATCATAACGTGCATCTTGAACTTCTTTTTTCATTTGAATGTCGACATTAAGGAAAGGAATATCTGTTGTTTTGTCAACTGAACAGGACAAATTATGGACATAATCATTTAAAGGTACACATTTGATGTCATCAAAAAATATTTTTAAACCACCCTAAAATAATAATGATGGGAATTAATAAAATAGTAAATAATACTTAATGATAATATTTACTGCAGAAGTTGAATTGGGCAGTGACATCAAAAGTAATAAAATGTAGAGCCGATGGATTTTTTTAATACTCGTTACCATGGTTATAAATAAACTGGCTGTAACGAGTCCATTTGAAATTGATTTTTTATATCGTAATCTATTTTAAATACTTACTAAAAGGCTCATTCGTGTCTAATTTACCAACCAATCATTCAATTCAAATTAAAACAAAAGAGATTTTATCTAAAATGAAGAATTTAGCTAAAGCATGGGTAAATAGTGAATAAAAAGTTAAAAAATAGCAGAAACAGCAAAACAATGACAATTTATGTATATGTTATTCAATCTGCCATTACAATAATTATAGTTTTAAATTTGCAAAAGAATTAAAAAAAATTATAATTGCTTAAAATTATGTTTTAAACTGATCTGAACAGTAGAGCAAAATATATGTTGAATAACTATGATTCATTGCATTTACCTAAAAAACATTATCATATGAAAATGTTTGCATAGTATTTTGCTAAATCGTACGTGTCGAAGTCAAAGTTTGAAGCCAAACCATTTTCTTAATTTAATCACATTTTATTTTAGAACTCTTATAGTATAATAACTTAAAGTTTTTTATTAATTTATGTGCCCTTTATTCCTCATTTTTGTTGGACTTAATTTTCCAAAAGTCGTTATTTTTAAATATTTAGTTTTTTTATTGTAATATGTAAGAATACTCCTTAATCCGGCTTTCGGAGCATATGAAGGTAACAACTCTGTATTTATAGATATATTTGGAAGTAAATAGTGAAAGTCCTATTAAAAAAAAAATACCTGGTTAAATCACATTTAAAAAAAATAAGTTAAAATTTAAAACTTACAGCTGGAATAGGACACTGATCAGGAAGTGTTCCAGCTCTTTTAAGCATTTCTTTGAATGCCATATAAATTGGACTCATTTGATCTCTTACTTGATCACTACAATATCTTATACTTTCACCTTTAAATGCTGTAAATGGTTTTCTATTCACAGATTTAACATAAACAGCTAAATCAAAAACCAATTCTTGAACTTCTTTTTTCATTTGAATATCGACATTAAGCACAGGTATATCTACTGTTTTGTCGACTGAACAGGAAAAATGTTCAACATAACCATTAAATTGTTCACATCTGATGTCATCAAAAATTAATTTTAAATTTCCCTAAAATAATACTGATGAGAATAAATAAATAAGTTAAATACTTTATTATCATATTTACTGCGGAAACTGAAGTTAGAAATGACATCAAAACCATTAAAATATGGAGGTGATGGATTTGTTTAAATCTCGTTACCATGGTCAAAAAGAAACTGGGTGCAACTAGTTAATTTTAAATAGAGTAAAATATTTATGTCTATCATAATGAGTTTTTGATTTAAAGATCCAATCTTGAATCCAATATGTACATTTATATAAAAACATATTTTATTCACAATTAATAATCTAGACAAATCATGGGTAATTAGTGAATCTGGTAAGGTTTTGACTCAATTGAAGCCATAAAACAGAATTTATGGAAAGAGCTAAAGGTCATGTCATGTAATTTACAAAATAAAACTATAATATTTGTTAAATTTGAAGACGAAAAGTAATTGACGTAATAATTTAGTTTCTGTGATTTATCATGACTTTTATTTGTGTAAATTTATTTCTAAAAATTTTGATTATTTTTGAAAAAAAAAAAAATGTTTAATATAAAGATTACACGAAAAATATAAGTTAGTGGTATGTTTCTTGTTAATAAAGATGTAAATCTGATAATCTACATATGAATAAATTATTCAAAACATCACATATGTTTTTTTTTAATAAGTCCTTATGCTAGCAATAATCTTATAGTAAAAATAAATATTTTATAAAATTAATAACACCCAAAAGAAAATCAAAAAAAAAAAAAAATAATTGTTTTATTTGTTTAATTCTTAAAATAAAATAATACATAAATGTTATTCTATTCATGTGCTTTATTATGCTATTATTAAAAACAAATGAAGCAGTGTTGGTTAGATAACAATTTATAGAAATTATAAAAAATTAATAAATACACTCTAGATTTAAATAAATAAGCAGTGCAATTAACAATTATTATTATAAATCCTGCCTTGGTTAGAATAAAGACGTTCGGGGGTGCGCAATAAACTGGAAGGAAAACATTTTCGAAAAATAAAGAAAATAATAAAATTAGTTGAGCAAAAAATTGTGCAAACAAAGCTCGACACAAATTTTCTTCTAATTTTTTAAGACGTTACAATAAAAGACGCAGAAGAAAGACGACACAGGAAATAAATGACATTTATATAAATGTTTTACACTTATGTACATAATCAATTAAACATTTACTTAAAATGATAAAGTCATAGATAAATTTACAAAAGACGCTTAAGATATGTATGTATGTCATTAATAAAAGTACCTATTTGTACACTTGACGTAGAACAACAAAATAAAAACAAAAACGTATAAACTTCTTTTAGTAATTAAAAATGAAATAACAAATTCATTCTCATTTAACAAAAATTACAATCCATTTTCAATTGTTTTGTTCTATTACAGACAATAATTGTTAAGTACAATCAATATAAAGTTTGGCGTTAAAACATAAAAAATAGGCTCAAATTTTTATATTTTTTATTTCTGTGTTATCAGAAGTGTAAAATTCTCAAACTGGAGCATTTCTACCTATTTCGGAATTCATTTATCTCGTTTGTTGTGAGCTGGAGTAAAAACAGGACAATAGTTAAATATTTGAAAAATGTATTGCCTTAAAATCAATGAAAAAAATAAAATAAATAAATATCTTATTTAACAGAGAAATTCTTGGAAAAACTCAATTATAATTTCAGTGGTTTACTTGTATATCAAATAAAAGATCTAACTGAAAGATAATAAGTCTTGTTTTGGTTTGCTTAAATTTTCAACGTACTTTTCACCAAGTTGACATGTAAAATGAGGGGCCTTTACAGTCGAATTCATTTATTAAATGCAAATCTGGCTAAGGCGAAACACCACATTTAGATATGTCATTTAATCCATTTCACTAAACTTAACTTTTTAAGTTTATTCAGCTTAAATGCAATAGACTTATTGAATTAGTTTTCCCAAAAAAAAGTTGGTCAACTTTAAATATGCAAAAAGGTGGTGTATTTTGTCTTGCATATTTGTCGATTTTGCACAAATGATTAACATATTGTCCATCAGCTTTGTTTTTGGCGAGTGAAGTGATCAAAATTAATTAATCACTTCCCCTCATCAGAGTGTCGATTTATTGATGTTCCAAATGCTGTGCCAAATCATACCTGCCGGGCAATCGATATCTAATCTGAACAAAAGCAATAGGCTTGAATAATAATTTAATGCAAATGTATGTACGAAAGCAACACAAATTAACGAAAAAGCTTAGTTGCGGGCTTAGCGTTCATAACTTAGCATTCTCATACCTACGACTACATACTTTACTTTTTTAATATATTTGACAGACTGAAAAAAATAGATACGCCTACAGCTGCAGTATTGTCTATTTCTGTAGTACCTTACATTTAACAAAACACATTTTTAAAAGAGCGCTTCCATCACCTTAAGAACTATTTCCAAAGACAATTTATTGACAAAACAATAATCGGCTTAAAAAATATCAATTTAAATTACAAATAACCCTTGTGCGACAAAAAGCGTAGTTTAAAAACATTCCATCACCTTAATCAACTTTTTGTCCCATATATTACAAAAACAAATAAAGCAATAGCTACATACCTTGACAATGTTGAGCTATTCGACCGACTCAAGTTCGGTCTAGGAATATCCTCCAGGCCTCTGTGTACCGAAATATTGTCTGGTTCTCTTTCTGTTTCACTTATAAGCTTCAAGTATTCCACAGTTCGTAAAGATGCCGCTGTTGGCTTCTTATACATTTTAATTAATAATGATGAACACACAACCGAAACTGAACTGGCTGCCATTGCGACTGAAGCCATCCATGGTTGAAGAATTAGACCAAAAGTTGTGAAAACTCCAGCTGCTAATGGAATTCCCAACAAATTGTACATACTGGCGAAGAGAAAATTAAGTCGAATGCGTCGCACTGTTTTGCGAGAGAGATCTAAACAAGCAACAACGTCTAGTAAATCATTCTGAAGGAAGAAACGAAAAGCATTAAGTTTTATTTTATTCAAGATGGGTGTAAGGAAACAAACCCTCATAAGAACCACATCGGCGGCTTCAGCGGCAACATCTGTCCCTGCAGCTATCGCAATTCCAACATCAGCTTGTGCCAGAGCCGGACTATCATTTACACCATCACCGACCATAGCCACACGTATTCCACCCTCTTGGAGTCGTTGAATTTTGGCAACTTTATGTGATGGAAGAACTTCGGCATAGACTCTTGTGATTCCCACCTGGTGAGCTATGTTAACAGCTGTATTTTTGTTATCCCCAGTTAGGAGAATCACTTCGATGCCCATTTTCTTTAAGGTGTACACTGCAAGATGTGCTTCTGGTTTGACCATATCTGATACCGAAATCATACATATCAATTGATTATTAAGAGCACAGAGTACGGCTGTGTTGCCGACGTTCTCTTCTTCGGTCATTTTCGAATGAATTTCGGCTGGAACAAGAATTCCATTGCGATGCATCCATTCACGATTGCCTATTAGCACGGAAATTTCATTACCAATAATTGGTTTTACTACTGATTCAGAATCGCCGATTGCGTCATCGAGTTCCAAAAGGTGTTGAAGTGCAATGGTGTTCTTTTGAATTGTATTCAATGCGGGAATGACTTCTTCTATAGAAACCCCATTTACCAAATGCACAGCCATATTACTAGTCCGATAAGAGTTCTCGTAATTGATAATCTTCTCTGAGTTAGATGCATGTTTAAGTCCTTGATCGTAGTTGGAAACTGTAGATTTAATACCACAACCAGGAACAGATTGGAAATTGCTCGATTTACCAAATTGCTCTAAATTTAACATGTCCTTTACGAATTTAACAATTGCTATTGAATAAAAAAATCGTTAGTGAATTAAAACATAAATCAGAAAGGTTATTTACATACCTGATGCTAGTGGATGTTCACTGTTGGTTTCGGCAGCTCCTACAATTGTCAACATTCTAGCTAGATTACACACAGTTGGTTTGACAAACATTATGATTCTTGAGGTCATCGGAGTGCCGTAGGTTATTGTGCCTGTTTTGTCAAACACAATTGTCTTGACCTGTTTTAGGGGAGAAAAATCAAAGGCTTGAATTAAGATCCCTTATTTTTTACGATCAACTACTTACTTTGTGGGCATTTTCTAGGGGTCCAGCTCCCTTAACTAGTACACCATTAGTAGCGCCAACTCCAGTAGCAACCATGACTGCTGTTGGTGTTGCCAATCCGAGAGCACATGGACAAGCAATTGCCAATACACTCAACGCACACCTAAATGCGTAACCAATTATGATTTCATTATTATTCAATCCATCCTTGTTGTGATCCGGTATTGGAAGCTTATTAATGTCAAGGTATCCTGTTATAATCCATCCAATCAGGGTGATTGTCGATACAGCCACCACAAACGGCACAAAATATCCTGCAATTTTGTCAGCCAACTGTTGAATGGGTGCTTTAGATGTCTGGGCTTCTTCAACTAGACGAACAATCTGCGCCAAAGTTGTATTCTCGCCAGTATGAGTCGCTGTTATAAATAGAACTCCATTTTGATTGATGGATCCTCCAATCACAACGGTTCCCTTTTTCTTAGCTACGGGCATTGATTCACCTGTGATAAGACTTTCATCACAAGTTGAATGTCCATACAGAACCTTTCCATCAACGGGTACTTTTGAACCGGGAACTACTTTAAGAATATCTCCTCGTTGGACATAGTCTACGGAAATCAACTTTTCCGATCGAACCTCAAATTCCTCCGAGATTTCAACGAGAAGTGCTTCAGTGGCTTTTAGCGAAAGCAATTTAGATAAAGCTTCACTGGTTTTTCCCTTCGCTATATGTTCCAACCATCGACCAAGGGATATAAATATCAACAACATTGGAGGAGTGTCAAAGAATGTCAATGGAGACGAGCGTTGTTCCAGAAGTATCGCAGATATTACCACAGCCACTGAGTAGATATAGCTTATTGTTGTCGCCATTGTAATCAGGACATCCATGTTGGTAGTTCCGTGCTTTACCGCCCGATAGGCTTGGACATAGAAATGCCAACCACCAAAGAACTGCACCGGTGTTGAGAGGAGAAACATTACGAGATTCTCCATTGACAGCCCACGGATAATGCAACACATACTGTCGTGTCCATGAATCTCCATCTCAACCATGAAATAGACCATAGCAACCATACAAGGTCCCCCAAAGACCAGTGAAATAAGGAAAGCATTCCTCCATTTCCGAATTTCTTCCTTGTGCTCCAGATAGCTGTGGGCCATTTTATCTTTATTCGATAGCAGATGGGCATCGAAACCTAATGCTTGAATAGTTTCGCAAATATTTCGAGCTCCGGTCTCTTCGGAATTATAACGGAACTTTCCTCGTTTTGTGGTTAGGGCGACAGCGGCATGAGTAATACCCTTTGTCCTTAATACCGTTTGTTCAATTTTATTCACACACGATGAGCAAGTCATTCCAAGGATCTCTATTTCGACTTCAGCTTCCCCAGAGCCTGGCTCATCAATGACACTTGTCGGGAAACCAAGTTCAGTAATTGACTTAGCTATATTCTCGGCAGTTATAACATTAGCATTGAATTTAACTTCAGCTTTGGCAGCCAGAAGCGCCACCAGGATACTATCTACGCCATAGATTTTCTTGCAGTGCTTCTCGATGGCAGCAACACAACTGGCACACGTCATACCCTGTATGTGAACCATACATTTGGTCAGATGTTTTTCCATTTCGACATTTAACGCTCCACCATTGAGTTTGCCATTTGGTAAGTCATCATATATCACCAGTGCATCACCACCAGCTTTGTTATTATCACGTTTCGGTGATTTGTCAGTCTTCTTGGCCTCTCCTGATTGTGCTACTTCTTCTTCATTTTCCACGGATGCTTCGAAACCCATGTCATCGATCATTTCAGCTATTTCTGGTGGTTTTAGTATTGTACTATCATACTCTACTGTGGCACGTTTCTCATCTAGACTCACCTTTATCGAAACAATACCCGGCCGTGTACCGATGTTTCCCTCAATATTTCGCACACAACTATTGCATGTCATACCAATTACACGTATACGTGTAACATTATTACTACTGGTAGATTTATTGCTCGGGTATGGACATTCGAAGCCCATTTCTTCAATTTCAAAGGCAATTTGTTCGGGATTTATTCGACTGGGTTCATAGTCAAAGTAGCCGGCATTTTCGTTGAGAATTACTTGTGTTTTCAGGATACCTGGTTTTGTTGATATTGTGGATTCTATATTACGAACACATGATTGGCAGGTCATACCAATTATTGGTAATCGTACTGTGGAGCAGTTTGTTTGTGAGAGAAGACCTGTCGATTCGGCACAGTCAAATTCCATTGTTCTACTGAAAAAAAAAAAAATAATTCGATTATCGATTTATTGATTTGTTATTGAGAGTATCATTTTTTTTGAGATAAAATTGTTGTATTGAAATAATCTTAGTATTAAGTAGAGATATCAGTACAAAAATGGTGTGGGGAATATTTTTTTGTCAATTTATGGAAAATGACAAAAAAAAAACGAGATAGGTACTCAGATCTCTCACCAATCGGTGAGACAGTTTTTCGAATACGTTAATGGTAATTTGTGTGATATTTTCCAATACGATGAATTTTCTGATAGTTTAACAAGTTTCCAATTATATGGATATTCGTGATGGAATTATTGCTTTTGAATTCTGTTGAACTGGAAACTCGAGGTAGAGTTTTGTAGGTACCAAACAGAATATTTGAATAAATATATACTAGTATCTCTATTTCTCCATCTGTAGAAAATTACAGACAGATAATAGAAATTTCTTGGAATTACCTCAATTGGATTAACTTATTACTTAGAAAATATTATGATACTTAATTTAATTAAATTCAAAATTAGCCTTTTTTTGTAAATCAAATTTTATTTTGTGGAAGTTACATCAAAGGTAAAAAAAAAAATCATTTTTATTATTTAATAACAAAAAAGCAACTTCATATATTCACTGAAAAGATTTGATCAGATTACACCCTTCCACAAATAATCTGTATATTGACGGATGTTTGTTTTTCAGGGCATGTAATAATTTGTTGAGCAAAGCGTTAGCAGCATTTGAGAACTACCTACATAAACTGAATTCGAGATTGCTTTATGATTCCAGATAATTTTGAACAAAATTGAAAAAAAAAAATATATCAATGCATGACGCCAATAATCTTTCTGAGGAATTACATATGCGAAGGGATTTAAACTGATAAAGGTACAAATATTTATTTAAGTTGAATATTATACCTTGGGCAAATACCAAATTAATCCAGATATCTATACGAGAATAAACAATTTGTCTTATGCTGTTAGTTAACAAAAATAAATACAAGATTAGAAAGATCAATTCATGATACAAGCATTTCGAAAGGATAGGTTTAAGGGCCAAAGAGCTCGTGCTTTTTTTTTGTGGCAAAAAATTAATTCAAAAGATATGAGAAGTCTTTGATTCTCTTAGGGTCTGTTTCACAATGCCTGAGTAGTTCTGATTAGAGATGCCGCGAATATTCGGCCACTATTCGGCATTCGGCCTATATTTTTGATATTCGGTATTCAGCCGAATATTTCACAACCGAATAACAAATGGAGAATAAAAAAGGCTTATTATCTTACAATAAATGTTTTCTTTTATTCAAAAATTTGTATTTTAGTATTTAAAATCTACTAATGGTAAGTTGTGGTGAATAAAAACTACTTTTTCGGCATTCGTTGGTAGCAAAGGATTACGTCTATTTTCGTAAACAATTCCAGCTCCTGAAAATATGTCAAAAGTCAAAAGTCACGTAGGAAATAGATACACATCGTTGGCCGAATGTTCGGCTGCCGAATATTCGGTATTCGGCCGAGTCCATATTCGCGGGATCTCTAGTTCTGATTAGTTACATGACACATAAATACTGGCACAGGGTCATAAGTTCACAGGAGAAAAACCTATAATTGTTTTTTGAAGATTTGAATAGGGTATAAATGAAAAAACATATAATTTTGTGGTTTGTGGACTTATTACCCTGTGCCAGCATTTATGTGTCGAATAACTAATTAAAATTTTACTCAGTCATTGTGAAGCCCTTATAGTGACAGCGTTATCGAGAAACTAAATCGCGTATTATATCAGTTTTTTTTAATCATTTAAATTGTCTGTCTATTATAAATGCGAAGGTTTAATGCAAAAACAGGCAGTGAAGCCTAAAGTCGTCAAAATCAAGCCATGTTTCGCTGTTTCGAGCTACTCAAAATGTATATACATATGTCACATACATTTTTAGGACGTAGGGATGCAACCAATTACCAGCGCTTACTCTACGTTCTAAAAACGCAAAAAAAAAAAAAAATGCCCGACTGGGCCGCAGGTATATTTTAAGAAAAAATATGGTACGCAATTTTTTTGCATTTATTAATGAGGGATTAAAAGATTAATTTTGAAAAAAAAAACATTTACCTATTTTCGAAATATCGAATTTTCAAAAAATAATTTTGATTTTTTTTACATCCAAAACTTGTATTTTTGAAAGTTTTCATATACAACAAACTTATTTGCAAAAAAATTCATTATAATTCGGTTCAACAGTTAATGAGATAGTAGAAAACCAAAAATGGTTCCATGATAGATACCGATAATCGATAGATAAAGAAATTGTTCCAGTAATATGTTAGATCGTACTGATATTAGCTCACATTAAAATTTAGGTAAATCAAAATCGTAGGAGTCATTATTGAGAAAACTGAGATTTTCCTTACTGGTTTTTAAACTTTTTTTTTGAGATGTACCGTTATTTTTGGTTATAAAATTTATTTTTTTTTTAAATCGGATAAATAATGTTAAAAAAAAGTTAAGTTTCAAGTTTGATACAAATCCACCAAGTCGTTTTGTAATTATTAAATTTTCAAAAAAAAAAAAAACAATTTTGAAACTTTTTTTAAAAATCAAAATAAAAAAAAATATCTATAAAAAAAAGTTCAACTGGTTTTGAAAAAAAAAAATTAAAAAAAATGGTTCTATGGGAAGTAACATTTATAAAAATTTTTTAAATAAAATGGTAACCTTTATTCATAAAAAATTATTGAATTTTTTTTTTAAGTTTTGGGTATGTTTTTGAAAAAAATAAGATTTCCATTATTTGTTAAAAAAAAATACATTAAAAGTTATCATCTAGAAAGAGAGGTTTACACAAAAAAAAGGCCCAAATTAACTTTTTTCAATAAGCGACTTATTTTGTCAAAATATGTTTTTCGTCGGTTAAAAAAAGTTTAAAACTCTTACAAGTTCATAAAATCCACCAATAATCAACTTATTTAACACACAACAAAATTAAATTCATTCGAAGCAAATATAATTTTGATATATGTACATATCTTCAGAACTTTGAAAAATAAGACGAAGTTAACCAAAAAGCGATTAAAATGTTGTTTAAGCTTATACAGTGGGTTCCACTTAACTTGACACACTTAAAAATATAGGCGCAAATTTTTCGATTATTTAGTACAAAAAAAAAAATTTTAAACGAGTTAGCATCGTATTACCTGTTTAACATTTTATTAATAGTCGGTACAAACGGATATGGGGTCCATTTATATCCCACAAGGTTTTCTATGAAATTTTTTTGATATCTATGATATATATTCAATTATAATTTTTCTAACTAATGTATGAATGATTTGCAAACATTTTTCAAACCTTCAATATTAATATGATGGTGCGAAAGCTTGGGAGCCTAACTGCAAGTATGTTATCACACAAAAACCCTTTTTAAATTAATTTTGTAAGATCGGATTAAAGAGAAAATCAAGTTTTTTAAGATGGTTTCTGGGACTAACTTTTAAAGGATTATAATAATGTACTAATTTAAAGAAGATTCGTTCAAAAAAATTACATCGATGCATAAATAAAAAAAAAGGTTAAAATTACCGTTATATTAGTTTTACACAAAGGGCATTTATATTCAGTTTGCCAAACACCAAGATATGGCTCAATTTTATTATGATATTTTTTGACATTTTAATTTCAATTGTCCACTTTTTAAAAAACATATTTCCAATTGAACCGCACTGTAAAATTTATATTGATTATCAATTTCGTTATCTAAATCGGGTTTTATTATTTGAATTTCTTTATCAATTTTTAAAATAAATGCAGTTTTATTTGCGTTTCTATATAGACCAAAATTTCTCCGTCGCGTCGTTCACATTTTCCTTATATCTTTTACAGATTATGTCATACAAAAATGTTCATCCCTAAATAAATAGGAATTCCAATATCCTATTCTTATAATGAATTTATATAATATATCCTATTATATTACCGTATAAGTTGCTCACGTTCATCACCCACATAAAATGCTTGTTGAATGTCATCATCTAGTAGCACATTGGTATTTTCTCTTCTGACCTTCTTTTTGTGAATTTTCCTGCCATCCTGAATGCCAGAACTACTACCAGAAGTTCCTCCATTACTGGATTCTTCTTCATGATGTTTCTTCTGTGCTCCAAATTTAAACATTCTTTGGTGTTTTCAAGGATATTTTCTCAAGAAGAAAAGGATTTTTTCAAGAATCCGCATTCATTCAAATGAGGCTTCCACTATATCCACAAAAAAATATTTTTTTAATTAAAATTTTATTGAAAACGATGAGAACTCGTCAGCTTGAGTTATAATAGATATATTTTCAATCGTTTATGCGAATAGAGGTATAAGATATTTTGTTATTATTATACTCTTGTTATCGATGAATTCTTTAAGCGCGAGATAAGCACAACCGGGAGCTGCTTATATCTAACTAAGTAACGATTCAGTGATGGCTTTAACGTTGAATGGGTTAGAATGCCTTCTGTTGATAAGAGGCTTCTCGTTTCGATGGTAAAGTAAGTTAAGTATATAATCATATCAGTTCCAGTCGTGTGCATAATTTTTGGAATTGAAACACTTCAGATTGTTTACTGTTTTGTATAGTGATTCGTGTGAAAATTTGATCAAGGGCAATATGTGATGTCTGGTGTTTTTATGAACGAACAGTTTAACGGAATGAAATGAAAAATGAAGCACAACTAAAAACATGGACTTTCTGATATGAGGTTTCAGAAGACTTGTACCTAAATATACATATATATAGAAATGCTATTCATGTATTTTTCCCCTTATAGAAGTGACGAATCGGATTATATGCAGGCAGAAAGTAACCGGAACCTCTGATATCATAAGTGTGTTATAAATTTAATAAAAATGATTGACATTTTCATGTGACTAAAAAGAAGTTGTAGTTGTTGTGGAGCATATACGTACAACATGCAGAAAAATAATTACTAACCGAGAGCGTTTTTCGGTGGGTTAAAAATAAAATTTGTTAAATATGACGTTGTCAAGGTTAAATATTACATAGTTCACTATGTTAATTCTAACATAGTTGACTCGATTAAAAAAAAATTGTTTAAAATAAAAAACTAAAAAGGTTATATTAATAAAGAAACTTGGTTAAGATTTGCAATTTTGAATATCTTTTATGTTAAACGAGTAGTTTGGTTAAATCAATTAATTGTATTTAGTTAATTCACACATCTTTGAGTAGTTTGGTTATACTATTAACTAACTTCATTGGTTATTGAAACCGAACAAAAACCCAGAAGTAGTTAAATAAAATTTAATAGGTACACGTTAACCGAATCAGTGTATAGATTTAAATAATTTTGTCTTATCGAATTGACTCGTATAATTTAACCTAATGAGTTTGTAGCTTGTATATGAACAATGTTTGTTATTTAAGTTAACCGAGTTTTATGATGTTTTTAACCAATCATTTTTCAGCGTGAAATTTGTTTAAACAATTTAGCTTTTCAGTCCGATTTTAGGTTTCAATTATGTTTTGAAAAGAACAATGTTAAGTAACACATCATAAATGTCCAGTGCTCTGTGATACTTATCCAGGGTGTTCAGATAAATACCCACACACATATGGTATAGATACATAATACTTTGTTTTTATAAGTATAAAACATCACATAGTGTTGCAATAATTTTAATGCACCTAATCTGTTATTAAATAAACCCTTTCCAAGCTAAAACAGACGCCATACTTTAAAAACTGTATTTTTGAGGAAATATTATTTGTACATACTCATGAAAGAAAAAAAAAAAACATAGATCAATTAAGTGGGAAATTTATATTTAGTTTAACGCGAGACACAGAAGGGGACATTGAGTATATTATAGTAACAAATGTTATGAGGCTAACAAAATTGAACAAGAAATCGAGTAAAAGGGCGAAAACCTATAATTTCTAAAATATTAACCCAAAATGGGAATCATACGTAATTCCCAAAAACCAAAATCTGAATTAGATGAAATTCCAAAAAAAAATTATTCCAACAACACAAAATCCCCTTGTGGAAAGGCACCCTATGTACAAAATCCCCAATAAATATTTTCTTCTGCTAAAATTTCCAAATAAACAATAATCCACGCATTTAGAAATAACAACGATCCAGTTCAGATCAATAGACACTAAAGCAAGGCTATTGCTCTTAAACTTTTAAACTTAAATGTTTTTTTTTTAATAATCACGTTTTATGTTATCGCGCGATTTTATTGCTTGATTTACTCATTGCACATCTTCTTTTTGGGATTTTATCTTGGGGATTTTATGTTCACGAGATTTTATCTTGGGGATTTTGTGTTTACCTGGTTATAGTTTGGGGTTTTTGGTTTTGGAGATTGTCTTTTTGGAACTATGGCTTTTTGGCAGACCTCTCTAACCCATCCCAAACTCTAAATAAAAGTTTTTTTTTTTTAAACCAGTGTAGTTTTATCAAAACCGGATCTTTTCCAATTGAAGTAAGGTCCGAAGACTGGTAAGTTGTTAAGGGACTACCGAAAACTCTCACAATGGGACTTTCCTAACCAACGCGGTCAAAATATTGTTTTTATTAAAAAAACGGCTTTTATTAAAAAAAATTGTTTTTATAAAAAATCGTTTTTTTATTTAAAAAAATCGTTTTTTATTTAAAAAACTTTTTTTTATTTAAAATTTTTTTTTTTTAAGTTTTTTTTTTAATTTAAAAAAATCATTTTTTACTCAAAAAATCCTTCTTTTTTATTAAAATAAATCGTCTTTTATTTTAAAATATATTTTCTTTATTTCAATATCACTCATTAATGGCCGGGCGCTGACCGATTTGATTTAAAATTTTGTAAGTAGTTACCTATTTCTGAGGAAATACCAAAATTGTCTAAAAATATTTCGACGGCCGACTACAGCTTTATTTTTCGGAGTACTTTCGTAATTTTGATCTTATTTCCAACATGACTTTAAAGTCGATGTCTTAACTTTATAAGAAATGCTATTAAATAAGACAAAGCCCCTGCGATCTGGTCGTGTATTTTATTTGTGTTTCAATTTCGTCTAATTAATAAGAATACTAATAATTTTTAAGCTTCAAGTTTTCGCTATAAAACATACGTTAATTTTTCATATGTGTATTTAATTATTTGTTTTTTTTTTTATAACAATCGCCCAAGATGGTAATTAATAATTGGGGTAAATTTTAGCACAAATATAAAATGAAAAAATCCACCTAAACCGTCACAAATCAGAGCGGAATTCTATTTCAATCGAGGACGTCATTTCATTGATGCAATTATCTTCATCCGATTTCAGTAAAACCCATTAGTGATTCATTGTAAGCTAAAAACAGAAACTGGTAAAACTGTGGACTATTAAACAATATAAGCATCAAAATTTTTTTTTGTTCAGACATAAATTTACAACAATGAAATTTGGTCCAATTTTCCAAAACACTATTACATTAGGGCTCATTCCATTATAACTCCATTCACTTTAAGATATGAAAGACTTTGTAAAGTAACAAAAAGGTAAACTGAACGTTATTTTACCAAAACACTTTCGCTCTCTCGTTAATATATTAATTATATAGCGAACTCATTTCTGGCAGGTACCTTATTATTATATTTGAATTAAATTCATAGCCACAAAGTGAAAGGCAATTTCGTTCGTGTATAGATACAAATGAAGGTTTTAAATAACAGAACATATAAACAAATAAAAAAAAAATAAAAACAACTATTTCACAGATACTTTATTGTTGTGCAATACAAAAGTTTATATTATGCGGTCGTAGATAGAGATAGAGAGAGAGAGACGCACTTTTAATTCAATGAACTATGCCGCGAATCTATGTATCTCAAAGATCGTCGACTTTTTCTACTCCAATTTCAAAGATTCATTCAGACGAATGGAGGTCGAGGGGATTAAAATAATCATAATATCTTTTCTAATGCAAATTCCACTTACTGGGTAAATTGCTTGTGCTTCAATCACGATTTTGATTTTTTTTTTTTTTTTTTATAAACGACTTGTTCTGTGATATCCGTTACGTTAATTGGATTCCAATTCCAAGTGTTGCTGATGATGATCTGGATCCGGTATCACAATTTTTTTGAGTCTTGTTGCATAAATTTGTTTTGGTTTCGCACACTCAATCAAGATGTTTACACAAATATATGTTTTTTTTTTTATAATTGAAAAAAAAAAATTGTTTCATATAACCATCACACGCCAGAGCGATCACTTGATATAGACTGCCGTGTCTGGTGGAAAGCGGTGAGACAACAATTTTCCCAGAGAGACCCTGGCCTGGTCATTGGAATGAGTGCAAAATAAAAATTGTAAATTTCCCATCCCATCATCAATGTTGACGAAATGGGCAACAAAAACTGGTTTTCCGATCGCACACAGTTATTCTCTATCTCTATACATCGACTGAATATAATAATATCATATGTAGGTATAAAGAAGGTAAGAACTGGAAGGTGGCAAGGAAAACAGGTGGTGTGAGCTTTTGTTTGCAACTAAGCTTTACTTTTGTTACCATAATCATTTTATTTTGATTTAATTTGGGTTCCGCCACTTTGCGGATTTGGTAACGAAATTTTCAATTATTTATTTTTTTTTTATCTGGTTGTATAGATACTAACTCAAGCTGATCAAATGATTGTTTGGACCAAAAATATTTAACTTTATTTAACGACGCAAAATAAAGTTTTCAAGCAATAATGGAAAGCTTTAAGTTTTTTTTTATTGGTTAAGGTAAGGTCGAAGTGGATGCCGAACAAGTCTTTTTTTATAGAAATATATCATAACAACTATTAGCATCATAAAATAATTGAAGGAAAACTAGACGAACCTAAAAGTTCATATAATTAGCTAAACTGGACTGTCTGAAACTATTTAGCAATTTTTTTTTGCAAACAAAAAATAAAAACAAATTAAGTTGAGAAATGAAAAAAAAAAATGGAGAAATTCTGAGGAATTCAGTCATAATATTCAAACATCATTTCTGTTATACTCGTATTCTGAGACAAAACCCGAAATTACAAAATTTGGATTTTCTCAGGAAATAATTCTCAAAGTTTAAGAAATGACGTGGGTAAATCGAGTTACTAATCAGAAAGATATAAATTTGAAAGACAAATTTGTCTTGATGAATTTAATGATGCATTTTTATTTTTACACCAAGGGAATTACAATTAAATGGGAAAGAAAATTAACCAACAACAACTAGAGCTAATTTGTGTTATTTAAACTAAAACTTTAAATTGGAAACAATTTTTTTTTACTTAAATTACATAATATGTATCTTTGTACTATTGCTATATTGTATACCTTTAAGGGCCAGTTGTACAATAGTGGTTCAGCCTTGGTTCAAGATTTTAACTCACCGATTTCGGCGGATTAATTAATGTTCAACGCTGGTTCAAGTATGTAATTGGTTATTATCACATACTTGAACAGCAAACCACTCTTGAAACTCAATTAATCCGCCGAAATCGGTGGATAAAAATTACTGAACCACGGTTTAAATATTTGTACAACTGGCCCTAAGACATTTCTAATTATGAAGATTTGTAGGTTGTTTTTACAAAATTTTGTAGCACTCATTGGGAACAGAACAATTTTTTTTTAAATATCAAATATTGAAGAAATTAATTTTAAACATCGAAATTTTATAAATAGTTTGGATTTACAAAACGACAATCCCTCCAATTCTTGTGTCCAGGGGCGAATTGCCCGGTGGGGCAACCGGGATTTTGGCCGATGGGTCCCCTGAGAGGACAAAAAGTGCTTGAAAGTCCCTGCAGTACTTTCTGTACGCGTAAAAGAAAACTTTCTCATAAAATTGGATTTTTAAGGGCCTTACAGTAAATATACGAGATTATTTTAACGAAAGCTATAGTTTGGCTAATGGGGCCCCCCTTTATTATTATTGAGCTGTTATAAGCCGCCTGAAATGACCCGTAATAATTTTGAATATATTCAGTATAAGACCTTCCCTAAATGGACTGTGTTCGGTAGTGACAATTTAGACTGATCACAGAATAACTGCTTATTTTTTTTAAATTTCAGGCTCCTGGGAAACCATATTTTTTCAAGGAGAAGAAACTTGACATTTTTGATTCTATTGAAAAAGCAGAAGCTATTTGCATATATAGGTTGAGAAAAAATGAGTTGTATATTAAAAAAAAAAACAATAAAAAGTCAATAAATATAGCCCGATGATGGATGAACGAATATCCGAAATGCGTAGCTCATAAATTTAAATAAATTATATGTTGTGGAAATTAAAAAATATGGAATAATTATAATAAAAAAGAAAACAAATTTCTGAATTTTATTTTTATTATGTAAAAAAACAAAAAAAAAAAAAACAACATTGGTGGAACCGGTATTTCAGAGGTAATTTCGACAAGAGGCAGTAACAAGAAATTGCAAAAATTTGGTATAGATTCCATTGCAATAAGAAAAAAAAAGTTTACCAAAACAATGAGAAGACATGAACCTTTCTTACTATAAATTTTAATATATGCGATCACAAAGTAATTTTAAAATCGTAATAGTTTTTAGATCTTAAAATAGATTTTAAAATAAATAAATTTTAGTAATGGGCGAACCTTTATTTTATTCCACCTGCCAAAAACGTAGTTTAATTTAAGGTAGAATTTATGTGAGGACATAAAAATGAATACAAAAAATACAGCACCGTATTTTACATAATGTATACATGAACATGGAAATTATACAGTTTAAACCGCAAAAATGAAAAAAAAAAAAAAAACGATAACTTCTGACTTTGTTTTGAAACTAGATGCATTCCACCCGATTTTTTTAATAAATGTTTGTTTAAAAAAAATTTGAAAATCGTGGGAGCGGTTTTTTTAAAAAAAATTTTGGATATACAAAAATACAAAATTTTGTAGACATTTAACAAAAAACATTTTAGAATTTATTAATGAGTAGTTAAAAAAAATTAATTTAAAAAAAAAATCATGAATCCATTTTCGAAATACCGAATTTCCAAAATAATAATTTTGAAATTTTTTTCAAAAATCCAAAATTTGTTTTTTTGAAAATTTAGATATGCAATATTATTCAAACCTGTATAAAAAAAATTTCTTCAAAATCGGTTCAAAAGATAAAATGGGATTTTCATTACAGATTTTTAAACACTTGTATGGGAGATACCGTTATTTTTAGTTATGAGAATAATTTTTATTTAAAATCTGCTAGATAATGCTAACAAAACAGCTAGGTACTAAGATTAATAAAAATCGACCGAGTCGTTTTTGAATTATTAAATTATCAAAAAAAAAATTTTAACTTTTTTTAAAAATCCAAAATTTTTTTTTCAAAATTGTGGTAGGTATACAATTCTTTTTTAAACATTCTCCATAAAAAAATATCAAAATCAGTTGAACCATTTTGGGGAAACAATCTATGGGAGGTACAATTTAAACCATTTTTTTTATAAAATGGTAACCGTTTTATAAAAAAAAATTTATAAATTTGAATGAACAAGAATTATTAACTTTGTGGTTGTTTTATTGATTAGTTGCACTTACTGCATTGGTTTAATATAATTCATATTTAATTTAAGTTTTTTTTAATTAAGTTTAAACAACATACAACTTTCGTCTTTGAACGATTAGAAGAAGTTCATTGGACCACATCATACAATTTATTTTATATAAAAACATTCATTGTTCCAAGCATAAATTAATACAATAAATTCTATTTATTCAATTGTAAAGCATCGCTATAAATGCTATTTGATTAAGTATACAAGTCATGAAGCTTTATTTGAAAAGTATTTTATTTCTGAATGAAGTGAACCTATTTTTATGATAGTGGGTCATTGCTGTAGAAAATTTAATGACTTTCTTGTTGTATATACATATAAAAAAATAACCTGAATGGACAATCGATACGGGTCTGTGTAAACATTGTTTAAATAAATTAACAATGATTTTAGTAATTTGTCGAAATGTACATATCATATGTACGTATGTATGTATATGTATGTACTTATGTAATAATAATACATTAATTTGAATTTTGAGATTTTAAAATTGACATTGAAGTTAGAAAAAAAGTATGAAAAATTCAGCAATTCCTGATAAGATAATACAAGCCATATCTTGTGGAACGTGTTTTTGTGAGAGTGTATAGCCAGCGCACAGCAATATATCTTACACGAAAACAATAACAAATCAATGTTTGTTTTGTACACAAACAATTAAAAAGTATTTTTTTAATCACTTATTTTCTTTATAATTTGTATGTACAAAATGTAACTGTGCTCTCACAAAAAAACGACTATAATAAATAAATTGGCATTTTTAATTGCTGAGGGTAGTATTCCAAAAATTATTTCTTAAAAATCTAAGTAAATTTTTTTTTTGTTTTCTACTTAAAAACAAACAAACGTGTTTTTTTTTTTAAATCTTCATAAACAATTTTATTAATGTTAGTAAAAATATAAATTCTTTATTATGTATCTATTAGTTTAATTAAATCAAATATAATTTGTTTTTCTAAATTTTATATTAATTAATTTTAAATACCTTTAAATTTAATTTTAATAATTAAAAAATTGAAAAGATTAGACATTTCGTGTTGAATGCAGTTGTGCATGTGTTTTTAGCATATTAAATAATTTATTAATTAGAAATAAGTAGTTATAATGTTCAGCTTCGAGATATTTTTTTTAAAAACCTACATTATAAGTTTTTTTTAATCGCGTTCAATTTAAACAATTTGGATTATAATCTTCAAATCATAACAAAATTTAATAAATAATCAACATATACGCGGTTGCTAAGTTTTTTTTTCATTCGATAAATACAAAATATTACAACAATCGATTTGAGAACATTAAAAATCTTTGATTACTTTTTCAAAATTTAACGGTATTAAGAACTATTTTAATGTTTTTTCTTTAAATTAAAATAACAGATACATATTATGTATGTATAAGGGCCAGTTTCACAGTGAAGTAAGTGTCACCTAAGTGCCAAATTTGGAAAACTAATTCAAAATTTCGCAGTATACACTTATCAGAATAAGTGACACTAAAGTCTCCCATGTTGGCCACTAAAGTTCGACATACTCAGGCAGTAAAACTGCGGCGTAAGTTCCAAAATGGGAAAATTAAGTACCACTTATATTGTTAAGTGTGCACTGTGAAACTGGCCCTAAGTTTCCCATAATTTGATTTCAATCTGTCAATTGATCTAAAATTCCTATATTTCCATTAAGGAAAGTAAAATGCTATTTAATGTTGTGATATTGAAAATTAAAAACAAAAATACATAGAACTAAAATTTCGCAAAGAAAAAATCATTCACAAAATTATTTTTCAAAAACTATCGATTAAAACAAATTGATTTAAAAAGAAACAAGATGTAGCTTTTAGTCGCATCTTATTCGAATAAACCTGTTAAGCCCACTTTCAAAATAAACGATTAAAAATGTTTATTTTCATGTATAAGGGATAAGGAATATTAAAAAAAAGCCTCTGCTTGAATATGTTAAGATTAAAGGTATTTGAGCATACTGCACATTTACTCCGCTTTTACCCTATAAACAATTTAAGGTCTATTTTGTTAGTTATTTTTGCGTCTTAGATATTCATTTCATTAAATTAAAAAAAAAACTTACAGTCTCTTGTGAAATTAATTTAATTTTAGCTTTTTTTTTTTAATCCGTTTCGATTGACAACTATGTGAACTTATATATTATTTTCGAATAAATTGCACTTAAAAAAAATAAACAACCAAAAAAGTAAACGATAAATTTTAGTTTTTTTTATTTAATTAAATTAACATATCCAAATAAATTATTACTTGCAAACCGGTTGTTTACCGGTAACAACAAATTGTGACGTTTCCTATTCTAAAATACGTAAAATCGAAAGTATGTATGTTTGTACATATAAAAAGTGCAAGACTTCTTAAATAGATTAAAAAAATAAAAATAAGTAGGTATTCTGGTATACAAATATGTATATTGATATTTCTAGTTTTTTTTTTTTAATTCAGTTTGAAATTTTGATCAATCTTAAGGTCAATTATATATCAGCAAAGAAAAAATTTGTTTTTTTCTTAAAAAACCACATTAATATTTATTAACTGTTAACTGTTATTGATGACCTTATCTCTTGATTTGGCAATTAAGGACAAAAAACAGACAGATATTTCACAAATCTTGATTCCAAAAACTCAAAAATATATCCCATAATCGTATGTGTGACATAAATTTAAAATACACATGTGATCGATAAGTTTTCCAACAGATGGCTTCAAAGAATTAATGTAAATGACAAAAAAAAATACATATAGAAAAATTTCAATTTATTATTCTGACAGTTATGGTGGCTTTATGATGAAACAATAGTGAATTTTATGCCACCCTTTTTGAATAATTTTTTTTTTTTTTATTAAACTTAACTCACATATAATAATAAACTAAAGACATAATTTCCGGATTCTAAATGAAAGAAATGATGATCCCATACAATAAAAAAAGAAAGAAACTATACTGACGTCTGTCTGGGTGAGGATTGGCATCCAAAGAGACAAATAATAATTCTACATCAACAGTTTTTAAAGTGCGTTGCGTTGTGTACATTTAAATTTCAATCACGTTGTAGGTTTAACTTAAGACACAAGGAATCGTTAAGAGCACACGTAAAAATTTTGTACAGGGTGATACGATGCATACAAGCTAAATCCGTATAAGAAAATCAATTTTTGTTGATTTTAGGTAAACTTTTTGTTATTAAATTTTATTTGTAATAGTGGCAGGGTTCAAGGCATGAAAATTTACACCTGAAAATTCAGATTTCTGATTTTTTCAAGCTTCTGATTGACCAGCTGTCAGATGAGTCTAAAAGACATCTAACTTTTTATGACAGCTGCCAAATCAGAAGCCAACAAAATTCCGAAATCAAAATCTGAATTTTCAGATATAAATTGTCATGTGTTGAACCCGACCAGTGGCTTTATAAGAGAGAAATAAAATGAAGTCATAGAAAATATAATCATTTATTTATTTTAAGGTAATTTTGATTAAAAAAAAAATTATTTTTAACTATGTATTTTATTTTGACTGAAGGTCAAACATTTACATACTTTTTACTTTTCACATAAAATAACAGAAAGAAAAAAAATATAGATAATGAAGGAACATAAATCCACCAACAGTCTAAATGGAATGGAGAATGATTTGCTTTAAATTTTTTATAAGTGTGTTTTTTTTTCGCTCTGTGCTTTAATTGTTATTTAATTTTCTTATCAATTTTTCGTTGGAGTTGGGTATTTACTCAACATGAACAAGATTTCTTAGCTTTGCTGACAAAATGCTGAGTAAAAATATCTTGGATTCTCTTGTTCACTTTTTGAGTGAGAAATATCACTGAGATTTGAGTACAAAAATAAACGATGTCTCAGAATTGTATTTAATTTGTTTTTTATTTAAAAAAAAAATGTTTCCGCTCACCCGTAATTTTTTTTTTGTATGGCGGCATTTAAAAGTAACACTATTCATGCAATTACTTCCAATCGACAATTCATTTTTTTTATTTAAAAAGTTTTAATTGGAAAAAAATTTTGTGTCACAAAATAATTTGTTAGTATCATGGTTTTGTCACCCAAAAACAAAATTTTATTAAAATTTTTGTAACGTCATAAGTTTTAATTTTTTCGGAAATTATTTTTGTCATTATAGCATTAAGAAGTCAAGTTATATATAAGTTTAAATGTGTACTACATTAGACTTATTAAAAAAAATAATAACTAAAAAAAAACATATTTAAAAAATAAAACACAATGCATACAACTTGATTAATTGAACACAAAATTGTCAAACGAATATACAGCTAATTAACATATATCTTATACACATACATATAAATAATAACTTTAACAAATCGATTTACTTATCTTTTTATTAAAAAAAAAGAAAGAGAAGAGAAATAATAAAAATGACTAAATAGATCAATGATTTGCCAAATAGTTGAAAAGTACAAATTAAAATTTTCTTGTGCTTTTTATACTTCTCATAGTTTTGGACAGGGAGTTCCAAAGGCGTATACCATGGACGAACAATTGATGGTCAGAAATGAGAAAAGTGTATCGAGGTAGTATAAGAGCAAATGATCGTATGAATGAGGGAAATTCAGCTTCTGTGTTAAAATAATCTGGTTTGTTTGAATGATTTCATGTATATAGCTATATACAACCGGAAATAGGAAATACATGTACATATTGGTTTCGTGTGAAAAAAGACAGACGATGATAGAAAAGTCCGAAAAAAGTCCAATTGTGCGTCGATATTTCCGTAAATCCACTGTAATTTGAGCTAGAGCCTATACGGGTAAACCGATTTGCTTCAAATTTGGTACAGAGCATTTTTATGCGATTTCCTATAGGAAAAATTTTAATTTTTTTTTAGCTCATCTAAAAAGGGTTTTGATTAAACTTAATACCTATAATGACCAAAGTAATTGTATGAAAAATGAGATCTAGGTTTTTCCCAACAAAATTCGAATAAAAAATTTGTCGTTTTTGAGATCCAGTAACGTATATTTTTTTAATCGTTCTTCCATGATAGTTTTTAATTTGTTAAAATTTATTTTGCTTTTGGGGAATAAGTCTTTATTTCAAGAATTATTGAATGGAAGAATATTTGAATTCATTCAAGATAATTACATAGGTTAATTTATTACTTTTTGATTTTCTCATCTGTTAATATGATTAAGTTCACTATGGCGTATACGTAACTTTATTTTGCACCATTCCCTTTGTATTTTTATAGCTCACAAAATGCCTTTTTTCTTCAGTAGTATTGGCGTCTGCACCGTGCCGTCAAAGTCAATGAAAATTAAAGAAAATCAAAATAATTTTCTGTTTCGTCAATAGTCACGTTTTGTTGGTAAATTTACAGCTAGCGCTGTAAATTTTTCCTCGGCAAACAAAAACCAAAAATGCCGATAAATAAGCCAGTAAAATAGAAGTGAAAATAAAAGTGGCAAATATTCATGACATGAACCTTAATGTTTTTTTGTTACTCACAAAAGGAATGTATTCTATGATATTTGTAGTTTAGATAAACTGAAGTGGGTCCCCACGAAACATTGACAGTTTGCTGAGATATCATAGTCACCAAACATTTCCCGACCTATCGATAATCAAGACATAAAATTATCCATAGTGGAGACATGGAAACAAAAATACTTTGTTAATCAGAATGTTTGTGAAAATCCAATTGAGAAAAAGAATTTAATTTATTATAAAAATAAGTATTTTACTATGCAAATCTCAGTTGAAGACTAAATATATTTTACAAAATAATAAAAACATAAAAGATTAAGGAAACTTAGATGAATATAGTTTCAAGTAAATTATTTAAAGTATTTTTATACAAAGTATGCAAGACATAAAAATGACTTAAGCGTTTTATTGGTACTTGTTTTTATGTGCTAAATATAAATATCAATAAAAAGAAATTCACACAATTGTACAGAGTTTCAAAGTAAAGGAACAACACTTGTGATGAACATTTATGTGCCTACTAACAATCAATGATACCTGAATCGAGACTCGTTCAAGTTATGTATATTGTCAGGTAACATTGATGGTGTGTAGGACCTTTAGAGTGAAGTGGGAATGATAAGAGAGCATAGAGGTCACAATTCATTAAATAAATGAGCCCAATGCCAAAATGTTACTTACACTGTGTTAATAGTTGATAGACATGTACAAAGATATATTTATGTTTATTTTACATATTGTCATTACAACAAATCTTTCTATTTATTTTAATTGACAACAATAAAATGAAATACATACATAATATGTATTTAAATTAACAATACATAATATTATAAAAAAAATGTGTTTTATAGTTTCAGTGAATCACATTGTCATTTTTTATTTTTTTTTAAACAATAAATTATTTATCAATGAATCTTTAAAAATTAATACAATAAGGTGTATTTACGTAGTTCAGTCAAGAAATTTTGTTTTATTCCCTCTTTAAATTTAGCTTAGGCTTAAATATTTTTATTAATTTCGCTTTATTGTATTTTAATCAGTTATTGGATCAATTGTTTATCGAATCGCTACTATTGATACTAGAAATTTGATGAGAAGATAAGTTTTGTAGATAAATATAAACCAAGTGCTATATAATTTTCGAGGAAATGATAAAGTGCTGTGTCATTCGGCTATCGGATTCAAATACTTTCTTAATGTGAAATTATAACAATTTACTAAGAAAAATAAAGACATTTATATTATAAACTACTCTAGACGAAAAAAATCACATTTTAAATTAACTTTTGAAATCAAGCAGAGTTAAAACAATTGCTTTAAGGAGTAATAAAAAAAATACAGATTGTACAGCTCACTGTTACAAATAATTTCAAGGTCTAAAATGGAACAAACTATTGAATATCGACTCGTAGGCATATTTAGCAGGTTTTCTTTCATTTCCGAAAAAAAAACATGCAAAAACGACTTACTACTTATAAATTCTGCAATTTAACAGTTGGTTTTTAAGTTCGAAAATTTTCGCATTTATCCTTTAACATAATTTTTTTTCGATACAAGAAAGTTTTGAGTGTAAAGATTCGAACAGTTAGAGGATTTAAATCTACCATAATTGTCTCAGTTCAAAAATACATAGTTGTTTGTTAAAATAGAATACATATGTAATATGTATGTATAAAGGCTGACTTTAGTATTGAAAGAAAAATGTGATACATCATACAATGCGTTAAGAGACATTTGTTTTTCTCTTGATAAAACTTCTGACAAAATAGAACAATTATCTTAAACAACTGTTTAAACACTAAAATAAGAGCCTAAAAACGGTTAAAGTATAATTTGATAATGAAATTTGATTAACACTATTTTTATTTATCTCAGTTAAATATTACTTAAATTGTTAAATTATAATGAAAATTTTTTGTACGTTTACAAAAAAAAGTAGGTGTCTAAAAATATTATTTATATCAGCATTAACTTAATTATTCAGAGTACACAAACATATTGCTTTATCTTATATAAAACGAATGAAGATCGTGAAACTGTCTTAATTGATTTTTTTTTTTTAATTTTGGGCTTTGCGCTTATAGGATCCTCCCTTTATTTAGAAATGTTTCCAGGAAAAGCTTCATAGAGATAAGGAAACAAAATTTTTAACTAATAAGTTAAGACAGTGTATCGATAGTCGTTTAAGCATAATATGAAACAGTTAATAATTACTCCTACTCCTACATTCTTAAGATGAAGCTACAGGGGCTAATATTATATTATTAAGCCAATTTACAATACATTATGTCAGAACTATAATGTTCATAAACACATTTGAGGTCTTCAAAAGATTTGTTTCTGATGATTGTTGTTTTGTTTTGGGGCCAGTTATAACTAATTTAATATTTTGAGAATTTTTAAACGCTAAATCAGTCATTGCTTTGATGCTAAAATAAAGCTTATGATTTGAATAATATTTATTTTTGCCAAACTATTCACATAAAATAACTAAAATTTTCAATGGCCAGTTTAAATATAAATAAGATTTGCATTTGACCTCAAAATTAGAAATTAAAAATTTAAATGAGGCGTTTCAATGATAGCCATAACCTATATAACTGTCAAATCCAAACATTTTTTTGAAAGGATTATAATAGTTAAAAATATGAAATGGATTTCTTCTAGATCAGTTATGCTCCTAAAAGAAAGAAAATAGTCAATTCTAAGTAGAAATTCAAAAAATTAAATAAGTACAACTTGGCATCATGACGGAAGCGAGTACGAGTATTTCTTCAAGTACTTAAATACTGAAGGACATCCCAGTTCATTATAAAAAAAAAACTCTTCCAATTCAAGCCCTTGATTCGTGGTTACATTCTGCGAAGGCAGTTTAAATGTTTGTGGAGTTTAATCAGTCATTCAAAATTAGGACTTTAATTTTTCGTTTTTCAAAGAAAGCAATTTATAACGCAGCAATTGTTTCACAGCACTTTAATGAATTTATGATTTTTTTTGTTGAACTCATGTAAGACAAAAATATAATCATTAAGATGTTTCTACCTTTATTACTGTCACAAATT